>RCWM02000197.1:1435000-1894718 GCA_003667255.2 Euschistus heros | reverse complement strand
GACGATGCTACGGTGGGAGTCCTAAATTTAGCCGATCCAGGTATAATTAGGATAGGGATCTTTAACGAGTACCTGACATCGCACAGGCTCGGGACCCCCATTTTACGCCCCTTCCGAGGACGGCATAGCTAAGGATTTTTCACTCCCTTTAAAAAATCCTAAGGTCATCTGCCGGGCTGCGAACCCGCGATCTTGGGTTTAGTAGGTTGCTATGCTAACCACTACACCACAGGTGACCCAAATTTCAGTTGGTATCAATTTACTAATAAATTTCACAAATAGATATCACAATAATTAACTAGTGGAGTTCATACCCTTTATCATATTTGGGAAATCTTTGGTATAATCTTGGTGTTATGTTTAAGACTTCCGAATAATTCGATGACTGTCGTTTTCTAATCCTTCAAACCCTGAAGCCTTGATGGTGATAACAATCTTTGTGGGGAAAAAAAAGAAAGTGCGTTACCTTAGCAACCTTTATAAACTGAAGATCATAGGTTTCAATAAAGGCACACTAATCATATTTTTACACAAAATACAAAAAAAAAAAAAAAAAAAAAATTATTGGTTTCATCGGATTGGATTTTAAATTTCTATCCATAAAAGTATATAACAGTGTGGCATACCTCGTTTTGCTTTTCACTATTGTATATTTAAATTTTTATTAATTTTAACCATCTTGAAATAATGGAAATTATGTGAAAATTTGGATAGCAGTAAGTTTACCATAGTAAACTATATATACATAAATATATACATCAAGTAGATGTGTTGATAACGATTACAATAACATGTGAAAACTTGAAAAGAACTATCATCAGTTGCATTTCAATAAAACTTCTACAGTAGAAGATCCCGAGGCCATATTTTTTTTCAGACGCTTCGGTAGGTTGTCTGGGTTAGAATCTGAAGCATATATATACATATATAACATATATCATCACTATAATAATATTCTGGCTGTATAATAAAAGTTGCTTTTATTTAATCAGTTTCCTTCGGATAAACAGTAAAGGCAAATTATCATGTTTCTCAGTAGCACTTTATTAAAACTTCTACACTAGAAGGTCTCTTGGCCATCTTCGTTTCAGACGCCTCGGAGGATTATCAGGAATAGAGTGGGAAGCAAGTTGTGATACTAGCGGATTTGAATGTTATAGAGTTTACTATGAAAGAACAGGTATCTGGTTTGGGCTAAATCAGCAACATATGGAACATTAAGATCTTTATGGATAAGTTTATTGGGGAGAACGTAATGAGAGTTGAGGATTTTTCGAAGGATTTTGGATTGTAAGGATTGGACATGAGATGAATTGGATGGTTTAGTGAAGCCCTAAAGTCACCTCCGTACGTCCAAATAGGTTTGATAACTGTCATGTAATTGAGCCTTTTGTGATTAATTGGTAGGTTTGAACGTTCGTCTCCATATATTTAAATCTTTTTTAATGATTCGGTTGAATATGAGTAAATTTTAATATAACTTTCAAGTTCTCTATAACCCCGTACCTTCATAACCTCTTATGTAGAATGGCGCTCACCACCCACCTGTCGGTCAATTATCAAACTTCACCGTTATCTACATATTAGCGCTATTTTAAGAACAAATAAATTAAAAATTCGTATATTTAATTATTGATAAACCTTCTTGGAACTATAAAGATGATGTAGTTAATATTTGGTACCGATTTGTTTTGTAGTTTTCGTGGTTAGTGATATCAAACAAAAAGTTGCTTATCCTTTTATATATTAGTATAGATTTACTTATTGTATTTTTTAAAAATATTTGTAAATACCTATAAGGTTCCTTTTTTTTTTTATTCATTACTCTATGTTATTATAATATTTTCTCCCTATCGTTGTTTCATAACCAGACGATATTTATCGAACGTTCCTTCCTTATTCAGAATTATATCTTCGGAGTCATATTTATCTTTGCTCCGGTTCGTAAGATCTTTGATTAGAAGCGACGTACCTCCGGATCTAGTCCAGTTCTGAGTAATGCGATATTGGACGATATCTTGAAGCTCTATAGATTATTCTACTTCCTTGTGAAATTGTTTAAATAATGAAGATTATTTGTTAATTATATTTAAAAATGCTAATCAGTTTTATTATTTATCATTTTTGTTTACTTTCAAACTTGATCAATATCTTGGATAATTTAAAAATTTTGAATATTGCAAATCTAGAATTAAACAGATATAATTCAAAACTTCATAGGTAATAGTTTTTTTTTTTTTTTTTTGACATGGACATGTCTTTTGGCTGGGGTCTTTAGTTTTTTGTTTTGTTACGTAAAGCGTCGTCCTGGCAACCTAGAGTCTCACTTCTTTTTACCTTCAAACATGTAATATTTTGGCACGCTCTAGCTCTGTTGGTAGCTCGAATCGAAAATTCGAATGCAGTTTCCTGATTTGGTATTTAATGTAGAATATTTTGTGTTGTATACATTTGTCGCTATGACCTACCGTTTAGTAGCTCGTATATTAGTTTAAATGAATAAAGTCAGGTTTTGCATCCATATTTTAAGTGTTGGAGCTTTTTTGACACGCTCTAGGTTTGTTGATGTTTTTTATTTATTTATATTTATTGCACATACTATTTTTACGCATTTTTAACAGTTTTTAATCATTCTTAAAATGAACAGAAAATCTTTAAAAAATGGAGACCTTAAGAATCAGATTGTAATATTTATTCAATAAAACATATTAAAAAAAAAAACAAATGGAGAATTGCGTTTATAGTCCAGCCAATGAGTGCTGAAATATCCGATAATTTTTGACTTCATAGCTTCGTTAAAAGGTACACATTCTAAAAGTCCCCGCCCATGGGAGGTAGGGGAGATGTTCAATTTTTTTTATTTTTTTCGATAATAACTCGAAAACGGTTGACTCTAGAAAAATATGTTTCAAATAAACATAAAAGCTAATTAAATTTTTTATAGAATTAATAATATATATATTTGTCGTAATTCTAATCGTTTATGTGATATTCGTTATTGAAAATCGGTGATTATTGGGAAAAAACAAATGTCACCTCACTTTTTGTCAAACATTCGTTTCTTGTACCTTCCACAATCGTTTCATTTATACTTTTCTGGTATTAGCAGCAAGTGTTTAACAAAAAGTGAGGTAAAAAGTTTGTTTATTTCTAAAATTATCGATTTTTAATAACGTATATCTCAAAAACTGTTGGAATTTCGATAAATATGTATATTATTAATTTTATAGGAAATTTAATGAGCTTTAATTTTGATTGGTAGCATATTTTTCTAGAGCCCACCGTTTTCGAGATATTATTGAAAAACAAAATTGGGACGTTCTCCTCTCCCCCCCCCCCACCGTTAGCTCACCCCCCAGGGGCGGGGACTTTTAGTATGTTTACCTTTTAACTATTCCTAACGATGCTGTGAAGTCAAAAATTATCGCATATGCACTCTACAATGTGTTTAATGACTGGACTATTAGCCCCATGTTAAGATTGCTATCATTAAATTTTAAAAATCAGGTTTCTGAACCGATAATATACACTGTGAGGCATATTATTTTACCCCATAGATATTTTTATTTTCTCGGCTAAAAGCTTCATTATTTTTTGTGGTATTTATGTCCACATATATTTTAACTTCATATGATAAGTATTAGGATTGTTAAAAAAATTATTTAAATAAAATTTTAAATTTACATAAATATATATTGTGTGTGCTTTTGAATAAATTATTTTGGGTTTATTCCAGGGCCATGTGTTAGGTTTTTTTTTCGCTCTCAAAAATATAACATTTTGACAAGTTCTAGCTCTGTTGGTGTTTCTCGGATCGGAAATTTGAATACAGTTGTCTGATGTGAAATTCAATTAAGAATATTTTTTGTCGCTATGACCTACCTTTTAGGAGTTACATTGGTTTGAATGAATAAGGTTAGATTTTGCTTCTATTCTTTAAGTGTTGGGGCTTTTTTGACAGCTTCTAGTTCTATTGATGTTTTTTTTACTTATTTATTAGTTTGTATTATTTATAGTTTTTTTTTTTTAATTATTTTTAATTCTACTTACTGTATGAATGTATTTAAAACCATCTTTATTTATGAATGTATTTTGTTCTCTAGTGAGGCATATTGTAATATTTACTCAATAAAAGCTTATTATATAAAATTAATTCTTCATTATTTCGTATGAAATATGATTCGATTAGTTTTTTAAATTTATATTATAAGTTTATTTTTATTTTTATTTTTTTAAGAAGGAGGCGCGGTAGCTCAGTGGGTAAGGCGCTTGACTACCATGCTGCCTTCTCCCGACCTCGAGTTCGAGTCCGACTGAAGGCAGAAAATTTATATTCTGTTATTTCAGTCGTGGATCGAATTCGAGGTAGGGAGACCCTCCTGGGGCCCACCCAGCCTCTTAAAAGTGGGTACCCTTAATTGGGGAAAAACCTGGCGGTTGAGCATTAATTCCGGGCGAATCACCTCCTTTCACAACCGTTGGCTCAGAAGCAGTACAGCCTACCTAAGTACTGAACCCGAGACCCTTCTTGGGTTGTAAGTGGTACAGGTTTTTTTTTTTTTTTTTTTTTTTTAGGTTTATTTTTAATATTTATTCATCTAGATCACTCATTTTTTTTTTTCATTTTTTTCAGGTGAGTACCTAAATTCGTTATACTGGTACACTTATATAGTAAGTATAACATCTATTTTGTATTAACATTATTATGTAATGTGCCATAAATTGTAGGGATTTTCAATTATTTTTTATTTTTTATCACTTCGGCCTAATTTTCACCTTTCACAACCGTTGGCTCTGAAACATTACAACCTTACCTAAGTACTGAACCCAAGACACTTGATGGGATATAATGATACAGAGTTTTTATTATATTTTATTTTATTGTATTTAATTTAAAACCGGTACCGATATTTGAGTATGGATATTAACTTTTGAGTATATCCATAATAACATAATTATCCAATCATAACATAATTATATTTTTTCTACGATTCCTGTTTTTTATAGAATTATACATTTACTAAAAGGAAACCACTTAGGGATTAGACATTTTATAAATTTTTTTAATTCGGTATCTGTTTAATTTTATGTTTAACTGTTTCAGGTGCTAAGATATCAAAGTATAATTAAATCCTAATTATATTCAAACTCAATTAAATCGTGATTAGATTTCTATTAGCAGAATATGTTGTGCTGTATTTGCCATGTTGATTACTATGGCAATAAATATATTTTTTGAAACAAAAAAAAAAGAAAAGACATTCGCCTGACTTGACTATCAAGGTTGAACATCTAGTTGTGTTCTTTTCAGATCGCTCTCTTAACAATAGTGATTCTGATGTGGGCTCAGAGTTTACTGCAGTTAAAACTGGGACTTTTATATTTTTAAGTTTTTAATTAGAAAGGTATTTGTGTGATGTATGATGTTCAGCTCTTAAACATTATTAAAAAATAGAAATATATATATTTTTTTATCAAGCCTGTCATTGTTAAAGAATTTATGAATGGATACACGATAAAAACGGGCCGATCAAGGATTAATCGTTCAAAGAATCACATGTGAGTTCTTACAACTGATAAGGGTGTTAACTTGTGTACTCTCTGATAAGGTTCTATATGTTTCAGCTCCTTACGTAATCATCGTGTTTGTCTAAATATTGGTGTGGACATTGCGACATAAGACCCAGTTTTTACAATATCCAGTGTATTGACGGGTATTTCGCAATGTTTGTGGGTTTGACGTTTGAGAAATTTGAGAATCGGTGAGATTTTTTTATTTATAAATTAAATTTAAAAAAATTTTTTTTAATGTAATTTATGATGAAACATTAATTGAATTTTCATTCCAAGACTAGAACTGTAAGAAACGGCTCGTTGCTTTCGACTTCTTCAACATTTACTAAACAAACGAGTGAATTTCCGATTAATTACTAGAAATTCATTAACATAACAGTATTAAGTCCTATTTGGACATAAGGAGTAGTGCCTCAGGGTTCCACTAATCCATCCAGTTTGTCTCGTATTCAATCCAAAATCCCTCGAAAGTTCCTCCATGCTCCTTACTTAGTGACAAAAAGACTTATCCACAAAGATCTTAATCTACCTAATTATAATCTTAATGTTGTTTATTTAGCCCAAAACCTGTCTTGTCATAGCTAATTCTATAATATTCAAATCCACTATTTTCACAACTTCCTTTAAATTATATTTCAGATAACCCTCTAAGGTGTCTGAAAAGAATATGGCCTTCTGGCCTTTTAGTGATGTTGAGAACTACATTTTTTATTATAAAAGGTTCGCCCCTCGTAGAATGTAATAAAAAATAAAAAAAAATTGGGTGAACTAGATGAATGAAACAAGACGAAATATGCCGCAGACCTTATAGTATATGAACATGTACATGTGATAAGTTACATGTACTCTGCTCCTATAAGAAATTTAATGCTAAATCCGATAACTTTTAATTAGAAAGATATTTGTCCCATTTGATGCTCAGTTCTTAAACCTTATTAAGAAAATTAGATATTGTTTCATTAATTTAACCTGTCAATGTAAAAAAAAAAAATGTATGAATGAATTGATGATAAACTGATTAAAAGCTGTTTAAATTAGTAAGTTTTTGTGAGATTTGCAGTTTTGAGGTAACTTTTTTTCGAAAAACGGTGGTGAGCGTTGAAATATTATAAGACATTGTAACTTCCTTAAATAAGGTGAAGATCGAGTTGTTCTTTAGATACCCCCAAGTTTGTGAAATGCAAACATGTACTCTGCTCTTATAGGAAATTTAATGCTAATCCCAAAAATTTGGTTTAAAAATTTGAAAAATGTTAAAACAAAGTGGAGTTATTAAAGCATTTATGGCAAAATAACCTGGTTTCCTCAAAAAGGTCCTTCAGTTATCGTATATATGCAACGGATTGGAAAAGAAAGGTAAGGTCGGTGACATTTTTCTTCATTTTTGATCTAACTTAACCTGTTTTTTTTTGTACTAAGAGGGTCTCACCCTGTATAATACCTTTATAAGTGCTACCTGAGTAGCTGCTTAGCAAGCAATTGACAAGCATTATCATCACATTTACTCGGATGTATTTTATTTTATACAGGGTGAGTATCTCTTAGTGCAAAAAAAAAAATGGGCTAAACTAGATCAAAAATGTAGCTAAATGCCGCAAATCTCACCTTTCTATTCCAATCCGTTGCAGATATACGATAAATCAAAGACTTTTTTGAGGAAATCACGTTTTTTCCCATAAAACTGTAATATCTCCATTTTGTCTAAATATTTTTCAAATTTTGGCCACATTTTCAGATTTAGCATTAAATTTCCTCTAAGAACAGAGTACACGTAACCTTGAATTTTACAAACTTGATATCTAAAGAACAGCTTGATCTTCACCTTATTTGGGGAAGTCACAATGTCTTATTTACTTCAACGCTCACCGTTTTTCGTAAAAACTAATCACAAAACGTCAAATCCCACAAAAACTTGCAAATTTAATCAGCTTTCGAATGATATGTTAAACGTAATGATTTTGTTTCAATTTCATGGAGATATTTACTTTTGAAACCGAAAAAAAAACATGGTGTTCTCATTTTGTATACAAATCAGTTACTCGGGTAAATAAAACATTATGACAATCCCTTAATGGAAATGTGCATTTTAAACATAATAAACTCTTCATTGGAATAAAAAGCAAAGGAAAAAAATGATTGCTTAATAGAAAATAAAGGAAAACTGTCAATAAAGCGACACTACGTCAGAGGATATGATATTATTACATTTATTTATTAATATTATTTAGGACTTATTTTATTAGATTTTTAATGTAACGTTTAAAATCCAGTGATAATGAACATAGACCTTAATTTTGCCGTTAGCTTCTGAATGCAGATTGTGTCTAAGAATACTACTTTTTGAAGTGAATTTTATGGGCAGATGAGTCTGTTTTTACAGGGGATAGCATTTCTACCAATCCATGTATATCGTTATTATGAATGGTCGAAATGCCATCCCCTGTTAAAATGAGACTCATCTAGCCATAAATCACATAATAAATAAATAAATGTAATAATATAAGATCCTCTGATCTGGTGTCGCTTTATTAACAGTTTTTACACTAAGAGATACTCACCCTGTATTGTTTACACTTGTATCTACAATATCTTAAAATCTTTCAATAAACAGCTATAACAAAAAAAATCATTGTTTCCGTATTTGGAGTTGTGCTAGAACTAATTTAATTTTCATTAGTATTAGGTAGTCCGACATAGGATTTTCACTTTTGGAAACATGAAATTAATACAAAGAGGACAAACAAATGAAATATATTTTATTAAAAATCTTTATTCAACACTTTTCTCTCAACGACTAACCAAGTTTTCAATTCTAGATTAGAAAAGGTTTGAGTCACGTGAAGAAATGATTTTAGCAATATTTAACGTATAAATTATTTGTAAACGATTGATAATTGTTACAAATGATATAAAAGTTATCCAAATCTCTAAAATATGCTAGTCTGTAAAGGATAGATGATCATGGACCTATATAACTCAAGTCTATTAATTTCTTTACTATCGAAATATGAGGTCGGGCGTTATCATGCAACAGGATTTTCAGTTAGATGTTTCCTGTTCATCTATTCACTAACTTGCAAAATATCCTCTTCCTTCTAGGAACTCAATTTCCTATTTACGTTCGTGCGGGATTATCCTGTAATGATCGGGTGTACTCCCGATCTTGGAACACGAAACTGCCCATTCCAATGGTTGAAGTATTTCTTTCACTCCATTCTCGGTAGTCATTGAGTGGAATAATAATGTGAATGCTGCGGGCTCGGATAGTTAGATTATTATAGGCCCTGCTAGATCTTGGTATACCTAGTAGCTGGTATGCTGACCTGCTTTGCTGGATCTTGGTTGGCCAATCCTCCCTCATGCAAGGAACCCACACCGCCCTAACTAACGGGAATCCCGTTTGACACCAGAGTCGCTATTATCGCCTGATAATATCTCTTTTTCTCGCACGATTTAGTGTAATTAGCCATTACCATCCTGTTAAATAAAACAAAGAGCTTGGTTACGTCTTGTCCAATTTACGAATTTGGTTAGCAACAGCTCTTGGTTGGTCTCATTAGTAAGTGGTTAAGTCACGGAGGTGTGCTGGCTTTCCTTTGCTCTCGCCAACTTTCTGTAAACTTCCTCAATGTATCGTATTAATAATGCATTGTTATACGTCAGTTGTAAATTATTAACAATGATATTACCTTATACAGCCTTGGCCAAAAGTATTAGGCACATACATAAAAGTATCAGGGAATAAAAATAACATCAAGCATTTAAAACATAAATTTTTTTAATCATATAAAACACGATTTAATACTTTTTCATCAAGCCATGTGCTTTTATTAACCCAATTATTCTTTTTGGCGTGGAATTAACACATTGTGTACAATCTTCTTTAACTATTTTTTCCCACTCTTCTTTTAATAATGTAAACAAATTGTCTTTGTTTGTAGGGTTACGTATACCAACTCTAATTTTTAATTTAGCCCACAGGTGTTCGATGGGATTGAGGTAGGGTTGGGCGATAGTCGATAATCGGTATATCGATAGGTCATGCCTATCGATAGTGTCGACTATCGATGGTCACTATCGATAGATATTTTTTTCCCTCTAGTTATGAAACTCTGGGAATTATGCTGATCTGTCTCTGTCCAGTGTCGAGCTCTTTTACATAACTTTGATGCCGCACCGGACGTGTCATTATTTAATTCCCAAAAATTACTAATTGCATTATATTAGGTAGGACACGTAGTCTCAAACTTGTGCAAACAAACTAAATTCGCGGTATTGATCATTGGTTGTTCTAGGTTTTGATAATCTTAACTTAACTATAAGAGGAACTTAAGCTCTTTAATTAAGGATCTTTTTCTACAATTATTCGAAAATTTTGTATAGCGTTTTCTCTTCAATAGCGTTTTTAAAATTCAAATAAATTAGTTTTTTTTTATCTCATCTTTATGATATAATCTTATAATTTATAATCCTGCAAATTTCAAATTGTGAGTTGATAATTGATTTTAATTAAATTAGTTGAAATTCTTTATCGAATAGATTTGGAAAAAAAGGAAGCAACTATCGAAAAACTATCGATACCAATCGATAGTTCTCAACCGATAGTATCGGGCTATCTACAGTGCTAACTATAGGCTATCCCAACCCTAGATTGAGGTCTGGGACTGAGGAGACCAGTCAAGAACATTGATATTGTTTTTTTTGAACCAGTCTTTACTTTTTCGTGAAACGTGGCATGCAGCATTATCCTGTTGAAAAATAATGCTGGCACTGTCCTCAGGTTCAAATATTTTTTTTAATGAACGCTTCAAAATTTGTGTTAACATTGATATGTAGGTATCGCTATTTATCCTCCCTTCGGACAAAAGCATTTCTCTAACCCCCGAAGCCGCCATACAACCCCAAATCGTTTCGTCCACCATGTTTTACACTAGGGACTATACAATCTGGGTGATGGGGTTCGCTTTCCCTCTTTCGTACAAAAACTGCTCCAGGAGTTCCAACTATCTGTACAAAATTAGATATTTTGATGAATTCGTAAAAATAATGTTTTTGTATTCTAAATTTATTTTATGGATTTTTTAATTTCAATTTACATTAATTTAATTAACTTAAAGTTGCTTTTGTCTGACCAACCTACCTTTGCCCAATCTTCAGCAGTTGAGTTTTAGTCAAGTTTTGCCCTGACAAGCCTCTTCTTGCGAATGGCTTCACTAAGCTATGGTTCCTTCCTGGCTTTACATCCCTTCAGACCTTTCTCTCCATGTCTTCTTCTTACTGTCCGAGCAGAAATATCGACAGAGCGTAAGGTTTTAATCTCTTCAGTCAGTTGTTTTGATGTTTTCTTGCGATTTTGAAGAGATGTTCTCACCAAAAACCTCTCCTCACGTGCACCTGTTATATTTTTTCTTCCTGCTCTTCGTAGTGAGGAAAATGTGTCAAAGGTCCGGTGTCTCATAAGTGTATATTGAACAGCACATCGGGAGCACTTCATAGTTTTAGCAATCGTAGATTGATTATTCCCTTCCGACGGCATAAAAACTATCCTTGCACGTTCTATCTCACTCAGTTTCTTTTACCTTCACCATTATCTATTCAAAAATTCTCAAATTGTAATTTTTTTTTAATACAGTTTTGCATTAGGTGCCTGGCATATCCCTCAAAAATTAATCAAATTCACACTCCAAACAGCTTGCGTTCGTTTAATTCCTAATAAAAACAATGGAATTTTTAGCAGAGAAAATAAAAAAAAATGAATTAGGTGTTTTGTTTTTGTTTGTTTTTTTTTCTATCGGTATATAACAATGTAATGAATAAAAAATAAAAATAGAAAATCTATTTTGATGGTTATATAAGTGAAATGTTACTACGTGAATTATAAGACTAAAGCTAATAGAAATAGCGAAGAGCCTATTTCCTCCTCCCTCCACCCATACCCCCTACCTTAGATAACAGTACAACGGTACGCCACGGGATGCCGGAGCGTATTTTATTGAATTAACAGGACTCCCAATAATATTTTTACCGCAACGTAATTTGTGAACGTTATAATAAAATAGAGCCTAGTTCTATAGTACAGTACATTTAGTTTAGTATTCTACAATATTATATTATACATATATCATCACTATAATAATATTCTGGCTGTATAATAAAAATTGCTTTTATTTAATCAGTTTCCTTCGGATAAACAGTAAAGGCAAATTATCACGTTTCTCAGTAGCACTTTATTAAAACTTCTACACTAGAAGGTCTCTAGGCCATCTTCGTTTTAGACGCCTCGGATGATTATCGGGACTAGAGTGGGAAGCAAGTTGAGAAACTAACGGATTTGATTGGTTATAGAGCTTACTGTAAAAGGATCAGGTATCTGGTGTTTGCTAAATCAGCAACACATGAAACATTAAGATCTTTATGGATAAGTTTATTGGTGACAAAGTATGGAGTATTGAAGATTTTTCGAAGAATTTTGGATAGTAAGGTTTGAATACGAGATGAATTGGATGGTTTAGTGGATCCCCAAAGCTCAACTCCGTATGTTCAAATAGGTCTAATCACAGTCATGTATATGAATCTTTTGTAATTAATTGGTAGCTTTAAACGTTTGTCTAGTAAATGTTGAAGTAGTCTGTAAAGACAAGCAGTTTCTTGTCGTTTTAGTCTAGTATGTGGATTCCAAGTAAGACGTTTGTCCAAGTGGATCTCTTCAACAGGGATTAGTGGAATATCATTGAAGGATACTGTAGGACAGGAAGTCGTAGGTTTACGACGTAGGGTAAACGTTATTTGGTGGGATTTGTTTGGATTTATTTTGATTCTCCATTTTTGACACTATTCTTTAAGGTTTATGATATGGGATTGGAGTGTTTGGGAGGCAATAAAGGGATCATTGTTTACTGATAATACACATGTGTCATCAGCGTAAGTGGTGAGGACAGTGGTAGGATGAGTCAGACAGGGAAAAAAGTAATCAGAAAAAGTGGTCAGCTGTATTGTGAAAAAGTGAAGTCAGAAAATGCATTTTTGACCTGAAAATCATTTGCTTTGTAGTTCTTTTCAAGTTTTAACGTGTTATTAATATCGTTGTTAATACATTTACTTGATGGATATATTTTGTACAGTTGTAAATTTCAATAAATGTATATAAAAAAAACAAAAAAAAAACAACAACTTTAATATATTCTCTTTTACCTTAAATTTTGGTTTATGGGGCCAACACTACGGATAAAAATTTGTATAAAGCTCTTCTATCACGTTCGTCATCTTAATTATTAAATTTATTTAGTTACAAAATGATTTTCTTTCACTTGAAATAACAAATATTACGATATTATTAATTGTTTAACTGTGATATGTAAAGTAAAAAATCATTTCTTGATTATTATTGCAAGATTATTAAAATATCGATAGTCGGAAATTTTCAGAAACATTCTTGACAAAGTTGGGAACAAGTCGGGTATTGCGTTTACCGAATTTGGTAGACACCATGTATGTACATTTATATATATATATATATATATATATATATATTTTATCTGAATATCTTAACTTTGTTCTTGTTGTTTTTAAAAGCTGACTCATCATTTATGAGGCGTAATCAAAACTTGGCCCTGTTTCGCTTTTAATGTTTCTTTTACGGCTTGAGTAAAATCAAGTTGACTGCCTTCCCATTACGGTTTCCCTGCCCTGGAGGGAGAGTGTGTACCTGGTCTGATTATGGAAAGATTCCGATAAGGATATTGCTTTCGAATATACCAACAAGATTGTATATGCAAAACTGTTGAGCACCAATCGTCTTAGGCTCTCAAGATGGCAAAATTTACCGCCAGTAGTAAAATTTTCAATTTACGCCCCCGCGTCTTTTTTGATTAGATGCGTTCTCTGAAACTAAAACCTAACTCTTACGGTTGTGCGACGGTCATAACAGTTTACGTATGGTGCAATAAAAAGCAAAAAATTATCTAGGAAATATCCCTTATGAGATATTTAATGTTGCGATTAAGTGTCATTCTAAATCATATGACTTGGTAGTTTGGGGATATTTACTTTTATTTAGCAATATTTCTCAATAGCTCATGTCATTTATTTAGGAATAGCTCATGGGCTGCAGTAGTGGTACAACAACTCAAAACATTTTTTTCAAAACTGGCATTTAAACAATAAAATAAACACATTATTAAATGACCCCTTGACGGTATCTACTTGAAGGTAATTTCGTTTAAGCAAACTAAAGCATTTCATATGCATTTTTTTTTTTTTTTACAATGAAACCTTTAAACCCACTTATTTCAAAACATGATTTTTCAGTTGTGCCACTTTTGCAGGCCATGAGCGATTTAAATATAAAAATAGCTATTGATGTTATTTAAATGCAAATCTATGGGGTAAATTTGCGGTACAATTATCCCATTTACTTCTTAGTCAATCTCTGATCTTTTTTCAATGATTCGTTTATTTAGGTACATGATTAGTAGTTCTAATTCAGGCACAGTTCTGAATTATTATCTTTAACCGACTTCAAAAAAGAGGTTATCGATTTGAATTTTCTTTTTTTTTTTTTTTTTTTTTTTTTTTTTTTATGCTTGTTACGCAATTATTCCATCAATTATGAATCGATTTTGTTGATTATTTTTTTGATCGGTAGGACCTACTTCAGAGGTGGTCCCATAGATTTTTTTTAAAAAATCAACTTAGCGATTTTCAAGGAAAAAACTAAAAAAAAAAAACAAAAAAATTTAAAAAAAAAAAAAAAAAAAAAAAAAAAAAAAAAAAAAAAAAAAAAAAAAAAGGGTTTAAAATGAAACTTACTTGTACAAATTTGAACTCAAAAACAAAATACACTCAAATAACAGTAAAAATGAAAGAATTTTTTTTTTAAAAACGACTTCAAGATCAAACCTACATGTACAAATCTGAACTAAGATTAAAGAATAATTTAATTACCTGAAAACAAAGAGCATCAAAGGTCAATCAATTAAATTGCCGATACTTATATGCCTATTTAAAATTTATGATCAGTTATTTTTGGAGTCAGTGCCCTATAATAAATGCATCCCTATAATCTTCTCCGTTGGTTAAAAAGGTAGTGGCCTCGAGATCCATTGTAAAATTCGTGATGGGGGTCTTGTAATGACCATCTCTTCCACTCATGGTTTTAGTGACTTTACGATATGCTGACACTGTGTAAAAATATCATTTGATTAAGTAATTTTGAAGAATTAACATACAACTAAGCAACAACGATTACTTCTTTAATATATTTTGAGAATAGGTCAGACAGTTATAAAGATATGAGACAATATAAGATATACGCAAATTGGAGTTCATTTATCCAAGATGCGGAAAAGAGGTGAGGTCAGATGGGGATTGAAAAATTATGCAAATGGGCGGTAAGGTGGGCGTCCCGTCCAATGGGCACCTACCTAACAACAGTTATCCTCATTCCACTCTTTAACTTTTTTTTTCATTTCAACAGGATTTTATAGAAATAAAAAAAGAAAAAAAAAAAAAAAGAAGTATATAAGATAAGGATATTTAGCTAAGAACAGAAACGTCAGTATGTCTATTTATATAAAAGAAATAAATATACACTAGCATACCCCCCAACATACGATCTATCTCTATTTTAATTTCTAAGCTTAAAAGTCTACAACAGTTTGGCAAACCTCATCTCTGGTTCTTCAGACCAAACATTTAAATTATTTTTATAGTAAAATTTATTATTATAAACCTTCCTAGAACTATGAAGATGTTGTAGTTAAAATTTTGTACAGTTGGGTTTAATAGTTTTACCATTGCCAACTCTGTTGCAGAATGGCCACATATTGGTCGATTTTTAAACTGCACTGGGATCCACATGTCGCTCCATATATTTATAGCTTTTTTAATAACAATTGAATGAAAATAAGTAAATTGTATCATGAGTTTCTAGCTCTATATAACACCGTACCTTTGTAATCTCTCTCGAATAGTCTTCCCCACCTATCGGTCGATTATCAAAGTACATTGCGCCCCATATAGTTATTGTTTTTTTTTATGGCAATATTATAAAAAAATATTGAAATTATAATGTTTCTTATCCTTCCTGGAACTATGAAGATGGTGTGGTTAAAATTTGGTACAGATTGGTTCATAGTCCAATCAATGAGTGCTGAAATGAGGGTTGTAGAGTGCATGGAATATCCGATTATATTTGACTTCACAGCTTTGCTAGGAATAGTTAGAAGATAAACATACTAAAAGTCCCCGTCCCTGGGAGGTGAGCTAAGGGTGGGGGGAGGGGAGATGTTCAATTTTTTTTTATTTCCGATTATATCTCGTAAACGGTTAAAATTACGACAACTTTATATAGAATCATTTTTATAGGAAATTTAGTCAGTTTTTATTTTTATTTGTAACATATTTTTCTAGAGTCAATTGTTTTTGAGATATAATCGAAAAACCAAAAAAAATCCAACTTCTCCCCTCCCCCACCGATTGCTCACCCTCCCCCCCCCCCCCCAGGGGCGGGGACTTTTAGTATGTTTACCTTCTAACTATTCCTAACGAAGCTATGAAGTCAAAAATTATCGCACATTCCGTGCATCCTACAATGTGCTTATTGATTGGACGATCAGTAGTTTTTTGCTGTCAGTGATCACAAACGAAAAATGGCTTGTACTTTTATATTATAGTATAGATTTACCGAATTCGAATTTTAACACTCACCATTTTCATATGTTTCTTTAAATGTTAAGAAGTGACTGGATTTAAAGGTAATAGGGATTACCTTCAAGGTAGTGAACAATATTGTTTACATTGGATTAGGTCGAATTGAAAATAGAATCATTACAAAGGCAGAATAAATTCTAATTAATAAAAAGTCTATAGGACTTTTGAAACGGCCTGGTATACACATACATATAATTTCAATCTTATACGAGAATATTTGATTTTTTTTATAATTTTTTTTTTTTTTAATTCAAAGCAAGATAGATATGAAGAGATATAGAGATGACGAAGAAAAGGTTGAGGACCGGGCAGGAGCCAAAAGCTGTGTGGTAAGAGCCTAGGAAGGTTCCCACATACCTTTCACCCGCTGGCATTTCTGCTTCTACATCATTGTATATGCAACACATAGCCATCCAATAGCGATCTCTTTACGGGGAAATGTTGATCAACGTTCGATTGTTCTGTTTTTCCTACAAGTTTCGGTAGGTTACTCCACTTTCGCAGGGTTCTCAATACGTCAATTGATTCACTTTTCAATTCCATATTCTCTAGTGAATTTCCTTCATGATCTCAGTAGCTATGCCAGCGATCGTATTTTAGTTTTTAATTATTAAAAATCTGAATCTTATTATAATAGTTATTTATTTGACAAGAGTGTAAAGAAGTACTTTTACTTACTGGAGGAAAGGTTTACTCGCTCGAGCGATCGAAGCGAAGGTGAGTGCTGTAAATTGCCGAGAGTGAGTAAAATTCTTTATACTCGAGTTAAATATTACATTTTTTCTGCAACCGTTAAAAAAAAAAAAATAATATGAAAAATTTTTTAATCAACAAAAGACAGTGGACAAATTTCGGCCCTGGCAGAAAGGATGGGCCCTGGGAATTGTACTCATTTATTATTCTATTTTTAGAACTAATTAGTTTTGAATTTTAATTAAACAGTTGATTTAATTAAATTTAATATATCTTTAAATTAAATAATAATAAACTTTGTATTAAGGTGCCACTGAAATTTTACTTTACACTCTAGAGAATTAAAGTTAAACTTTTACTCACTAGAGAATAAAATGGAACGTTAATCAGCTGTTTTTAATTGAATGAATGAATGAATGAATGAATGCTTTTTATTTGTTAAAGACAGAGTCTTGTACAAACAATAATATTATTAATAATATACAATAGATCCATAGCACGAGTCTAGTGCTCTTAAACAAATCCTTACATAACAATATTTTGTTTACATTATACAAATGAATATTTATTGGAACAAAAATATATGATCTAAATTCTTTATCTTTATAATAGATATCAACGTTTTACATAATAGACATTTACATATGCACTTATCATCTACACATAGATCAATCACCTCTACACATTAATTAATATTAATAATTAATTACATAAGTTTTTAATTGAATGATGTTCCCATTATTTAACGGTTGCAGAAAAAAGGTATTTATTATTTAGTAAAATAATTGTAGTAGTTAGTCAGAGGAATATTGGAAGAGACCGAAGATCCTTACCGAAGAGTAGATACGAGGACCGTGGTCCTCAGTAGGCCCAACTGGAAAAAAAATAATTTATTTTTCCGATTCTGAGTACAAGTACCCATCTTAAAAAAAAAAAAAAATCAAGATACTGATACCTTGGAAAAAAAAAAAAAAAAAAAAAATGATGATGATTGTTGTATTGTTGACTGTGAGTTTGTACTAAGGAGATGAATTTGTCAGGGGTGCAGTCAAGGTTGAATAAACACAGCCAGTTTTTAAATGAAAAACTTATATTTTGGCGTGCCAACGTTTCGACCTGTAGGTCTTCAGGTCTTCATCAGGGCTAAAATAACAAAAATTGGATGTGATCAAGATAATACAAACATTAAAAAAATAAATAATAAAAATAATTTAAAAATGAAAAAGAAACAAGAAAAAAAAAATTGTAGTTAATTAGATAAATAAATACAAAATAGTTGTAAAATAGTAAAAATAAAAATTAAAGTAAGTAAAATAGTAAAATAGTAGTCCTTGACTAGACTTTACTGTTATTTTGTATTCAATCATCTAATTAACTACAGATATTTTTCTTGTTTCTTTTTCATTTTTAAATTATTTTAATCATTTATTTATTTAATTTTTTTTTTTTTTAATGTTTGTATCATCTTGGTCACATCCAATTTTTGTTATTTTAGCCCTGATGAAGACCTGCAAGGCAGGTCGAAACGTTGGCACGCCAAAATATAAGTTTTTTCGTTTAATAACTGGCTGTGTTTATTCAACCTTGACTGCATCCCTGACAAATTCGTCTCCTTAGTAAAAAAAAAAAAAAAAAAAAAAATCTATATGGGAATTAAAAAAAAAAAAAACGAACAAACTTAATTTCTCCCTGACTGGGACTACCTATAATCTGCTGCTTCTGATGAGGAAACTGTCGAATTTTCGATCCGAGCAAAACACCAACAGAGCTAGAGCATGTCAAAAAAGATACAACACTTAAAAAACGAAGGCAAAACGACTTTTTTTTTTTTTTCATTCAAAGCAATATAGATTCTAAACGGAAGGTCCTAGCGGCAAATGCTATATAACAAAAAATATTTTTCATTAAATTTCTGACAAAATGGCTGTGTTAATTTTTCGATCCGAGCAACACTAACAGAGCTTGAGCGTGTCAAAAAAACAAACAAACCCTAAAATATGGGATAAAAATAGAGGATTTAAACGTGACTTTTTTTATTCAAAGCAATATAGCTCCTAAACGTTAGGTTCTAGCGACACTTGTTTTATAACAAAAGCTATTCTCCATTAAATTTCTGACAAGGGAACTGTCATCAAATTTTCGATGAGCAGGAAAATTACTCTGTTGTATGAATCAAAAACCATGTTCCACCGAAAGAGAGTAAAATATATTTATTTATGATACGAGGTGTGATCAAAAAGTTCCAGGACTGAATTTTTATACATTTATTCATACATTTGAAGGTTATTCAAATTTGTCTCTTTCGAAGTACTCCCCTTGGGAAGCTACACACTTTTCCCACCGGAGTTTCCACTGATCAAAGGCCCCAGAAAACTCTTCTTTTGTAAAGGTGTTTAGCAGCTCCGTTGTTTTTTCTTTAATTTCGTCAACTGTTTGAAATCTTCGTCCTTTCAGGTGTCTCTTGAGCTTCGGGAAAAGAAAAAAAGTCGGCTGGAGCCAGCTCAGGTGAGTAGGGGGGGCTGAGGAATGACAGTCATTGCGTTTTTTACACAAAAAAGGCCATCTTTAAACCTCTTGAACCACTGATGGCAGCATGATCGGCTTAGACATTCTTCACCAAAAGCCTCTTATAACATCAAAAAGGTTTCAGAAAACGTTTTGTTCAGTTTCACACAAAACTTCACACAAAACACGTTGCTCTTCTTTCAAATTCATTTTCATAAAATAGCCAAACTCTATAAAACTAACCTCAAACAAACTGTGCTAATGTTACTTTCAGTGATGTTATGATTGATCTGCAAACACAGCTGTGTTCCTGTTGAGTCAGGCAATGCAATGCTGCCAACCGCATCGCTGTGAGACATTGCATCCCCATAGTATATAAAAAAGTCCTGGAACTTTTTGACCACACCTCGTAATTACATGAAGAACTATCGTCATCATCCGAAGTATCAATCGGTTCCAAGGATTTGATTTCGGATTATTGATTCTCAATACCGATTCTTTTCTTAAGAATTTTCTCTCTACAATCAAGCTGCCTTCATCAAAGAACAGTTTCCTCTCCCTGCTTACTTTATGGACGAAGAAACCACTTCTTGTAGAGAACGAAAAAACACAAATCTAAAATTTGTAGAATAAATCGACTGGTAATAAGTAATTATGAGTATAATGGACAAAATTGTACTGTATGAACAATTACAATTTGTAAAGGACCTAATATTATATCGCACATCGAGAATATGGAACGGGCTCAACTCAAGAAGCTCCAATTTTGAGTTAGTAGAATTGTACGATTCACAGGAACGGTTTTTATATTTGTAGCTTACAGGCCTTTTTCTAGTGTGAGCGTTTGCCGATAGTACCAGGTATGCAAGTTTAAAATGTCGTTTATTTCTTAAAATATATACACAGTAATTTAAAAAAAAATATAATATATTTTATTCAAAGTACTGACCCTCGCTTTCTACACATTTTTTCCATCTCTCGGGCAATATATGGATACCATTCCAAAAGAATGCTTCATCTTTATTTGAAATCCATTCATCGAGCCATTTTCGTACGTTTTCGAAATTGTTGAAGTGTTGCTCCGCCAATGAGTGTCCCATCGATGAGAAGAGGTGATCCCAGGTCAGGTGAATACGGCGGGTGGGGTAGGAGTTCCCAACCAAGCGAAGAAATCGTTTCCTTAGTCAATCTGGCTGAATGTGCAGGAGCGTTATCATGCTGAAGAATGACTTTGGCGTGCCTGTGAGCCCATTCTGGGCGTTTTTTCGATCAATGCGTGACTCAAATTGATCATTTGTTGTCGGTAGCGCTCGGTATTGACTGTTTCGCCGGGTTTGAGAAGCTCGTAGTAGACTACTCCCTTCTGATCCCACCACACACACAGCATTGTCTTCTTCCCAAAAACGATCCGGTCTTGCACTCGATGTGGATGGTTGTCCTGGCGTTACCCATGATTTTTTTTGTTTGGGATTCTGAAAAGAAATCCATTTTTCATCGCCAGTTACAACTCGATGCAAAAAAAACCCTTTCTTTCGTGGCGTAAAAGCAGCATTTCGCACACAGTTTTTCGTTTTTTTTTTTTTCCATCTGTCGTTCGTCCAATTCATGTGGAACCCATTTTCCAACCTTTTGAATCTTTCCCATAGCTCTCAGGCGATCGGAAATGGCTTGCCTAGTGACATTCAACTGTTCTGCCATCATTTGTTGGGTTTGGGTATTGTCTTCGTCTAATAAAGATTGCAATTCGAAGTCCTAAAACTTTTTTGGTCGATTTTCTCGTTTTTGATCAGTAACATCAAAATCACCACGTTTGAAACTTTGAAACCAACGTTCACATGTCCTGACGGTTGGAGCAACATCGCCATAAGTCTCAACAAGAATTCGATGACATTCAGATGCCTTTTTCTTTTGATTAAATAAGAAAATCATGACATGCCGCAAATGCTCTTTATTTGGCTTAAAATTAGACATTTTTAACACCAAAGAAAGGTATGATACGTCCACGTAAACGACTTAAAAACAACTGACTTTTGTAAACAAATGACTAACAAACAAAATAGCGTTTAGAGATAAGCAAATCCTTTAATAGGCTAAGAGCGCATTCTATTGGAATTAAAACGACATTTGAAACTTGCATACCTGGTAATGTAAAAAAAAAAAAAAAATGTAAAAAGGCAAAACTAAAAAAAAAAAAATTAAAATTCTGTTTCTTGTCGTTTAAAAAAAATTGGAGAGAGTCGGATAGTATTAAACTAGAGTTATTAAGATACAAAAAACAAATGATTAAAAAACATTCAAAGCAGACTACTTTGACTACTTAGGTTCAAAAAAGTATAATAAAACTTTAAACGGTATTTCCTGAAAAGCATCACTGTTTTGTGTTGTGCCTTTTCTATTATGGATGTGCGATATGTGTGTATATACATTTTTTAATATTTTTTATTTATGATAAAAGTATGGTTGACTGGATGATGAATGGAGAAGAAGATAGTACGGGATGCAGTCAAAGTAACACCACGTCAAAGAAGAATTCTTTAATACGTGCCAACGTTTCGACCTGCGTTGCAGGTCTTCTTCAGGGCCACCGAAACCACACTTGTGAGGAGAAGGACGATGACTGATGTGAAAAATAATTTTCATCATTTCAGCATTTTTCACATCAGTCATCGTCCTTCTCCGCACAGTGCGGTTCGGTGGCCCTGAAGAAGACCTGCAACGCATGTCGAAACGTTGGCACGTATTAAAGAATTCTTCTTTGACGTGTTGTTACTTTGACTGCATTCCTATCTTCTTCTCCATTTTTTATTTATTTATTTTTATAACTAGTAATTATTAATTTTTAAAAGTATTGCCCGTTTTTTTTGTTTTTGTTTTTTAACATTAATCTGGTATTGCTAGATAATCTCCGTTGCAGATATCTTGGTCGTCAACTAATATAATATGGCAGGTGGGGTCGGCCCAAGGATCGGGTTGGCCTTCATTAACGCTTGTTCCCCTGAGAGAAGGAAGATGGATGGCTGCCGCAGACTGTACGGCTGTATGGGCGATACTTTCACAAGTCATAATGCCATCCTCTCAGCCTTTAGTATTATATTCCCTCCATCCGAGAAGTGATTTATTCTTACATCACTCTTTATGGATGGGCCCGTAATGGCGATGAATATGTTTACCTTTGACCTCCCTCCTGGGAGTTGCTTCAGGTTTAGGATCGGTGGCATAATGTCCTCTGAGTGGCAACTCCTTAGGAAGCTACGTATCCCCAATAGCAGTGCCATAAAGCACTTAACTGTTTTGTAGTTGGTGAAGTCCGTTTTTACATGCTGCAAAAATAAAACAAAAACACTAATATCATGATCTTTCCAGTCCAGTTAATGAAGGCCTAAAATTGGGTGTAGAATGTGTTTTCTGTAATCCAAGGTTTTTCTTCGGAAACATGTTCAGGGTAGTTACAAAAGTAAATATAATGAAAGTCCTGGAGTTTTCGAGCTTGGGAACAGGAAGGGGGGGGGGCGCAAAAATGTCCCTTTTTTTTGGTTTTGCTCTTATATCTCGAAAACGGTGCCTCGTATATAAAACATGATAATGTACTAAATTAATGTTAATTAAATTCTCTACACCTTTTATCATAGACACATTTTTCATATTCTGTACCGTTTACGAGAAATACGCTTGGCATATTCTCGAAAAAAAAAAAAAAAAAGTTCACCTTAAATTTTCCGTTTAATAACTTTCCTCCCGTTTAACAATTAAAAATGAAAAATATACAAATTTCTTGAGTCAGTAGTACAGTTATCAGGCAAGCGCCTCTAAGTCACCAAACAAACAGGAAAAAATCTATTTACAAATTTACGAGTGGTTTATAAGAAGTTCCATGATTAGGGCATATTTATTAAATGACTTTGCATCTGGTTTATATAGAAAACAAATGACTAATAAAGATTTCAAATTATTGCATTAACGTCGTAAATTAATTCTTGCCATTTTAGTTTTACAAACTTTTTAAAAGTTATTACTCATAATTTCTTTAACTGTTTTCTGCACAAGGTATATTTTTAATGAAGCCATATTTTGCCAAAATATCGTTTTTATGTTTTTTACTAATTTTTTTCTTCATGGAGGAACTACTGATGATTAGTTCGAACGAGTTAACATGCCACTGTAATCATTATCCACACATTTACTTGATGTATATATTGCATAATGTAGTGAGTTATTATTATATTGAGCACTATAGTTCAAGTCGGGCCTTGGCTTTACAAAGAACCGACAGCCGTTGCTGTCCATCTCCCTTTTCCAACCTCCCACTCCCAGTATTCTCTGGTCGTGCTTTACATTATCCAGCCACCTCAGCCTTGGTCTCCTTTTCAATCTCTTTCCTCCCGGTACATCATCTTTTATAGGAGCCTGTCTTCCGGCATCCTTTTGACGTATCCAAGCCAAAAAAGTTGTGAATATCAATTTTAAAAAAATGTTAAAAGACCCATTGATTAGATATATACGAATTTAATGAAATTTTAACATTAATAATATGTTTAAAATCCACTTATTCTTGTGAAGCTTACATTTTTGAGATGGAATGAGATAAGACCTCTTGAGTTTTTCCCAATCCTTACAAACTAGCCAAGATGGTTCATCAACTTATGCTTATTGTTTTTAAGTTTAATTTCACTGCCCTCACCACTTACGCAGATGACACATGTATGTTATCAGTAAACAATGATCCCTTCATTGCCTCTCAAACACTCCAATCTCATATCCTAAACCTTCAAGAATGGTGTCAAAAATGGAGAATCAAAATAAATCCGAACAAATCTCACCAAATAACCTTTACCCTTCGTCGTAAACCTACGACCTCCTGTCCTACAGTATCCTTTAATGATATTCCACTAACCCCTGTTAAACAGATACGCTACCTAGGACTCCACTTGGGCAAACGACTAACTTGGGATCCACATAAGAGACTAAAACGCCAAAAAACTGCCCGTCGTTTCAGACTACTTCAACATTTACTAGACAAACGTTCAAAGCTCCCAACCAATAACAAAAGACTCATATACATGACTGTAATATGACTATTTGGACGTACGGAGTTGAGCTTTGAGGTTCCCACTAAACCATCTAAATCATCTCGTATTCAATCCTTACAATCCAAAATCCTCGATGCTCCTTACTTTGTCACTAATAAACTTATCCACAAAGATCTTAATGTTCCATATGTTGCTGATTTAGCCCACGTCAGATACCTATCCTTTCATAGTAAGCTCCATAATCACGCAAATCCGTTAGTTTCTCAACTTGCTTCCCACTCCATTCCTGATAATCCTCCGAGGCGTCTGAAACGAAGATGGCCTAGAGACCTTCTAGTGTAGAAGTTTTAATAAAGTGCTACTGATGAGTAGTTCTTTCCAAGTTTTAACATGTTATTATAATCTTTGTCAATACATTTACTTGATTTATATATTCTGTAAAGTTGTAAATTTCAATAAATGTATATAAAAAAAAAATGTTTAATTTAAATTATTCATCAAGTAGATTTTCTATTCTGAAGGGCCTGGACTAGTTAAAACATTGACTAATTATTAATATTTTATACATTTATTCTTAGTTTTTTAAATAAAATAAAACCTCTTCTTTTTTTTTTTTTTTTATATGATCATAACTATTTGACTAAATAAATATAATGTTTATAAACCCTCGACCCATGAAGTATGAAGAAATCGATTCAATGACTCGATATCAAAACAGATTGACAGCCATGACACACCCACACACACATACACACACGCACTACACCCGAACCAATCGTATAACGTTCCACAGCCGCCTCCTCAAAGCCACAGACCAGACAAATTCTATTCCAATGCCACTATTATATACTTTCTAGAAAATAAATATGTAAAGTATACATTCCATTCCTGAATAGTAATAATAATAATAATTCGAGAACATTCCAAAGTCTAGACTAGACGGACATATTGTATTGACAGTTAATATTTTTTTTTTTATTTTGTTGTATGAGGATATAAATGAAGAGGAGACAGGATAGTTATAGTACACAAACGCAGGAGTTGAACCATCCTTTGAGCCGCTACGTTACATGAATAATTCATGGCAAGTTGATCGTATGGAAATAGGGGGGGGGGGGTTCGATTGAGCTTTGAATATGACTCAAATATCCTGATAACAGGCTCAATGACTAGGGTACTTGAGTGGATTGTCAATGAATCTTCATTCTAATTGACTGCCTTCATGAATCATAACGCATGACTATATCGCAGTATATAATCATAGAGCGCGGTGGGCAAAAAATAAAGTAATAACTAGTGTCGTTACTAATTGTTTTCTATTTTCGATAGCGGTAAATCGATTCTTAATTCTCGATACCGATCCATCGCTTTAGTTACGCATGATAGTATGGTAGAATCAGCACTATTAGCAACTTGAAAGAATTAATAACATAAAATGAATGAAAAAAATAAACTTTATTCTGGGACTTACTGTCCTCTAAGAATAATAATAATAAGTAAAAGTACTTGCCTTAGTAATGGCCTGGCCTATTGTTTACCAATTAAATGCATTATGAATTACGGCATACATTGTCGACAGGGAAAAAACAAAATTAAATTAAATTTAAAAAAAATATAAAATAATAATAACATAAATGCAATCATAAAACCAGCACGATATTTTAGAAAGAAACATCTTCTAAAACAATGTAGACAAATGGGAAGTACCAGAGCAACGAAAAAACAGTACAGACCAATCTGGTCAAAAAAATCGTAAAGAATCCTTTTCGTAAAGAATGATTGTCTATTGAAAGAACAAGAAGAACCCAAAGAAAACTTGATCGAGTTAATTGCTTAACGTCTTTCATTTCTATGGAGAATTCGCGGGAAAAAAAAAAATAATAACATAAAATATTATCGTTTATATTTTTATATATAAAAAAGAAAGTAAGAAAAAAAAAAGTAATTCTAAGTATTTATTTAATTATTTACATATTTGCGGAAGATTAAATGTCTAAAAGGTACAGAAATAAATTATTTTTAAAGGACGTTAGGGAAGCTGCTTTACGAATAGGAGTCGGTAGAGAATTCCAGAAGGAGGTAGCACGAATGATGAAGGATTTGTCTAAGGAAGCGGTTATATGTGAGGGGATATACCATGAGGTGGATAGAAGAGCGCTGAGTTAATAGATAAAAAATATTGGAGGGTTTTTTGTTTTCAGAGATTGGAATAGGAAAGTACCCAGAAAGTATTGCCATCAGAATTTAGGAAAAAGACACCCAAGCTCAGAATATCGTTAAGTATCTTGTGACCCCCTGGGGAACCTGAAGATAAATGTAAAGAAAGAGTTCATCAGTCTTTTTAGCTTCATCTGGAGATCACTAGATAGCCCCCCATTAACCAAGCAACCGTAATCAAAGCAAGGGAAAACAAGAGAGGACACTAGAAGTTGACGGGTACTCTGGGAAAAGGAATCTCGAGATCTATACAGTTGTTTAAGGGTTATGACGGATTTTTTTTGGAAATTTGGGGGATATGGTTATTCTAGGATAAGTGATGATTAAAGGCAACTCCTAATTATTTTATTGGGAGATGAAAAGAAAACAAATTAGAAAACAAGAGAAGGCTGAAGGTAGCTCTTCAGCTGGGAACTGGAAGCGGTATCCGGTACCAGTGGATCAAGGGCAATCAATTTGTTTATAAAACTGTTAAAGAGCGTTCAAATCGTTCCGTAGCTAAAGGCCGTTGAATCTCTATTATTGGCTTAAATATTTACCGCTATTAGTTTCGCTTAAATATCATGAAGCAAATTAAATTATTTTAGTTCACATAAATACGAAATTTAAAAACACACAAAATTATCGGTCTTGAGGGTTCTCGGGCATGGAGTCGGAAGTAAGTTGTGAGACTAGTGGATTTGTGTGCTTATGAAGTTTACTATTTGGGCTAAATAGCAACATATGGAGCTGAGGAAAATTATTACAATGACATGTTTATAACATGTAACGAACTAGTAGCCCTTCAGCAGTTCTACATTAGGTCTCTTGGCCATTTTCTTCTCTGACGCCTCAAAGTATTATCGGGAGCTGAGTGTGAGCCATTTTTTGAGCTTAGTGGATTCGATTGGATATGGAGTTTACTATAAAAGGGATAAGTATCTGGTTTGAGCTATATCAGCAACATAAGGATCGTTGAGATGTTTATGGATAAGTTTGGTTGCGGCATAATAGTCCCGTCAATAATCACATTATGGAGTACATAAAATATGCAATAATTGTTGAGTTCACAGCTTCGTTAGGAGTAATTGGAATGCAAACATACTAAAAGTCCCCGTCCCTGGGGGGGGTGAGCTAACGGTGAGGGGGAGAGGAGAAGGTCCCAGTTTTGTGTTTTTTCGAGTATATCTCGAAAACGGTGAACTTTAGAAAAATATGCTACGAAAATAAACTAAAGCTAATTCAATTTCCTATAAAATTGATTCTAAACATATTTGTCGAAATTCCAACGGTTTTCTAGATATAAATAATAAATAAAATAAAAAGTTCTTTATTTATTCTGGGACCTTAAGTCCCTTAAGAATAACAAAAATATGTACAATTAGGGGCCTCAGAGCCTCAAGATGGTTATAAAATATTATTAAATATCATAAATTGGTAAAATAATAGCGTTAACAAATCAAAATTAAACTTAAAATATTGAGTAAAGAAAACAGAAATATTTTGATTCATTTTGTGAATCAATTGTGTAAAAACAATAAAATTTCGTGTACAAAACTTTTATATTTTATATAACTATGTGGCTAATGACAGTTTTCATGGATCTGGATGGACAGTAGGTAGTTAAATAAGTGATATTTGAAAGCGGATAGGGTGTTTTGAATGGCGAATGGTGTAAGGGATGGAGTTCCATAAGGACGAGGATCGGATTAGGAATGATCTGTCGAAAGCAGCGGAGCAATGAGAAGGACTGTACAAATCTGATGGGCGGGAACGGGTTTGGCGGGTAAGAATGGAGGATTTGAGCTGAAGGAGTTGAGAAATGTAAAGTGGACGTTGGGATTTCACTGTTTGGTAGAGAAAGGATGCCAGAAAATACTGGCGGCGGTAGGAAGGAAAGAGCCACTGTAACTCCGCGTAAAATTGTGAGACATGGGCGCTTCTGGGGATCCCGAAGATAAACCGAATGCAGCAGTTAAACAGTCTTTTGAGTCTGGCCTCAAGATCACCAGAAACACCCCCATACACAGCACAGCAGTAGTCGAAGTGGGGGAAGATAAGGGAAGATACTAGTAATTTGCGGGTTTTAAAGGAAGAAGATTGCGAACGTAATTGAGACGTTTTAGGATTGGGATGGTGCGACGGGAAATTTCAGATACGTGGTTTTTCCAGGATAGGGTTTGGTCGAAAATGACTCCGAGATTTTTGACTGAGGGGTAGAATTTGATAGGTTCACTGTTCAGGAAAATGGGGGGAATAGGAGGTATGGTTTTCAGGAGGTAACTCGAACCTATTACAAGCGCTTTGGTCTTTTCAGTATTTAAATTCAACTTGTTCGTCACGGCCCAGTTATAGATTCGATCCAAGTCTTCCTGAATCCTTCTGTGGCTTGCTGTAGGTCAGAATTGGGAAATGATAAATAGATTTGGAGATCATTAGCGTAAAGGTGATACCGGCAGTGATGGATGGGAAGGGGGAGGTATTAATGTAAACAAAAAATAGTGTAGGTGATAGTGAAGATCCCTGAGGAACACCACAGGAAAGGGGTAAAGTCTTGGACGGAGGTTTATTTGGAATGACTACATACTGTGATCTGCTGGAAAGGAAGGATTTAAACCAAAGTAAGGCAGATATACGTTATTAAACATCGATAATTTTATAAATAAAAAAAAAGTATACCTTACTTTTTGTTCAAAATTTGCTTCAAATTCCACAATCGTATGTATAAAATTAAAGTAAATTCAATGCTGTACAATTTTGTCAAAAGTTTGGCAAAAAGTGAAGTAACCTTTGGTTGTTTTTTGTTTTTTTTTTCCAGAAATCACCGATTTTCAATAACGAATATCTCGTAAACGGTTAGAATTACGACAAATGTATACAGAATCAATTTTATAGGATATTTAATTAGCTTTTATGTTTATTTGAAATATATTTTCCAGTGTCAACCGTTTTTGAGATATAATCGAAAAAACAAAAAAAATTAACTTCTTCCCTCCCCCCCCACGGTTAGCTCACCTCACAGGGGCGGTGACTTTTAGTATGTTTACCTTCTAATTACTCCTAAAGAAGTTATGAAGTCAAAAATTATCGCATATCCCATGCACTCTACAATGTGATTATTGACTGGACTATGTAAATATTTCTATTTCATTTTGCCAAGTTAATATTTTACTAGGTTGTTACTACTTCTTGTGCTTGAACACAACTCATAATTTATCCTATATGGATATTTTTCTTCATACTATTTATGTCAGTAATAATTTTGACTAAATCTTTAATACCTTGGGGTTTGAGTTGGATTTATTGGGGTACTTAAAATTTTTATAAGCTAAACGTTTAGCCCGTAAAAAAAAACAGAAAAAAAAATGTCTGTGAACAGAAGGCAGCCACCAATGAAATTTTTGCAATAGAGTAAGAATCGTTTATCTGTCGAAATATTGGAGTACTTGTATTCCTTTGGGAATAAAGTTGTGCTTTGTTAAAGGTGGGATTATGAAAGAGTTTGGCATATCGTATATCGGAAATCAAGTGGAAGGCAACTTGAGAGATTGGATTCGGGTGGGTATGGTGTTAACTTTGAAAGGTATCTGGTTTGAGACAAATCAGCAAAATATGGAACATTAAGATCTTTATGGATATGTTCGTTTGTGACATAATAAGGAACATTGAGGATTTTACGAAGGATTTTGGTTTGTAGGGATTGGATACGAAATGAATTGGAAGGTACAGTAAATTCGATTTGTTCTAATGGGTCTAATTACCGTCATGTAAATATGTCTTAGTTAATTTATTGGTAGCTTTGAATGTTAATGTAATCTAGTAAATGATTGAATAGTCAGAAAAGACGAGCAGCTTCTAGTCTGTTATAATTTAAATATTATATTTATGCATAATTAATTAATTAAAGCTAAATATATTTATGTTTGTGTGTTTAGAAAGCTTGTTATACTGGTATTATTCAATTTGGGTACTGTTTATCGAAAATAATTAACTGAAACTATCTACATCAAATCAAATGACAAATCATTAAAACTTCAATAACACAACTCATTTGATGAGTTTCGAAACGGTCGTATAATAAATGTTTATATTGATCTATATCATCTCTAAAATGATAATATTATGGTTGCCTGTCCTCATTATTATGATCCATTAGATCAAAGTAATAAATCTCATTTTATTACACATTCCTTCTAGATCATTTCATTAGCCCACAGGGGGAGGGTGCGAGGATTGATGGAGTTGAAAATTAATTAAAATACATTAAATGATATAATTTATTATATCCTTGCAGAAGAAAATTAAATAGAACATGATGGAAGTGCTGCAAGACATGTGGACCAGTTCACTTCCTCGACAATGTACCCTCAATGAACGCTAGTCCTGCTCCTCAAGGTCGTGCGGAAGGGGAAACTCGGGCTATACCTTAATTGGGAACTGGTGAAACGTATAGGTAATACAGGGAAATCTGGTACATGGAGTTAATATTGCATATGTTTGACAAGGCGGGTTCAGAGTACATGGAAACCAAATATCGATTGATTCGACAGAAGCATTAAATTGAATAATATTTGAAGCCATAGCTGGAAGAAGGTGTTAACTCATTTTTATTAAAATGTTCAGGAGAAGCATTTTCTTTATAAATTTGTTTTATTTATGATCCAATGTTTAAATGTATTAAAATAAATTTGTTGGTATGCCAAAGAAAAAAATTCATTCTCTTGAGTTAACAAAAATTATCAAAAAATTCAGTTTATTGTGAAATATAGGTAAATATTATTTACTAAATACGCCCCTAAACAATGGTTAAATCAATCAAAAGATGTATTCTACTAGAAACTGAATTTTTAAAACTTTGTGATTCCAGTAATATCTTAATTTTAATGTTATTTGTACAAGACTACACCGGACAAGAAAATGCCCATGGTTACAGACTACTTCAACAATTAACTAGACAAACGTTCAAAGCTCCCAAATAATTACAAAAGACTTATTTAAATCACAGTGATTAGACCTATTTGGACGCACGGAGTTGAGCTTTGGGCTCTACTAAACTATCCAATTGATCTCCAATCCTAACAATCCAAAATCCTTCGAAAAATGCCCCTTTCTTTGTAACCAATAAACTTATCCATAAAGACTTTAATGTTCCATATGTTGCTGAGTAAGCCCAAACCAAATACATATCCGTTCATAGTAAGCTCCATAACTACTCAAATCCACTAATCTCTCAACTTGCTTCCCACTCCATTCCCGATAATCCTCCGAGGTGTCTGAAAAGTAGATGACCTAGAGATCTTCTTGTATTGAATTTTTATTAAAGTTCTACTGATGAGTAGTTCTTTTCAAGTTTTGACATGTTATTTGTGATCGTTATCAGCTCATTTACTTAATGTATATATCTGTACACCAAGAAAGCTCTTCAAAGCTAGGCGTACCGGAAGACGTCCCAGGGGCAGGCCTAGACTAACATGGACGGACCACATCTCCAGGCTCGGACAAAGTAGAGGAAATAGCCTTAATGCCATGAAAGTGCTGGCAAGAGACCGGGAAGCATGGCGGACTTGGACCGAGGCACCTCCATGCTAAAAGACACTAAGGAGGAAGAAGAAAAAGAAAAAGATCTGTACCTGTACCTGTACTGTTGTAAATTTTAATAAATTGATTAACAAACAATTATTAACAAGATATTTATCACAGACACACTTACAGAACAGTATTACAGTACATTAGCACAATAATAACGGACATTTAACTACTGTTTACCAGACCAATAAACCCAACACCAAAAGATAACCACACTTATATCATTCCCTCTTGTTATTACTCTGTCTCGCTAGCTCTGATTACGCTAGGAGTAGCGACGAGTAAATACTCCTTGGCGAGTCTAGGTCACTTAGCAACGGGGGCAGTTCTTATTTCGTTACAGAGTTTAATAGCATTCTCGATTTTTCAGGGGATAACTGACATCTTCTAATTGAGAGTAGCCTCTCTGCTTTAGAACAAACAATTGTTTGCAGGGAACTGATGGGGCTACTGTACACAGTAGCTCTTCTGCAATTTCATACTAATTGGGAAATTTCTTTTTAGTAAAGTTTACTTTATAAAAAAAATTAATAGTTAGAAATATTAAATATTTTGACAAATTTTAATTGGGAAATTTGTGTTTGTTATTAAACCACCATTTTAGAGGGGGTAAAAAAAAAAAAAAAAAAAAAAAAAAAAAAAAAAAGTTTTTGTTCTTACAGCTAAAGTGACGGTATGCATATCTCGGGAACAGTACATAATATGAAAAATGTGTTTATAATAAATGTTGTAGAGAATTTAGTTGACTTTAGTTTAGTAAATAGTCATGTTTTGCATATGATACACTGTCTTCGAGATATGAGCCCAAAACCAAGAAAAGAGACCTTCCGCGCCCCCTCCCTTCTTGTTCCCAGCGCCGAAAACTCCAGGACTTATAGTATGTTTACTTTCTAACTACCCTGAACAAATTTCCAAAGAAAAACCTTGGATTACAGGAAACGCATTCTATAATACTTCATTGACTGGACTTTTTTGTTCAATATATTCAAGACAAAATACTTTTTTTTTATCAAGAACCCGTTTCCGCCCCATCAAAATTTTGTCCACATGTAGTCAGTAATAGTATAAATCACATATATATATATATTTTTTTTTTAAATCGAAGGGTACGTATGTTGGGAATTACGACATCCATTTTTGAAAGTTTCAAAAAAATTCAAAATGAACCGAAAATATATCAAGTGATATATCATATTAAAGGGCATTTCAAATAGAAAAGAATGCCGCAAATTTGAGCTCTCTGGGAGAAATAGATTTTTAATGGCGTAATTTTGAATATACTGAGTGAGGACCGAAAACAGCAGTTTTTTGAGTTTTTAAAAGAGAGAGATATATGCTTATATATAGACAATATGTAATATTGAGACAATTAACAATAAACATAGTGCTGCCCAACTTTATTGGGTTGCTATAAACACAGCATACTCATCTATCCAATTAAAGACAACATTGTAATTAATAATTTAGTTATAATTATATAATATACTACTTAATATTACCTAATACTAGACAAACTAATATCATTTTTTTTTTTTTTTTTTTTTTCGCCTTTTTTTTTTTTTTTTTTTTTTTTTTCCTTTTTCGCTTGTTTACATTTTTACTAGCCTTGTTAAGTACAGCTGCTATACCAACAATCATAGAAATCGGAGAGGACAAGGTCCAAATCTAATGTAGAATTGGTTGATTTGGCATGGAATGACCCTTTCTATCAATTTCATAACGAATACCCCATTATGTTGCAGCTCACTATCATTCGATAATCCCAAGCTCAGAGCCGATACATCATGTAATACAGGCGGTGCCGATTCGAATGTCGGATGTTCCGGACTACATATAAGACCATATCGAGTGTATGGGAATGTCTCTAATTACTCGGTGTATCTATCGGTAACGGTCCTTGCGCAAGGACTTATGCAAAGGCGTAGCCCGCGGGGTATCCAGGTCAGGCCCTGGCCAGCCCCCGCCCCACCTGTCAGCTGTCCCCCTTCGGTTTGGGGCCGCGTAGGCGGAAAAAACCGCTTTCCACCTCATCACGTAGCCACCGAGTCTTGTTATCCTGTCCAGTTTATCAGTTGAAACGGGGGCACCTCTGGAGTCAAAACATTTCCGCCATGTTATCAGGCTAATCTATAGTCTAGAGTATGGATGCACTAGCGGAAAAATTAAATTATTTCAATTTTCAAAGGAGGTAGGTGTTTGGGTGTGCTAGTCGTGAAATCATAATCAAATAAAATTGATTGTGCCAACGATTAGGCTTACATAACAAGCTTTCGTACCGGCTAGAAGAGAAAAACAAAAATATATGATAGAAAATATAAGTAAAAGATATTAGGAGTAAACAAAAATGAAAAAATGGGTGTATAAAAAAAAAAAAAATGACCGTTTTTTAAACAAATATTTGTATTATTATTTCTCTGATATAAAATACAATTAATACTCAAAGTATATTCCATTGTTATCTACCGCCATTACCCATCTGTTAGCCAATTGCTCGATGCAACGCAGATACCATTCCTTGGGATGGCTGTCAAAGAAATCTTGGACAGCATTTTTAACTTCCGCAAAATTATTTTAAAAACTTTCCCCTTGAAGAAAATGGGCCATGGACCGAAACATGTAGTAATCCGAAGGTTCGAGGTCTGGACTATATGGTGGATGAGGCAGGAGTTCAAACCCATGAAGCTCTGTAAAATTTTCTGCTGATTGTTGAGGAGTAAGTTCGTGAGGGACCAGTCTACAGGTCTTCTTCACCTTCCCCATGGAGCGAAGATGACGGCTAAGAGTATTTTTCAAAGTAGTATCTTATAAAGTTTCAATTTTTTTTTTTTTTACATTCCTCCTTCTTAGCTTAACACCTTGTTTATATATACTAACAAAGTACTTGTTTTTTTTTTTTTATTTAATTTTATTTTTTATACAAATGTTAAGTTACTAATACTAAGTTAGTAAATACATGAAATGAGATGAAACGATATACTATTAAGAGTCTTTTGCACTACTGGCTGTCCCAAATTGAACATTTCGAGTTTGAATAACCGCTTTCTAAAGACCTTGACTCTATCATGCGCTCATTCATCTAATTGCTGTTTGCTAATGGTAATGGAACGATATTCATCACTCCACTCTGTATAATTTTCTTTTCAAATTACTTAAAATATTATTCCCTAAATATCCCTCCCCTAATCTTTTATACGTATTTAATCTTAATGTACAATACTTTTAAATCAATTATAATAACATAACAAATATTATATCTAAAGAAATATTTCATCTTAAGACCAAAATTTTGGTTAAAAAAAAAAAAATGTATGTATATGTATACTGGGTGAGTACCTCTTAGTGTAAAAAAAAAAAAAAAAATGAGTGAACAAGATCAAAAATGTAGAAAAATGCCGCAGACCTCACCTTTCTATTCTAATCCGTTGCAAAAATACAATAAATCAAAGACTTTTTTTTTTTTTTTAGGAAACCACGTTTTTTACCATAAAATATCTAATATCTCTATTTTGTTTAAATATTTTTCAAATTTTCGGATTTAGTATTATATTTTCTATATAGCCGAGTACCTGTAACCTTGAATTTTACAAACTTGGTATCTAAAGAACAGCTTGCTTGATCTTCACCTTATTTAGGGAAGTTACAATGTATTATATTACTTCAACGCTCACCGTTTTTCGAAAAATGACAAATGACAAAAACTTGCAAATTTAACCACCTTTCATATGGTATGATCAAATTTATGGTCCGTATCGATTTACTGGAGAAATTTACTTTGAAAACCTGAAAAACCTTGGTACTATCATTTGGCATACAAATCAGTTACTTGTGTAAATTAGACATTATGATAACCGCTTAATGAAAAGATGCATTTTAAACATAATAAACTCTTCATTGGAACACAAAGCAAAGAAAAAAATTATTGTTTAATAGAAATAAAGGAAAACTGTCAATGAAGCGACACTAGATCAAAGGATTTTCTGTTATTACATTTATTTATTATTATTATTTAGGATTTATTTTATTAGATTTTCAATGTAAGGTTTAAAATCCAATGATAATGAACATAGACCTCAATTTTGCTGATAACTTCTGGGTGCAGATGATGTTTCAGAATACCAATTTTTGAGGTGAATTTCTTCGTTTATAATTTAATTATTCAAAAGATTTTTTTTTTCTTGTTATTGTTTTTGTTTATCAAATCTCTGCAATAGTTAAAATTCTCACGCTTTTTTTTTGTTTTTTCCTATTTAGTATAATTATTTCCGCTTGGATTTGTTTGTTTAATTATAATGATTGTAGGACTTGTCATGGGAATGTGAGGTCGTTGATATGAGTATTTGATGAATAATAGAGAGTTCATGTCATTTTCTGAACAATTATAGTCATTTCTTTGCGTTTATTTAAATTATTCTTTTTTTTTATCGTATGATGCTTGGGTATTGTAGTATTTTTTATAATGAATTATCGTTGTGTTTATAATACTAAAAATCTAAATGATTGAAATATATAGATTAATACTATTTATTTTTTGTTTTTGAAAGATTTTTAAGTCTTGAAAAAATAAATAAGTAATATTAAAATAATTTATATTAATATGTAGAAATTCACGACACCCATGTACGAGTGTTTTTCTTAAGTTACCCAGAATGCACTAGAACGACCATTACCCATAATGCCTATTAGAAGTCAACAAGGACAGCTGCGAGTGATAAGAGTGTTCTGTTATTATTGTAAACAATTAGCCTCTACTACTGTATTAATAGTAACTGTAGAATATGTAAAGGGATTAATAATAGGGAGCATAAAAAAAAAAAAAAAGAAGACAGTTTTTGAAACAAATATTTGTATTTTTATTTCTTTGATATAAAATACAATTAATACTCAAAGTATAGTCCATTGTTATCTACCGCCATTACCTATCTGCTAGCCAATTGCTCGATGCCACGCTGATACCATTCCTTGGGGTGGCTCCCAAATAACTCTTGGACAGCATTTTCAACTTCCGCAAAAATTATCAAATTTTTTCCCTTGAAGAAAATCATGGCAATTTCGAAACAAGTAGTAAACCGGAGGTACGAGGTCTTGACTATATGGTGGATGAGGCAGGAATTCAAACCCATGAAGTTCTGTAAACCTTTCTTTGGTTCGACTGCTGATTGTTGAGTTCGTGAGGGACCAGTCTACAGGTCTTTTTCACCTTCCCCATGGAGAGAAGATGGCGACTAACAGTATCTATCGACACACCACACTCCCTGGCAAGTTCGCGAGTACTTGTGGACGGATTTGACTCAACAGCTTCCTTCAGAACCTCATCATAATCCATTAATGGCCGCCCAGAGCCCTTTTTCCTTTCCAACGTCGTATCTCCACTTCTAAATTTTTCAAACCAACGCCGCGCAGTGCGCACTTCAAGGACACCTTCTCCTTCATATTTAATAATTTCACGAATTGCTTCCAATTTGTTTTCCAGTAATGTCTGAAAATTACGAGAATTTGTGGGACACTCATGTTTCTTCTTTGAAATAAATAACTGAACTGAGGCTTTTTTTTTGAAGAAGTCTAATGTTAAAAACAAGCGTATGGAATGCTCTAAAGGTATTATTAAGTATTGGTAAATAATAAATAGCATTAAGATATTTACAGACTTTTGAACTCTGGAATTTGATATAACGGTCTTTTTTTTTTCTTTTTTTTTATACGCCCCGTTATAATAAGGGCTTTAAATGTAATTTTTGTTAAAGATGAGTGAATATATAACAGATAATGTAGAAAAACACAATTGTGTCTTTTATTTTTTGATTATTATATTTTATTTTTGTGTATACAATTACGGTTTTAAATAAATAAGTAATTTCAACTTAAGTACTTCCTCTTTTAAATTTGTAATAGAATAAATAAGGCTGTTAGAAGTCTAGAACCCTGACTACTTCATTTTCCCGGTGGTACCGTTAGCTTGGAAATTGTTATTCCGCAAGTAACGTTTATTTAATGTGATAGTGCATGTCTATTTTAAAAAAATATAATAAAGAAGTATCAATAATCACTTATATCTTTATTTACGAAAGGTCCATTTGTTTTTTAAGCATTTAATATTATATAAATATATACATATATAATGCTTTTTAGAACTGATTTGTATTAATACTCTTTGTTAATTGTATAATATTTCGAGTTAAAGTTAAAGATAAAAATTTATATGTTCTCCTACTTATGAAAAGATTTAGCTATGTTGCTCTATATTTTGAAATACTTAAACGTTTGTTAGTCCAGTAAAATAAGGCTCCAAAAACCCGTTAAAAAAAAAAAAAAAAAAAAAAAAAAAACCTGCCAAAACTTTATTCTCAACGGATTTTAATGTTGAATCCGAATCTGAAGTTTCCTACCATGTCAGACGTCGGCTTCATACCCAAAATCGCAAAAAAACGGCCCTAAATACCGGTTATTATAACACAAAAACCAAGCTTTCTTCGGAAAAAAGTCTTTAAATATTAATTGTAGCTGAAATTAGTACCTTCGAAATGAGAAAAAAAAAAAAAAAAAAAAAAACTACTAAGAAATCAGAACATTTTTCGCTAAAATGCGTTCTTGGGAAAAAGTGTAGAAATTGGCCAGCTGGCGGTCTGTCCCATTTCTCCACGAAAACATGTTTGTCGTACTCTTTTATCTATAACTCCGCAACTATTTGTCCGATTCAAAATTACTTTGTTTCATCTTAAAGCTGATTAAATTTTCTATTAGTCTATTACATATGACGTTTTAATAATATCCCTTAAAATACACAAGAACGCTGAATAACCCGTACTTTTCTGAAATACGCTTTTTTTTTTTTTTAACATTCTTCACTATAACTCCGAAACTATTCGTCGGAATCAAAAAAAAATTTTTTTTTAATCCAAAAGCTGGTCAAATTTGATATTAGACTCTAATATATGAAGTTTTTATTGTATCTTTTGAAAGACACATGCCAGAACGCTCAAGACCTGAACTTGTATGTAATCCAGGTTTTGTTGGCACATTTTTCGCGATAACTCCAAAACTATTTGTCTGATCCAAATTTTCATTTTTTCATCTCGAAGCTGATTAAAATTAGTATTAGATCATAACTTTCTTAATTTATATTAAACACCGTGTAACACTCACGATAGCATGCTAAATGTGGATGTTTTTACAAAATATAACAATTATGACATGTTAACTGATTGTCAGTTGGGAGTTTCATGGCATTTAATATGAATTAATATATATGATATAATAGTAAATTTAACCAGTAAAACTTCTGGCTCGTTGACCAATTTCCACACTTACGTATATATATATATATATATATATATATATATATATATATATATATATATATATATATATATATATACATATATATATACACATTATGATGACACGTTTCCATGAACTTTAGTGTTTAGCTCACTGGCCGAAAAACAAAGGATAAAACACGGTTTGATTTATGAAAGTTTTAAAATATTTTAGATTATATAATTCGTTTGCCAAACCTTGAATGACTGCAATAGCTACAACTTCCTGTGTTTATGGAAAATATTTAGCTCGAATTAGATAGTTTTAGAAAACAGCTTTCGGTCTAAGATCTATTTTAGGCATGCTTCTAAAAACTTTTCATTGATAAAAATCAGTTATAGTCAATAACCTTCATTAATAATTTTCATTCATAATTTTGGGAACTACAAGTAAAATTTATTTAAGTATAAATAAGAAATACTACAGAATTAAATTATTTTATTAAGTATCTAAATTGTATATATTTTTTTTAAAACTTAGATTCTCAATTCAATCGTTTCTTTTTAGAAGAATCGATATATTATCCAAATTCAATTTCCCGAAACAGCGATACCACCAATGTTGGTGACAGTTTGGTGATACCTAACTATTTAATTTTAATTCTTCGATTTTTCTTCCTAATGATAATAATTAAAAAAAGGTTTGTTAAAGATATCCACTATTGGAAAATAAATGAAGAAATGTAATTATAATTTTAAACTGGCGAAGCTGAACCACTTACTAAATAAATATACCTAGACAAAGCACCATTTGTTTTTTTCGTTATTTTTTTAATCCTAGAATAAGATTTATTTCACTCATTTAGATTATTTTTTGTAATACAAATTAATTGTTGTTATTGTTTTTAAACCGAAATAACGGCGTCGAAAATCTAATGATTTTGCTACTGACACGTCGCTATGATATAGTAAAAACATTTTTTTATTTTATCTATTAATTGAAATTAACAACTGTTCAAATATATACATCTATTAAATGTGTTAAAACCGTTTACAATAACATGTCAAAACTTGAAAAGAACTTCTCATCAGTAGCACTTTAATAAACTTTTTACACAAGCAGATTTCTAGGTCATCTTCTTATCAGACGCCACGGAGGATTATCGGGAATGGAATGGGAAGCAACTTAAGAGATTAGTGGATTTGAGTGGTTATGGAGCTTACTATGGAAGGATAGGTATCTGGTTTGGGGTAAATCCGCAACATATGGAACATTAAGATCTTTATGGATAAGTTTATTGGAGACAAGGTGAGGAGCATTTAGGATTTTGGATTGTAAGAATTGGATACGAGATAAATTGGATAGTTTAGTAGAGCCCCAAGCTCAATAGTAAAAGTAAATTTTATTTGTGTTTGTAGGAAATCAATTTTTGGAGTTTTGTATTTATTATAGGGTTAAAGTTTTTATAATAGTTTTTTTCGTGAATTACGTTTCCTATATCGTTAAAATTTGATGTCGTGTGATTAAGTAATTTAAGGTTGGAGATACTGTTTTTTTTTTTCTATATCTTAATTCTAATAGAAATACATAGATTATAGTCTCAATGACTTTCCTGTTTTCTTGCTGTGGAATGTTCACATTATCTTATCGATTAATTCTGTACCAACCCAGTTCGTAATGTTTCCTCTATTTCCTTATTAATTCTTTGTGATTTATTACCTAATTATTTGGTAATTATTAATAAATTTAAATGTTGGTTCCTATCCTTTCGTTATAAATTCCAATTCAAATCCTATTGTTATTAGTTAAGTCCTAGAATATGGGTGCTATATTGAAGTAAAAATAAAATAATAAGTAATGATAAAAAATATTTGGAGAAACTGTCCAAGAAGAGAAAATTATGGTTGCAAATTAGTGTTATTAGTAGAGCGAAACATTTTACTCTTATTGGTAGTGGGTTTAAGATCTGTGAGTGGTAAATAGTAGAGAACTCTTCCTGGGTCATAGTGACATTGATAGTGATTAAATAATATTATTATTATTATATTTATCTCTACAGTTCTGGTCGGGCCTTGGTCTTACCACCAACAATCGACAGCCATCCTTGTCTATCATCCGCCTTCTTTTTCCAACCTCTTACTCCCAGTCGTTCTCGATGTTGTCCAACCACCTCAACAATCGACTTCCTCTCAACTACTTTCCTTCTGGTTCATTTATATTTAAATGCTCGAAAAACTAAAATAGTCCACCTATATTCATGACCTGCTTAGTCTGCGCTCCTCTATCAACCTCTTAAATGCAAGGAACCAACCCATCAACATGTACTCTCCTGTTCGGGACAGGCTGACAGTTCAACATTCTACAATTCTATAACATTCAACAATAATTCTAAGTTGCTCTCATATATCAATCCTTGAAAAAAATAAAATAACAACTGTATATACACTACTGTCTTACACTGCGCTCCTACATCCACCTCTTAAATAATAAGAACTCAACCCATCAACCTGTGCACTCCTGTCGAACACATCGAAATGCATCCTTCGAAAAATCTTTTATCATCTGCTCTCCCTCTTTATCGAATTCATTGCTCATCTCAATTCAAAAATGCTCCTCCCTATCCTCCTTTAAACATCATATATTTTACCTACCTATAGTATAGTTGATAGACTGGATTGTGGATGCTGCAACTAAATAAGAATCGAGCGGATTAATGAGTGGTAAAGTATTGAATGGACGTCAGATTTAGACACTTGAGCGAGTCGTTGCTAAATGACATTGGCCCTATGTTAATGCCCATTGTCTGCCCACTTCCTCTCCGGAGGTGTACCACTTCGCCGAACATCTTTCTTATGCAATACTTCGGGTTTGTTTTGTTATTTCGTTTGCCGGTGACTAATCTTCTTATGACTCACCTACTTTTGAATGAAGAAAAAAAAAAAACAACTATACTTGCGAAATTGAGGTTTATATTGTTCGGACTTTCGTGATTTTTCAATTGGATCCTCAAAGGAAATCTTCATCACTTCTACAAATTTATTTAATATCTTTATACAATTTCTCAATTTCTGACATTCTTGTCTATAATCTAAACTTCATTTTCATTGTAGTTTTTTTGACTTATTCCCTGAGTATTAAAATTTGAATTAATCTGACCTATCTCCAGGGGGGTCATTATCGTATGTCTTACATTCTCTTCCAGAGGGAAGGAATCAGGATATAGTGAGCATCAATCTCTAAATAGATCTCTTGGAAATTGGGAAGAAATATATAACAAGATAATATAACCCAGTGCACTTTAAATAATTGCTTTTACATTTATTAATTGAGCAGCTATGTTGAATGACTGGATGAACATTATAATGGGTTGTATAAAAAAAAATGACCGTTTTTTAAACAAATATTTGTATTATTATTACTTTGATATAAAATACTATTAATACTCAAAGTATAGTCCATTGTTATCTACCGCCATTACCCATCTGCTAGCTAATCGCTCGATGCCACGCTGATACCTTTCCTCGGGATGACTGTCAAAGAACTCTTGGACAGCATTTTCAACTTCCGCAAAGTTATCAATTTTTTTCCCTTGAAGAAAATGGGCCATGGATCGGAACAAGTAATACGATATAGTAATATATAGTAATACGAAGGTGCGAGGTCTGGACTATATGGTGGATGAGACAGGAGTTCAAACCCATCAAGTTCTGTAAAATTTTCTGCTGATTGTTGAGGAGTAAGTTCGTGAGAGACCAGTATACAGGTCTTTTTCACCTTCCCTATGGAGAGAAGACGACGACTAACAGTATCTTTCGACACACCACACTCCCTGGCAAGTTCGCGTGTACTGGACTCAACAGCTTCCTTCAGAACCGCATCAATATCCATTAATTGATGGATTAATAGACGCTCGGAGCCCTTCTTCCTTTCCAACGTTGTATCTCCACTTCTAAATTTTTCAAACCAACACCGCGCAGTGCGCTCTTCAAGGTCACCTTCCCCTTCTTATTTAATAGTTTCACTAGTTTCTTCAGCGGCTGTGAAATTTTTTTTTCCAGTGATGTCTTAAAATTACGAGAATTTCGTAGGACACTATCATGTTTCTTCTTTGAAATAAATAGCTGAACTGTTAGTACGCCCTATTAATATACTACAAACGTTTCAGTCATATCATTGACATCATCAGGGCAAGTGGAAAATTAAAAAACTTATCACATTATAGGAAAATAGTAGCACTCTGCCTATTTTTGTTTTTTTTAATTGTTAGGTAATGAGGTACATGACTGGTGTAAACTTCGGAAGATACGACTAAATCATCAAAAGTCCCAACACATTACGTTTACTCTAAGAAGAAACGGGCTTCATTATATATGAGACTAAAACTGTTCTATTCACTTTTCGAGAAAAAAAAATCAAGATTACACATAAGACAAAAATTAATGACCTGCACACATTTACTAATTACCTTTATGGAAAATATTACAAATTTTTCAATCCAAGATATTAAGACTAATAACACAAGCACCTTTGTACGTTAACAATAAAACTATACACACTAACCTACAAATTCAGGTCATTGAACACATACGAACTCATTGCAGAACAAACTCATCAATAGTATGGCTACATCTCTCATGCCGGAGAATACCAGGAGGAGACTGAAAAGAAACTGGATGAGAGACCCACTTACATAAAAGTAAACCAAGACAAGGAAGGGGTGCTACTAGGCACTATCTCTCCCTCACTCCTCATAGTCTAACATGCTAATTTTGTTTATATTATGATTTAAGCACTTTCGCTGAATGCCAATTGTTTTTTTGACAGATGTGGATTTAAAAAGAAAAGAAAAGAAAAAAAAAATTGTTGGGGCTTTTTTGATGCGCTCTAGTTCTGTTGCTGTTGCTCAAATCTACAACTTGCCGTTAGTTTTCTAATCAGAAATTTAATGGAGAATATTTTTTGTTGTATAGCATTTGTTGCTAGGACCTTTTAATTATTATAATGCAAATTATGGCAAATCAGTAGATTATTGACCGACATATCCATCATGTATTGTTTTTCCCAATCAGGAAAAAATTGTGATTTTTTTTTTTTTTTTTAAGAAGACTACCCCAGGCTAGTGAAATATGGTTCAAGGCATTTGATTTCCAACTCTATCTTAAAAGAATGGTATTCCTTGTCGCAGTTACAAATGCTGTTTTCAGTTAGTTTAAATCATTAACTTTTAGCTCCTCCATGTCTTGTCGAAAATTGGGTTGCTTTGAATGTCGTTTTCGTTTAAATTTTTCCTCTATCGTCTATAGTTTTAATGAATTCTTAAGTATATCTACCTTTTGTTGAGTTTGTCCATCTTTGTTTCAAAGTTTGTCTAGTTGTTACTTTCAGAATTTGCTTGACTTGACTAATTGGGGCCTTATTAAATTTCATATATGTATCAAATAATAATAAAAAAAAAAAAAAACTTGAACTTTATGAGTTGGGTGTATTTATATGTTACAAAAAATTAGATTAATAATTTAGCAGAATATTTAAATCACTATTTAATTATAGTGTAGCTGTTTATAATATAAGAAAAACTAGAACCTGCTCATGGTTACCTCATGCGTGCCTATCCCTTTCCTTATTAAACTATCTAGTCTCATATATTTAATTATTAACAAGGCAGTAAATTTATCTTTTTTTTTTATTTATGTATTCATGCAGTATCTGAATATATATCATATGTTTTATATCATATATTTATATATACTATAAGCAGGTTGGTTGTTACATTTATAGTTTGAGTTATAAAAGCCGTGTGGCTTGTTTGAGGACCGTAAGCTGGCTCCCAAGGTGTGACAGCCGACCCTTAACTGATCCTACCCGCTTCGTATTATTCCATTCGTTCCGATCTGTTTTGTTTTTACAGTCCCTCGAGTGTCGAGTGTTTATTTGAATAGTCGATAACCGGGCCGTGAATAATCTTCCTTATACGGTTCCTTGTTTTTATTACCGCCCTCATTGTCAACAGTGAATAATGGCTTTCTATATGTAGTTTGAATTTAATAGATCTCTTCAATTACATATGTATATATTGTTCAACTTATTAAGTATTGCAGTAAGTATTGTGTTCTAGGGTGGAGAAAGATCTCATTTTTTTTTTATCGTTTGTTTGTTTTTTTCGTTTAACGTCACTTTATGCTGCTATGGCTAATCGGATGATGCCACGGTGGGAGTCCTAAATTTTGCCTATCCAGGTATAATCAGGATAGGGATCTTTAACGAGTACCTGACATCGCATAGGCTCGGGACCTCCATTTTACGTCCCTTCCGAAGGACGGCATAGCTAAGGATTTTGTGCTCCCTTTAAAAAATCATAGGTCATCTGCGGGGCTGCGAATCCGCGATCTTGGGTTTAGTAGGTTGCTATGCTAACCACTACACCACAGGTGACCCCAATTTTTTTATCGTTATTCAAATTTTTATTCATATTTTATTAGAGTAAAAAATAAATAAGTTTGCTTATATTTTAATAATATAGTCCTTATAGGCGTGTGGGAGAGAAGCACTCAACAGTACCTCCTCCTGGCATGCACCAAAAAATGATTTATTTGAGACAATTTCTCGTCCAGCTTCTTTTAAGCCTTCTGAGAGTATTTCCAAGTATGTCAGCCGTGGCTATGTCATTAATGAGTATGTTGTTATGTCCATGAAGTCTGTCGTGTTCCTTTACTGTGGCTACTTGTAAATCAGAGTGAGGTGTGTGGTTTGAAATGTACCAAGCTGATTTCGTGTTTAGTCTGAGTATTTTTGATTAGAATATTTTTATCTTTTGCAGTCCCATATATTTGTGTGGCGTACGTCAATATGGGAAAGATCTGATTTAATTAACGTAATGTTTTTTTGTTTTTTTTAGTTATAGATATTTACAACCGTTTACAATATATACATCAAGTAAATATGTCCAAAAATGAATATTATAACATGTCAACTTGGAAGTAAACCATTCATTAGTAGAGATACTATAAAAGTTTTACATTAGAAGGTCCCTAGGTCATCTTCTTTTCAGATGCCTTGGAGAATTATTGGGAACCGACTGTGAAACAAGTTGGGAGACTAGTGGCTTATTGTAGGACAGTAAGTCACATGAGGTACACCATGATAATATAGAAGGATCAATACAATTAGGATTTATGTATCAATTTCCACTTCTATTGGGATTATTTTATTAGAAAACTAGTTTCGAATGTTACACATTCATCTTCAGTTCTAAAACATTTTCAAAACAGCACTTTGTTACATGGAATATATATACTTTTCAAAAATGTAAGAAAATAAATCAGATATATTGGTGCTCACCTGAACGATGATTTAACGGTTTTCTGAAATATATCCATAGTGGAAGGGGAAGGGTCTTTCAATATCTTTTCAGATATCCGTTAGATCTCACTTATAGAATATTTAAGTCATTATTGAGAAGTTCATTTGTGATATATGAAGCATTGAATATTTTAGGGAAAACTTGAGATTGTAAGGATTGGGTGCGAGACTAAATTGGATGGCTTAGTGAAGCTCCTAAACTCAGCTCCGTATGTCCAAGCCTGATTACTCTCATGTAAATGAGTTTTTTTGTAATTTATTGGGAAGCTTTGAATGGGGAGCTTTTAGTTAATGTTGGAGTAGTCTTTGACGACGGGCAGTATCTAAGCTAGACGTTTGTCCATATTGTGTCTTAGGTCCATATTAGTTCACAGATCCACTGTGGAATATTATAATTAACAGAATGTGGAAGATTTTTTTTTTTAAGGATATTTGAAGTTGCACACTATTCATTGCATTACAATATAAAAAAAAAAAAAAAAATAAGCCATTTTTTTTTTGTTCCTAACTCGGTTATATTTCTTCATTCGTCTTCAAGTATCTACCTACCATATATAATATCCAGAAGGCATCTCTCAGCCTTCTAAATATGGGATCGTAGGCGTGAAACATAATCCCCGCGCGGACTCTCCCCTCTTTATTGTTGACACCTGTGCAGCTTTTAGAACTGGAATGGGGTTGAGCATGCAGAAGCACTTCCACTCCTCTGTTGGCGAAAATAGCAATCTATTTTCGGTTTCCATTTATTTACTTGAGTAACCACATACTTTTGTTGGAATGGGTTTCGGTTGTTTGGAATTGTTGAAGCTTGTGTTTGATGTTTGTTTATAGGAATTCGCAACTGCAACGAATATATTTGTCTTTCGTTTAAAATTTATTTTCATCTGTGAAGTATTGTATGAAAAGAATACTCAGACCATAATAATAGGCCCTAGATCCGTTCTTAATTCATATTCCCATTATGTTCATCCCTTATCTTTCTACTCCTCTGTTAAAAATCTCGGGATTATTTTTGATCAAATCCTTTCCTGGAAATCTCAGATCGCCCAAATCTCCCGCCGTTCTAAAAAGTCTCCTTTTTCCTTTTCCAGCCAACTCGTAAGATTTCAGTTTCTTTCCCCATTATTCCCTTGCCTTGAATATGCTTGTCTTGCTTACGGTTGTCGCTTAACGGTTCTCGAGGATAGATTGAAGCTAATCATGATCTGCTTTGCCAGGTTTGTTTTCGATTTCCCGAGGAACAACCGTGTTTTTCGCCTCTATTTCTAATTAATTTGGCTTTATCCAATTTCCTTAGATAATATTTCTTTGGAGCGTTCCTTTACCGAATTACCAATACTCTTCATTCTACCTATATTAGAATATGCTCCGATTCATACCTGCAGTCAATTCAGTGGACACAAGATAACGTCTTTCTGATTTGTATACACCCTCCTCATATCTGACACGCGAAATCCCTGAAAACATTTACCAGGTATGCAAGTTTAAAATTTCGTTTATTTCTTAAAATATATACACAGTAATTTAAAAAAAAGTATATATATTTTATTCAAAGTACTGACCCTCGCTTTCTACACATTTTGCCCATCTCTCGGGCAATAAAGGATACCATTCCAAAAGAATGCTTCATCTTTATTTGAAATCCATTCATCGAGCCATTTTCGTACGTTTTCGAAATTGTTGAAGTGTTGCTCCGCCAATGAGTGTCCCATCGATGAGAAGAGGTGATAATCAGAAGGCGCCAGGTCAGGTGAATACGGCGGGTGGGGTAGGAGTTCCCAAACCAAGCGAAGAAATCGTTTCCTTAGTCAATCTGGCTGAATGTGCAGGAGCGTTATCATGCTGAAGAATGACTTTGGCGTGCCTGTGAGCCCATTCTGGGCGTTTTTTCGATCAATGCGTGACTCAAATTGATCATTTGTTGTCGGTAGCGCTCGGTATTGACTGTTTCGCCGGGTTTGAGAAGCTCGTAGTAGACTACTCCCTTCTGATCCCACCACACACACAGCATTGTCTTCTTCCCAAAACGATCCGGTCTTGCACTCGATGTGGATGGTTGTCCTGGCGTTACCCATGATTTTTTTCGTTTGGGATTCTGAAAATAAATCCATTTTTCATCGCCAGTTACAACTCGATGCAAAAAACCCTTTCTTTCGTGGCGTAAAAGCAGCATTTCGCACACAGTTTTTCGTTTTTTCCATCTGTCGTTCGTCCAATTCATGTGGAACCCATTTTCCAACCTTTTGAATCTTTCCCATAGCTCTCAGGCGATCGGAAATGGCTTGCCTAGTGACATTCAACTGTTCTGCCATCATTTGTTGGGTTTGGGTATTGTCTTCGTCTAATAAAGATTGCAATTCGAAGTCCTCAAACTTTTTTGGTCGATTTTCTCGTTTTTGATCAGTAACATCAAAATCACCACGTTTGAAACTTTGAAACCAACGTTCACATGTCCTGACAGTTGGAGCAACATCGCCATAAGTCTCAACAAGAATTCGATGACATTCAGATGCCTTTTTCTTTTGATTAAATAAGAAAATCATGACATGCCGCAAATGCTCTTTATTTGGCTTAAAATTAGACATTTTTAACACCAAAGAAAGGTATGATACGTCCACGTAAACGACTTAAAAACAACTGACTTTTGTAAACAAATGACTAACAAACAAAATAGCGTTTAGAGATAAGCAAATCCTTCAATAGGCTAAGAGCGCATTCTATTGGAATTAAAACGACATTTTAAACTTGCATACCTGGTAAATACCTCTATTTCCAGTACCTTATTCTTATCCAAGGTGACGCTTGCTAACTATCTACTTTCTCAATTAAATTATATCATGTTATTGCAATTCTGGAGTCCTATTTCTTCCAATTTATCCCTTGTCAACAATGCGGTGTGAGGCCTTGCGTTGTCATGGAGAAGGATGACATCTCTAATGGGCACACCTCGTCTTTTGTTCCGGTAACTGGTTTTTGCTGACTGTAGCACCTGGCAGTAGTAAGCCGCATTCACTGTTCGTTGATCGTGAAGAAAATCAATGAGTAGAACTCCCCTTGAGTCAAAAAAAATTGTTGCAAGAACTTTTCCGGCTGAGAGACGAGTTTTGGCTTTCACTGGGCAGCCTTCATCCTTCCTTCGCCACTCCTTACTTGCCATTTTCGATTCGGGGGTGTAATGGTGGACCCACGTCTCATCACATGTGAAGAATCACTTGGAGGAAAACGATTTGAAAACAATGAAGACGTCGAAAAGCACGTGCGCGAATGGTTAAAAACTCGCCCTCAGTCTTTTTATGAACAGGGAATATTCAAGCTTCCAAATCGGTGGCAGAAGTGTGAAGATAATGCAGGAGACTACATTGAAAAATGTTGAAGGTATAGTTTCTGTATAATATTATTCAATAAATATAATTTTGAAAATTACCGTTTATATTTGATTCACCCTCGTATCATTGTTTTTCTTTAATTCTTTCATTTTATTATGTCTCTGACCAGATTTAACTTTATTTATTTATTTATTTCTGTTTTTATTTATTTAGTTATGATAAAATTATTATTCTATTTTATTTTTATTGCAAAGGGTTTAGTAAAATATGAATTGAAGATATTTTTATTTTATTTTTTTAAAAATAACACCTGTTATTTAACTACCTAACATTGATTTAATATTTTATTTATTTATGTCTGTATTGTTTCAGGTAAGTCCAGAACTTTCAATTCCTATCAACTAATCCGTAAGTCAAGAAGACAGTTTTTTTTTCTTTTTCTTTTTAATGTACTCTCCATTGATTTCCGCATTTTTTTCAAAGTAATGAAACTGATATTTGATTTTAAATACTCCGGTAAAACAAACAACTCATTATATGAAGAGTGTTAGGCTGAAAGATGTAATCTAAATAAAAATCGAAACTTAGATTTCATCGCCACCTGTTAGCTCCCCTCATGTACTATAATCACTTAAGGTAGTTTCATAGAGGCTATAAACAGGATTGTCACTTGTTTTGTAGTTTAAGAATTATATGGTTACTGGACATCCCCCCTTCTAGCCTAACTCATTTTAGTTCATATAGTAGTTGCTAGGGTAAGTCTACTGTACTAAGAAGACACGTTACTTGTAGAATTTAATAATCTAATTGTAGCTTTTACATTTAGTTATGTATTCAATTGTTTCTATTGAAATAGAATAGAATATAATAGAATAGAAAGAAAACTTTATTCTGGGACAAAGTCCCTTAAGAATAACATAAAATAACATAAAGTAAGATCATAACTGGCCGAGGGGCTGTTAAAAGTAAAATAACATAGATAAACTGAATACAAATATGCATGAAAAAAAGAAACAGAGAAAAACTAGAAAAAAAAAAAAAACTTTAAATAAAAAGAGGGTGAAAACAATGAGTATACAAAATAGAGGGTTAATATTGTAAATAAAATTGCAAAAGAGAAAAAAAAAACAAAAAAAAACATAAGAAAAATAAAAGATAGAAAATCAAAAATTATCATTACAAACAATTAAAACATCATAATCAAAATATAATTCATGCTTATGTTTTATGTCTGACAGTCTTAATAATTAAATTAGACGATTACATATATAGTACATACATCCTTACAATTAGAGAGCATCAAGTTGGAGAGAAAGAAGATGGTGAAAGAATAGTGATTTGAATGTTCCAAGGGAAGAAGCATTGCGGATACAGGGGGGGAGGGAATTCCAAAGAGTAGAAGATCGGACAAGGAAGGAACGTTGGAATGCAGTACTTCTGTGGGATGGAGTATAGAGATCGGAAAGACGAGATCTTGTATGCAGTGATTTGATAGCGGACTTGAATTTCAGGTTACTGTAAATAAAGGGAGGGTGACGGGTGTTGATAACTTGGTATAGATAGGTGCCTAGGAAGTATTTTCTGCGGAAGGAGGGGAACAGCCAATTTAACTCAGTGTAGAGATGCGAAACATGGGAACGTCTCGAGGTTCCGAAGACAAACCTAATGAAGCAATTCATGATGCGTTTTAATCTGTCCTCAAGAACCGTCGAGAGCCCGCCATATATCACACAACCGTAGTCAAATTGGGGGAAGATAAGGGAGGATACTAGGAGTCTGCGTGTGGGTAGGGGAAGGAGGTGACGGGAGCGGTGAAATAGTTTTAGGATACCGATCGACCTTCGGGAGATTTGTGCAATATGGGATTTCCAGGAGAGGGTTTGATCAATGGTTAAGCCTAAATTTTTAACTTTTAAATTTTTAACTGAAATATAGATTGTTTTTTGTTTTATCTGAACAAGGTTACGAATTAGTGATACAGTTACTCTGTTAATGGTCGCTCTGTTGAAGAATTTCAAATTTGTTCAAGTTGTTTAACCAGGGGAGTGGAATAAAGCAATTTGATTAGCGAATGGTGTCGTGCTCCCCAGGATAAGGTACGCGTCTTGAATCCTTAAGAAGTAAGATATCTGGTGGAATGCCAGCCAGGCTAAAGGTCCCCAGCCAGGTGAAATCTCCAGTCTACTTATCTCTGTCCTGTCTAGTCCTACATTATTATATTATACGTGGTGTTATATTATCTACGATATTATTGTAGTCTATAATTGTCAAACACATAAGGACTTGATGAATATTCGAAACTGGAGAAGAAAGGCATCGGGTTGAACCGGATTACTGATTCTTATAAAGCACTTCATCGCTCACAAATGAACTCTGGTGCCAAAGTATGAAATCATGCTTCATACTCCACAAATTTAAATCATTTTACTCAATTAATTAATTTAATTTAATTTAAGTAAATTTTATTATCAATGTATAGCTCTAAACAACACCTTATATTTGTAACCTCTCTTAAATAGCGTTCGCCATTTTTCAACTTCAATGTGCACCACATATTTATCGCTTTTTTTAATATCAAATTAATGGATAATTAGTAGATTTTATTGTCGCTAAACCATCCTGGAACTATAAAGATGATGTGGTTGAAATTTAATACAGATTGGTTGAGTAGTTATCGCGGTTAGTGTTTCAAGCTGTTTATAACAGCGTATCTTTGTAACTTCTCATGTATAATGGCCCTCGCCACCTATCGGTCAATTTTACACTTTACTATTATCCGCATATTATCCCTTTTTAATAACAAATTAATTGAAAATTAGTATATTTTTTCATTGCTAAATCTCACTGGAAGTATAAACGTTGATGTAGTTAAAATTTGGTAGAAATTGGCTCAGTATTTTTCGTTTGTGATCACAAACGATAAATGGTTTGTCCTTATATATAATGGTATAGATTTGTTTTGATGAGTTGTAGTAGCATATTTTCGGTATTCCCAATATATTTTCATATATACGTGCATATTATTTTAGTTCTTATTGCATATAAATCACAGGTCTACTTATAAGATATATTTATAAAAAAAAAAAAAAAAAAGGAACAATTGCGATTGTAGTTAGAGAAAACCCACTTTGCCTTGGAATATCATTATTAAATTTTCGGATCTTTGGAGGAAGGTAAATTATGCCATAATCAATTGAATATCCTAAATCTAAAGTTATTCCTAGTATTAATTTAAGTTACTGTTTAAAAATGGTTGTTCATTGTTTTGCCCTGCTGTATTAGCTTTTCGGTGTTTCATGATTCTTTTTTTCTTATTTTTTTTTTTAATTAACCTGTTTTTTAACTTATCTTCTGTAGCAATTAAAAATGTTTTAATTTATATTATTATTTTTGAAATGTAAATAGGCGTGGGATGGGTTTACATAAGGCCTCGAGATGTGAGATGACATTAATAATTCATTGGATTGTGAAAGGATATTAAATCTTTGGCTACTCCATCTGCTCTTGTAATCTAAGATAGTGACATCTATCGTGTCTTAGTCAACAGCTATAAGTAACTTTTTTTTATTGTTATAATTAATTCCATTCATTAAAAGTGTTTGAAGATAAATGTTGAAATATCTCGTTGTTAATTTGGTATTGTAATTCATTGTTGTTGTGGATATTAGATTAGATTGTGAGGCCGTAGTTCTGTTGTTTTTTTATTGAGGGAGGAGGGGGCATTTAACTGACTGTCAAATGTTTAACAAGGTCACAGCTAGAATGGATAAGTTGTTTGTGACATGATTAAAGGTTTTGAGAATTTTACGAAGGATTTTGGATTGGAAGGTTTATTGCAAGCCCAAAGATCGACACCGTTTGTTCAAATTGGTCTAATAACTGTCTTGTAATTAAGTATTGTAAATTAATATGTAAATGTAAATTAAGTTAAAAGGACTGGGTGGTATTTCCAAGATGTCCCAGTCCCAGTCCTTTTAACTTAATTTTTCCTAAGATGTCCCAGTCCCAGTCCTTTTAACTTAATTTTTCTCAGGGATTTCCCCACAACCTTTGTATCTGTCTGTTCAAAATTCCCCTAGTTTAGTTGTGTACTAGAATTGTTAGTCTATTCCATATCCACTAGTAATATTGTAAGTAGCTTCATACTCCTCTATATTCTGTAATTATATATATTTTTATTATTCTAACATATGTTGTTATATACTTGTACTGTAGCTAACTATATGTTTTGAAATAACTTGTTTAACTTATATAATTTTATTGTGACCTGTTTTTTCACTGTAGGGCATGATTGTGAGAAAAATATAGTCTCGAAACGTCGCCCAAATAGTTGTTTTTATTTATTGACTGAACCTCAAGAATCTTACTAAACACACACACACACACACACACACACACACACACACACACACACACACACACACACACACACAAATATATATATTTTTTTAAAATAAATACTACAAGCTCCCCAATCAAGAGCAATATGTAATAGGGATGGCTACGAATCCATTCATACAATCTGCACAATGAAAATATATTAAAAAAAAATAAATAAATATAGTAATGTAGAACCGCCCCTATCCGATGATTAATGGACCAAGGGTTCGGGCGGACCGGCCAAAAGGACGGATTAACCGGAGATATGATATAAATTTATTACAAAAAAGTACAATATTTTTCCAGCCTTTAAGCGTTTCACACGCTTAAGCCATTTGCGCCAAAAAATCTTTCAGGATTTTTTTAAATAAATTTTAGTTTTCGTCCTTAAGGAAGATTTTAAGATGGTGGAAGGATATCCATGGCCACATATATATTAGTTTTCATCCGTAAGGATACTATTTTGAGTTCCGCCAGGATTTAACGATTTTCAAGTTATAAGAAGGATATTCCGCCATTTTCGTCCTTTTAGTTATTGTCCTTAAGGATACTATTTTGAAATATTCCAGGGTTTAGCGATTTTAATTTAGCGGAAGGATATTATACCATTGTTGTCCGTTGCAAGAATAAATAGTTCTTCGTCACAATTTTTCATTTATAACAAAACACAGAGGTTTTTATTTCACATTTGTGCAAGAAAAACTATCGACTCGATAGTGAACCGTTCTTTTTAGATTGAATTCTTTGTTCTTTAGCCAAATTTGAAACCTGTGTTTTTTTTTTTTTTTTTTATTTCGTGCCGAAAGAACTTTCGTCCCAGCAATTGAATCTGCATTATTGAGCATATTATTAAAATTTATAAAGTATAGTATACATATTAGAAACAGAAAATCCATATTTTTTTTTTTTTTGGGATATATTCTCTTTTATATTAAAATTCATTATTTTTCTTTCACATTCTTGTTACACCAATTATGATTGATATTATAACAAATTAAATGAATAAATTATATTTTAAAAGCACCTAGTGGCAACACTAGAGCGAGTAGGCTGGGCACCCTACTGTGTTCTTGTGTGGACCCTCATAGTTATGTATAGGTTTTACAATGTATTTGCTCGTGGGAATAAAATTCACCCATCTGCCTAATTTTTGTTTTCGTTTTGTTTTTGTATTCATATTGTGCTTTATTATTGTTCTATTGTGGTTCCTTTTTTTTATTTAGAGGTTCAATAAGTGAAAGGGGCACATTTATAAATTTTAATAAATATTTATATAAATCAATGCTCTACTAAAACAATATAGCTATTAAAGACTAACACGAACTATTAGCTCTTGTAATAAAAAAAAACAATAAAAACAAAAGAAAATCTTCCATTTCCTCATGACTGGGAAAAACAATAGATCATATTTGTCTACCTATAATATGTTGCTTTTATTGCTAATGTTTCTGATAGCGAAACTGTCGAAGTGTCAAAAAACACTTAAAATATGTAGACAAAACGTGATCTTTTGATTCACACCACCTTAGGTCCTAAACGGTAGTTCCTCGCATCAAATTTTATCTAACAAGGGGACGTTTGCAGTTGTAACTCACAGATTTGAATGCCGATTTGTATGTGGGTAGTAGGGACCTATAATAGTGCAAAACTAGAGTTATAGCCGCCAATGGGCATAAGGAGCCAAGAAAAAAAATAAAATATGAAAATCACATTTTATTTTTTTTCTCAGCTCTCAGTCAAGATAGAGAAATGATTCTTTCACTTTTAATTGCAGTTATGAAAGGTATTTGATAGAAAAATACTTTCGTTATGCTCAAGACACCACTCGGCTTTAGGGAGCTCAAAAACTCTAAAAAAAGGAAATCCGCTGTAAATCAGTGGAAACATTTTTTTATGAACAACTGACCTCAAATCTCGATTTAACACACCATAAAACCCTTATATGTGAAATTTTATCAAAATCAAAAAATATTGATTTTTTACCTCTTTTCGAGGAGGTTAAAATTTTGAAGTTGAGATTTCATCAACATTTTCTACCGGCCATAACAACTGCTGTGTTCAACCGATTGCAATAGTAATAGCATCACTAGAATCAGCATACATTCTGCTTTTTATCTATGCCTATAACATTGGATTTACTCCCGATTTTAGTGGACAAAAACTGATGTGAATGAAAAAATCCAAGGTCAGCTATAACTTGAGATATTTCAATAAGGGGAAATCCTACAATCTCCGGATTTGGGCTAAACTATGCAGTTTTAAGCCTAGATGACCTTAAGATGACCTTAAAGCGCAAATTTTGCCTTCTAAAATCCTACAAAATTTTAAAGGTAAAATAAAATTATTGTTGATTTCGACAAAATTAAGTTTCTACATGTTTTTTGAGATGAGGAATCTGAAAATAATATCAGTTTTTAGTTAAAAAATTTTCCTCACCTATATTATATAAATAAAACGTTTTAAAATGACATATTTTTATTTCAAATTGCATAGAAATCCTAAGAATGATGAATAATCTAAAATTAATATCAGGTTTTGGTTTAAAAAAATATGTATATATTTTTTAAATGGTCTTATTTGAAATTTATTGTGTAAAAACTAAAATAATAATAGAAAAAGATCATTTTATATCAGTCTTATTTATATAATATAGGAGAGGAAAATTTTTTAACTAAAAACTGATATTATTTTCAGATTCCTCATCTCAATAAACATGTAGAAACTTAATTTTGTCGAAATCAAAAATAATTTTTTTTTACCTTTAAAATTTTGTAGGATTTTAGAAGGCAAGAAGGGGCTGTCAATTTCTGAAAAAATGTAAATAATTTGCGCTATCTCACATATTTCGCAGCCGATTAAGACAAAATTTTAAGGTCATTTAGATGCCTTAAAACTGCATAGTTTAGCCCAAATCCGGAGGTTGTAGGATTTCCCCTTATTGAAATATCTCAAGTTATAGCTGACCTTGGATTTTTTCATTCACATCAGTTTTTGTCCACTAAAATCGGGAGTAAATCCAATGTTATAGGCATAGATAAAAAGCAGAACGTATGCTGATTCTAGTGATGCTATTACTCTGCCGAGTGGTGTCTTGAGCATAACGAAAGTATTTTTCTATCAAATACCTTTCATAACTGCAATTAAACGTGAAAGAATCATTTCTCTATCTTGACTGAGAGCTGAGAAAAAAAAATAAAATGTGATTTTCATATTTTATTTTTTTTCTTGGCTGCTTATGCCCATCGGCGGCTATAACTCTAGTTTTGCACTATTATAGGTCCCTACTACCCACATACAAATCGGCATTCAAATCTGTGAGTTACAACTGCAAACGTCCCCTTGTAAGAAAAAATATTCTCGATTCAATTTCTAAACAGGAAACTACCGTCATATTTTCTATTCGAACACCAACACCAACAGAGCAAGAGCGTGTTAAAATGTTACATTTTTTAGGATGAAAAAGAGTTGCATATTTGATGGTGAAAAAAACGTTTTTTGACAACGGTAACGTTGATCCTAAACGGTAGATTCTAGCGACTAATGGTTTATAACAACAAAATATTTTCCATTACATTTCTAATAACGAAACTGTCGTTTAAACAAATTTTCTATATGGACTACACCAACTAAGCTAGAGCTTATCAAAATAGCCAGCTTATCACTTAAAATAATGTAGGCAAAACGTGACTATTTTCATTTAAACCAATACAGCAAAGTGGCAAATATTATATAAAAAAAACTATTCCTCATTAAATTTCTGATTGAAAAGCGCAAATTATTAATTCCAGCAACACCGACAGAGCTAGAGTTACACATTTGGAGGGTGAAAACAAGAATACTAAAGAACCCCAGGAAAAAATACAAATTCATATCGCAAAAAATTTCTTAGAATATCAACAGTATTATTAAAATAAAAAATAAACCAATGAAGGGTCATGGGTTCAGTTCATAGGTAACGTTGTACTGCCATACGCCGACGGTTGTGAAAGGAGGAGGTTTGGCCGAAATCATACTCAACCGCCAGGTTTTTCCCCATTTAATGGTACCCACTTTGTAGATGCTGGGTGTGCCCAAGGAGGGTCTCCCAACCTCGAAGTCGAGCCACTACCAGTATTATTATTGTTTTTATATCTATATTTTTAATTTTATGATTTGTTTTATGTAATTCATTTTATTGATTTTCGTTTCACTTTATAAATTGTATAGTATGTGTTTCTTTATTTCTTTTTGCTTTTTGCTTTATTTCTTTCTTTCTTTATTGCCTACTTTGCTGCAGATTGTAATACTTTCTTAATAAATTATTAATTAATTAGAATTTAAAAAAATAATAATTAAAAAGTATAATAAAATGGTGTCATTGACTGACTGTATTACTTTATTGATTTTAGTTTCTGAAGTTAGAAATCATAATCCTATTTCTTTATTTTCTACATATCGCCATCCCCAGTTGTATAGATCGGTTCCTTGGAATCCGGACTTAAAACCATCGATTCTCGATACCGATTCTTTTCTCAAAAATGGGTGAAATCGGTTATCGACATATTCATAATTGTAATAGAGGTTGGGTCTTGTGTAAAAAATGATAATAATGAAGTATCCATGATGTTAATCGTTTTGTAATGTATTTCAAATGATCCATCTTGTATGAAACAGTACAAGATAAGTCTTATCTAAAATCTCTTGTAGCAGCTAAAGGAGAGGAAGGAAGCTTTGAAGTACCGAATCTGACCAAATACTGGTTACGAAACACGATAACAGACACTAAGATATGATTGATACATATATACATACAGTATACACTGTAACAGTATATAGTATACAGCATAGAGTATACTATGAATGGGAGGGAGGGGATTGTGATCATCTGTGGGGTTACATAAGATACCTACACACCTACGATATAGGAACCTGTTTGACTTGAGGCACGCCTTCACGCTTTGGCCTACGCTCTTCCGTCCCAATTTATCCAACCTGTCCTTCTTCATAGATTTTATTTTATATATACATATTTATTTATTTATTATACAAAACTAATAAATAAAACAAAACTATCGCAATATACATTGGATACACTAAATATATAGTAAATAATATTATTATAATATAATAATAATAATATATTATTATTATTATAGTATTGATATGATATATGTACCGTATGTATTTCGTCACTATCAGGTTAAAATATAGAATGTAATTTTTTTTTACTATTGCGTTAAACATAAGCTAGCAATTGTGTACCTCTGATACAGGGTTTTTTTTTTTTAAATTATAATTTTATTCACAACTGTACACAATGGACAACCAGTGAATGTGAAGTTACATTAAAACAACAGACATGATCAGGCATGAGGGAGTCAGCACCCAGTGGTACAATCTGTAAGCGTGATACTAAATTATTAGGGATTAGACTAGGAGATCCCTCATCCACTTCCTTTTAGCCTCCGTTGAGTTATGCCGGGAATTTGTACTGTTGACATATCTGTTAGTTTGTGTGTCCACGTAGTTTTTCATGAAATTGTCGATAAAGTTCATGAATATGGGTGTTAACTGTCGGAATAAGTAAGTCTGTATGTAGCGTATCGTTTGACACATAAGAAGGGGAGTCTGTTATCAGACTTAGGAATTTGAATTGAAATGTTTGTATTTTCGTTCAGATGGGTTTTATCAAGTAACTGTAAATGTTCAGTTTCTGTTTTAAAGGCAGTTTTGAGCGTCTGTGTATAGAAGTCCTGCGACTTAACTGGAACGTCTGTTTTTTTGTCTCGACATGTGGGCCCCATGTCAGTCTTCTATCAAATGTAAGTCCTAAGTATGTCACTTTTTCAGCTTGATGTAAAGGTTGGTTGTCAATGTAAACAGGCGGGCAGGTCTTGCGCAAACTTTACCAAGTTTGAATCTCGTTGAGGTTGTGTTGAAGTGTTAAGGTGGCTTGTGTAGGGTCCACGTCGCTAGTCATGATTGCGGTGTGATGTGTGTAAGTAGCAGTTCATATGTTATTCTTCGTCGGTATATATGATACAAGAGTTGATATTTATTTGTTGGTGGTGGTTGGGTGATATTTGTCTCAGATATCCTTCTCTAGAATTGGTTGATAACCTTTAGGTTATCCCCTCCTTCCAGCCCTAGTCGTACATGACTAGTACGCCTTTAAGTCCCAATATACAAACGCCAGAAAATTGTACAGTCAAAACACGACAAGTCGAAAAACTCGGTGAGTCAATGTGTACCCCATTTCCCGATTACCTTTATATTATAAATTGTATTCGTTTACTCGACCCAACAATCGTTAACTCGAAGTAAAATTTGTGTCTACACAACTCCCGAGACTCGACATGCGTCGAATTTCCTGAGGCATGAGGTTCTATGAGTCGAGGTTTCCTAGAACCATGAACATGTACAAACCAGTCTATTTCAACTCTATTCTCGCTAATCCTCAGAACTGTTTCATTTCGGGGACAAGGCAGACGTTTATAGTGTTAATTGTTTTTTTTTATTAGCCATAGCTTTCAGGGGTAGAAGCTGATATCGCAGCCAATTCAGCGAATGATAAATCGCTGCAACCCTATATATATCTCAAGACTATTTTAAATTATGTAATTTATTACATTATAGGAAATACTCGATAACTCGAAATAATATTTTTTTTTATTTCGATATCTCGAAAAAATGATAACTCGAAGTAAATTTGTTCACTCTTCAACTTCCGCTTACCGAGTTTTGACTGTATTTATTGTATTTTTTTTTTTTTTTTTTTTTAATTTCCCTATCTCATTTGTGCCGTAAGGCGTGGAGTAGCCTCACACCATCTTCTATATTGTTCTCTATTCCAAGCCATTTCTTCATTTCTGCCAGAGAGCAGCCCGTTTCGCTTCCGAGCCTCTCCATATAACAATTGTAGGTAAGCCTCGGTCTGCCTATTGGTCGCTGCCCCCGTGGTGAGGGGTGGTTATATCTATTCTCCCCGTGGTGGGAATATCTATTATTTTGATTAAATTTAGCCTCATTTTTATAATTTACATTTTTTATTTTATCTCTAAACCGTTTATTAGTATTTAGAAATATTTCAATGTTTCAAGACCGATCTTATGTACAAATGTGTGTTTATTAATGAGATGTCGATTGTATTATAAAGAGAAAAACAAATTATTTACAATATGCGGTTGAGTGAGATTTAGGAGCTCGTGAATACCGACTTCCGGTGCTGTATAATTAGGCAGGGAACATATGTTTTAAATCAGCTGGTGCCAATTAGTAAGAGCAAGAAAAAAATGGCGGCTTGATGGTCGTAGTCTGGGTAGTTGAAACGATAGATTTTTTTTTTTTTTTTTATTTTTTTTTTTTTTTTTTTGATTTTTTTAAATATAGTATGATTGATTGTCAATAAGTAAAGACATGGTTATTTTCAACTTTCTTTTCAAAACCAAATTCAGAACTTTATAGATTATCACACTTGATAAATTCATTTCAGACACGTTTATGTATAATCGGAGTTAATTAAATGGGTCCGCCGAAAAACGTTCTAAGCGACAAACATAAAATTTTGAGTTATCAGTGAAAGAAAATCATAATCTAAAGTTTTTGTTAGTTTTGTAAGTTAGATTTTATATTTAAATATTAATTTGTTATATTTACATGTATAATGACATAATACTATATCATACTATGGTGTACTATTATACATTTTAAAAACTTCAAAATCGCCACTTCGAAAAATTTGCCGCTTAGAATTCAATTATTATATTATTATTATTATATTAACCATTTAAAAATTCGATATTAACTATTTAAAATGTATTTATTTTTTAAAATCCAATCAGTCATGATGGCTTAATATTTCGTGATTTTCTATTTTTATTAATTCGATATATTATTTACTGTATTGTTTATGTTTTTATTATTTTTTATTTTTAATAAATAAGATTAAAAGATAATATTTTAATAATTAAAATTAAAAGACAAGAAACTGCTCGTTGTTTCCGACTTCTCCAACATTTAATAGGCAGGCGTTCAAAGTTCCCAATAAATTACAAAAGACTCATTTATATGTCAGTAATTAGACCCATTTGGACATTGTAAATTGAGTTTTAGGGCTCTACTAAACCGCCCAATTCTTCTCGTATCCAAATCATTACAATCCAAAATCCTTTGTATAATACTCAATGTTTCTTATTATGTCGCTGATAAACTTACCCATTAACATCTTAATGTTCCGTATGTTGCTGATTTGGCCCAAATCAGATACCTATCCTTTTATAGCGAACTCTTACTCGAATCCCCTACTCCCGCAACTTGCCTCACACTCAATTCCTGATAATCCTCTGAGGCGTCTAAAAAGAAAATGGCCTAGAGACCTTCTAATGTAGAAAACTTTTATTGAAGTGCTACTAGTGAGTAGTTCTTTAAATGTTATTGTCGTGTCATTGTTTTCATTTTCCTCAAATTTACTTTTGTATATATTGTATACAGTTGTAAATATAAATAAATATTTAATTGTACTATTTCTCATTTACAGTTCGTACTATTTCGTATTAATATTGAATTAAAATTAACATTTGAGAATATTCTTCGCTTTGTTTTAACTTTAGGAACCTTGATCAAAAGGTCTGTTTACTGTCCTACATTACTTATATCATCATTTGTTTTTTTTGTTTTTTAAATCGTTGCCAAATTTTTGTATTGAATATATCTTTTTTCTTCTTTACTTCCCATATTTCCAAATAAGATCCTTTGTCAGTTACCAAACCAATATGTTGTTAATGTTTATTGTTCGGCAGATGGCTTTGACAATTAAAGAAAAGAATTCGGACATTTTAAATAGTGACCCCTAGGCCTAATGGCTGGTTGGCACAGTTCCCCCGGCTGGAACGAATTGGCCTCTCCTTTATTTTCTTTTAGTATTCTCCCTTTTGGCCGGGTGCCTGTATCCGACAGGGCTCGCAACAGGACAATTTTGGCATTCCTTCTATTTTAAATGTTTTTAGAATTCCTTGCCATTTACTGGAATCGTAAAAGTTCAGTCAGGATAATAAAAAAAAAAATATTTATATCATTTGGCTTAGTATATATATCACATATCAAAAAAGTCAGAACTTGGCATTTCTTTCTTTATATATATTTTCAGTACCTAAAGAAATGAACAACTGTTTATAATATAATACATATAGTTAAACTAAATCATAACTAATGGTATGATTTCTATGACTTCTAAAGCAACTGCCCGATGCACTCGAATAAACTTTTTATGTTAGAAGCATCCGTGACCATGATCTTTTCGGAAGTGTCAGAGATTTATCGGGTATACAAGTTGGGAAACTTGTGGGTTTTATTGGGTATGAAGTTTATTATTGAAGGATGGTTGTCTACATCTATTAATATAGAAAAGAAATATGTTGATTTAGTCCTCCATCAAAAATAAATTTCCTCCTCTTGAATATTGCTTAAAAAAAAAACCCGGAATTCCAAATTCGCAGCAAAATTCAGCTGAAAATCGAGAGCGGAACTAATATATCCCGTCTATTAGACTAAAACTAATCATTTGCGAATCATAAAAAAGTAGTAAAAACGTTGAAAACCTGTCCACCATTTTTGTTTAAATTACCAAATAAATAAAATATCTTATAGTCTTGTTTAAAATTATTTTCCTTCCTTCTACCTTCTTTTTTTTTTTTCACATATGTTCCAAAAAAATATATTTGACAGCTCCTTCTTCGCTTGGTGAATGCCAACGTGCGTATGCTTTCCTTTCGTACATCTTACATTATTATAAAAAATCACTGATGTGTAGGCCACAAAATTTTGAAGCAGTAGAAGCTGTTTATAGTCCAGTAAAATAAGGATTTGCCAAAGAAAAAACTGCGAAACTTTTATTCTCAACGGATCTTTATGTTTTTTGGGGTGCTGAATCCGAATCTGAAGTTTACTACAAGAGGGGTTTCAATAGACCCGATTAAAATTTTGTGTATAGAGTCGATATACACGAATAATTTCGGAGTTAAAGTGAAAAATGTGCAAAATAACAGTACTTTTTTATTTTTTATTTTATTTTTTTTATTTTTTATTTTTTTATTTTTTTTTATTTATTTTTTTTAGCGTGCTTTGAAGCGGCATTATTGAAGCTTCATATATTTAATAGTCTAATAGTAAATTTAATCAGCTTTAAGATGAAAAAAGTAATTTAGAATTGGACAAATAGTTTCGGAGTTATAGCCAAAAGAGTACAACAAACGTGTTTTCGCGGACCTGTGGTACTTACGGCAAGTTGGCCAATTTCTCCATTTTTTCCCACTAACGTAACTTCGCTAAAAATGGTCCGATTTCGGATTTCTTTTTTTCATTATGTAGGTACTAGTTCCACCTACAATTAATATTTGAAGACCTTCTTCGTGTTATCGTGTTCTTTGCTATCGTGTTATAGTTAAACACCCAAAAATAACGGGTTTTTTTTTGCTGTTTTTTTTGCGATTTTGAATATGAAGCCGATGGTTGCCGTGGTAGCAAACTTCAGATTTGGATTCAGCACCCCAAAAAACATTAAGATCCGTTGAGAATAAAAGTTCCGCAGTTTTTTCTTCGGTAAACCCTTATTTTACTGGTCTATAACACACAAGTGTCATTATCATACGTGGTGAGGACAGAACTAGGATTTGTCGGGATGTCAGCTGCATACACCGTGTAGAGGATTGGACTTTGGGAAACTTAAAATTAAAAACGTTAGCACTGAAATTCAACTACAAAATATATTTTAGGATATCTACTAAATGATTTTAGTAGTTTTATTCAATTTTGTATATTACCCAAGTAAATTTGAAAGTAACTTTGAAAATTATTTCAGTTTTAAATAAATTTATCTTGTTTCATGTATGCTTAATATTAATTAACTATTATTCAAATTTGTAATTAATTTTAGAATTTTCCTCTTATTAAACTGTCCTTCGACTTTGAAAAGGATTTTCCGGGCAAATAATTTTGACTGCGATAGCCAGAGTTATAAAGGACACACCCCTCACCCCTTTCAGCAGACAATTAACGTCTCCTCAATGGCTCTTCAATCATCCGTTTAAATTCAATTTACTTCCTCATAAATAAATTTGAATATTAACATCAAACTGTGGTAGATGTTTTGAGTTAAAGATAAAATAATGTTCTTCGTGTTTATATTAATGTTGCTCTACTTGTAAAAAGATAATGTTACTCTATATTTTGAAATACTTAAACGTATGTTAGTCCAGTAAAATAAGGTTCTAAAAGTCCGTTAAAAAAAAAAAAAAAAAAAAAAAAAAAAAAAAACTGCCCAAATTTTAGAATTAATTTAGAATTGGACAAATAGTTTCGGAGTTATAGATAAAAAAAAAGTACGACAAACATGTGTTCGAGGCAAAATAGAGATCATAATTTTTTTTTTTTTTCACTTTTATTTTTAAATTCACACCTGCCAAAAAAAAAAAAGAAAATTGACAATCATGATGATATTAACATAATTGGCATGTTAGGCATGAGGAGAGATAGTGCCCAGTGGCACACCTTCCTTGTCTTTGGTTTACTTCTATAAAAGTAAGTCTCTCATCCAGTTTCTTTTCAGTCTCCTCCCGGTATTCTCCGGCATGAGAGATGTGGCCATACTATCGATGAATTTGTTTGGGTGCCCCTTTAATTTTTCATGGAACAGTCGGTAGTGGGTCCGTATGTATTCAATAACTGTTGGTATTTGTATATCGGTGTGTATAGTTTTATTGTTAACGTTCCATGGTGCTTGTGTTATTAGTCTTAATGTCTTGGATTCAAAAGTTTGTAATCTTTTCATGTGTGTCTGTTTAGCAGATCCATAAATTTGTGATGCGTAGGTCCATAAATTTTGTCTTGTATGTAGTTTTGATTTTTTCCTGTAAAGGGAGTACATCAGTTTCAGTCTCATATTTAATGATGTCCGTTTCTTCTTAATATGTTGGCCCCATGTCATTCTCCTATCGAATATAAGTTCTAAATATTGTATTTTGTCCGTTTGTGGAATTGGGATATTGTCAATGTAAACTGTACATGTTTCGTGTCTTAGAGTAAACGTAATGTGTTGGGACTTATGGTGATTAAGTCGGGTCTTCCAAAGTTTACACCAGTCTTGTATATCTTGTAGGTGGTAGTGCAAATTCAATGATGCCTGTATTGGATTTTGGTGTCTAGTAACTATTGCTGTGTCGTCTGCGTATGTGGCTGTAAGAGTCTCGGAACTTTGAGGAATGTCGTGTGTGTATAGTATATATAATAGTGGTGCTAGTATCGATCCCTGAGGTACACCCGCCAGAATTGGGTGAATAGAAGATAATAAATTTAATATCATAAAAAAAAAAATTATATTATTTTCAGATTCCTCATCTCAAAAAACATGTTCAAAATACATTTTGTCGAAATCAAAAATAAATTTAGTTCACCTTTAAAATGTTGTAGGATTAAAAGGCATGAAATAGGCTGTCAGTTTCTGAAAAAGTTCAAATAATTGGAGCTATCTCACATTTTTTTGCCACCGAGTAATACTAAATTTTAAGGTCATCTAGAAGCCATAAAACTGCATAGTTGAGCCCAAATCCGGAGGTCGCAGGATTTCCCCTTATTGAGATATCTCAAATTATAGCTGATCTCGGATTCTCACTAAAATCTGGAGTAAACCCAATGTTAAATGGATAAAAAACAGAATATATGCTGATTCTTGTGATGATATAGCAATTGTAATCGGTTGAACACAGCAGCAGTGTTATGGCTGGTAGAAATCTCAACTTCAAAATTTTAACCTTCTCGAAAGGAGTAAAAAATCGATATTTTTTTATTTTGATAAAATTTCACAAATAGGGGTTTTACGGTGCGTTAAATCGAGGTTTGAGGTCAGTTGTTCATGAAAAAAAATTTCCACAGATTTACAGCTGATTTCCTTGGAATTTTGTCTTCTTTTTTTTTGAAGTTTTTGAGCACCTTAAATCCGGGTAGTGTGTTGAGCCTAACAAAAGTATTTTTATTAAAAATAGCATACATAACTGCAATTGAACGTGAAAGAATCATTTCTCAATCTTGACTGAGAGCTGATAAAACAAATGAAAACGTGATTTTCATATTTTTTTTTTTTCTCGGCTCCTAATGCCCATTGGCGGCTATAACTCTAGTTTTGCACTATTATAGGTCCCTACTACCCACACACAAATCGGCATTTAAATCTGCGAGTTACAACTCCAAACGTCCCTTTGTGAGTGTTGTTATTTTTGTGAAATTTTATTAGTCTTGTTATAAAAATAATGTTTGAAAAACAATAAAAAATATTAAAAATGTAGCTGTTGGTAACGAAGACTACAGAGAGATGAGCAGACCTAGGAGGTTGTTAGGTAAGAGGGGATCCAAATTACCCAAGGAGTCGTGCCCTCATTGTTCGTTTTTTTACTAAAGGCAATCACTACCTTTTGCCAGTCAAAACAAGGCGACCTCCAAACCTCGCTCCAAACCTTGCTCCAAACCTCCTTCCATCATACACAATACCATTTTTCTTCTCGCTACTAATGATACCATTTTCTATTTACAACGATGTGCAATTTAAATCAATGATGATTCTATTTTTCTTTTACTTTTTTTCTTTTTTACTTCCTTTACTTTTCTCATGATTTCCACTATCAAGATTATTTCGTGTAAATCATTTCCCATATTTCGTCTTCGAGGAAGCTCGTTCATTTATTAGGCCATCATTACGTCAGTTTGAATTTTTCTTCCTTATCACATGATTGAATCGAATCAGGAAAGAAAAACACCTTCACGCATAGTTCAGGCATGGAAATTATTACTCATTAGTTTTTTTTTTTACCTTGAAAATAAATCTTTTTAACAGACAAATGCAATGAATTCATTAAAATTCTTTGTCTTAGCTAGAAAGTTACTATTGTATTCAAGATTTCAAGGGTTACAGAAACCTTTTTTTTTTTTTTTTTTTTTTTTTTTTTTTTTTTTTGTTATTTATTGAAATTTACAACTGTATATACAAATATAATACAACAAGTAAATATGATGATAATGATAAAAATGACACGTCACTTGTTTTTAAAGCAACTACCAATTGGTAGCACTTATAAAGGTTCTATATAATGAAGTACTATATTAGAAGGTCCCGAGGCCATCTTCTTTGCAGGCGCCTTGGAGTGAGAAGCAAATTGTGATACTAATGGATTTGAATGGAAGTGGAGTTTGCTATGAAAGGATAGATATATGGTATGAGCTATGTCAGAAACGTAAGGTATATTAAGATCTTTGTGGATAAGTTTGTTTGTAACTAAGTAAGGGGCATTTAGGATTTTTCTAAGGATTTTGGATTTTAAGGATTTTTGAACGTTTGTCTAGTAAATGTTAAAGTAGTCGAAAACGACGAGCAGTTTCTTGTCGTTTTAGTCTTGTATGTGGATTCCAAGTAAGACGTTTGTCCAGATAAAGTCCTAGGTAGCGGATCTGTTCAACGGGGATTAGTGGAACATCATTAAAGGATACTGTAGGACAGGAAGTCGTAGGTTTACGACGAATGGTAAAGGTTATTTGATGGGATTTATTTTGATTCTCCATTTTTGACACCATTTTGAAGGTTTATGATATAAGATTGGAGTGTCTGGGAAGCAATGAAGGGATCATTGTTTACTGATAACACACAAGTGTCATCAGCATGCGTGGTGAGGATGGTGCTAGGATGAGTCGGGATGTCAGTTATATACACTAGAAATAGAAAAACATCTAGGCGGGCCAAAATAATTGAACAAAACAAAATTTTGTAAGTGATAAAGCGCCCGATTCGTTCCGAACTTCCGAAGCAACACACGCATTGAACAATACCGTAATTAAGGCGCAACGAGAAATAAACAATCATTCTATTCTAGCTTTGTAGAAAATAAATTTGGTCTTATGTATAATTGTTCGTGAACATGTCGCGGGCCGGATTGACTAGCCCGAAGGGCCGCACTTGGCAAGGGGACCGTACCTATCCCATCACTGGTGTAGAGGATTGGACTTAACAGAAACCTTAAAACTAAAACCTATTAGGACTTAAGGCTTACAAAAATAACATTACAACCTAAAAGACATACTTTTTTACTTCCTTCCACTATTTTGCCTATCGAAAACAAAGAGTATTTATATTGTTAAAGTAAAATGTATGTCTTTGTTTCAAATGTGGCTTTTTTCACAGGTCCTAGTGACTTTTGTTATATAACAAATAATATTATCCATTATACAGCTGTTATGGATCCATTTGGGACTTTTAAATGGAGTTGATGACCTCGTTCCTGAACTCTTTGAAGTAAAGACATATACGTCACTCTTTTTAACAATTATTATTTACGAATTTCCGGTGAAACAGGAATTGAGTTTGCATACCTTCAAATTCTCGCAAATTTAGTTATTAGGCCTTCCCGAGAAAAATACTTTCACTTCTTCTGAGAGGAGTCTGAGATCACTGAACTGAATTTTTGTTTCGAAATTTCGATAATTTTTATTGGTGGTTTTAAATGTTAATATGTTTATGTATTTTGTATGACTAATATTTTTTTACTTATAGATACCATAACTTCAGTTGCAGCTTAGTTTTTTTCTCTGCAATTCTGTTTAAAATAAACAGTGTGCCTGGATTAGGGTTGCCATCTGTCCGGGTTTTTACATCTGTCCGGCCTGTCCGGCATTTGTTAGGCTTTTTCTTCTTCAAGTTGAAAGTAACAATTTTTTGGCGTGGTGGAAATGCGACTGTGTTCAGATCTTGGAAACTCCTTCTCCTCTTACCTTTTGAACTACGCACTCGCGCGCAGTTTTTTTCACCTCTACAAGTACCACGATCAGTCCTTGTGTTTTCTGCATTATTCAGTTAGCGGAGACCGAATTTTCGGTGAGTTAATTTTATAATTTATTTTACGTTGCACTGTTATGTTATTTGCAAACCTCAAATACAACTAAAATATACATCATTTTCTTTCAGAACTCACTACGTCGAAAAGAAAAAGTATAGTTTTTGATACCCTACAAAGTCAGTACAAGATGTTTAAATCTGGGAAAGAGCCATAGCCATGGTATGCAACATGTTTTATTTGTGACCAAGTGATTTCAATAGCTAATAAGGGCAAAGCTGACTTAGAAAAGCATTCAAAAACCGAAAAACATAAAATGAAGGATCGTAGCAGGCTAAGAATTTGTGAATTTTTATTATTTTTAAAAACATTTGAGATTGCTTTATAATTGGCTTTTTAATTTTAATCTTTTAGTTTACTGCCAAAGTTGAGCTGTAGTTTATTTATTTTTGTTTTATATAACTGAAGTCTATAGAAAACTGAAAATGTTTCAGGTAGTTATTAATTTTAATGTAATAAAATAAAGATAAAAGATTAAGGATAGGACTATAAATAAGTGGTTAATGTACGTAACAACTAAAAACTTAAAACTGTATTATAAATTATGTAATATATATTTGATTAATTAAAAACTATATGTAACTTATATTGACAGAGTTTTTTTATTATTGAAGTTATTTCCAACTTTAAAAACGTACATCCGGCTGTATATAAGGTATGTTTGGCTTTTAAAGATAATGTCCGACTTTTGTGGCAAATGTTCGGCTTTTGTATTTTAGGAGATGGCAACCCTAGCCTGGATCAATTAGTCGTAATCAGAGGTGGCGAGGCGATTTGTAAAGCCAGGATACGGGTAGTGGAGTGGGGGAAGGGAAGGAGACAATGCTTTCTCGATTCAGGAAATGAATTTCCGTCTTCCACTTCCGCCAACATGGACAGGCTAATGTTGTCCCCTTCCTTTTTTTAATGACTAATTACTATTCTATATTGCTGATTTATTTTTTTTTTTTTTTTAATATAATTTGTTAAATATTGTTTAGGGTAACGGTCGGGTTAAGAGGAGGCAGCTCCTACGCCCGCCGAGAATACCTTTTATCGATTCTTACCTTCTTCCGATTTATTTCGGTGTTTTAGCCGGTACTTTTCGAGGGGAAAGGTTATTCTCATTAATTTACGGAGAAACTTTAAATCCCTGTTCAAAGTAATATTAACTTCTGTTCACCTTATGATATCAATATGAGAAATAAGAAAATGTCAAAATATAAGAAACTAAATCAATTTTGAATTAATTAATATAATACTAAACCACCAGTAATGTTAATTCTTGATAAACTTTGTGATGTGAGGGAAGTGTAAATAACAAATTATAAATATTTAAAAGACAGAATCCTTAAGTATTTATTTGTCATAACACCTATTTATTTAACATTTGTAGCTACATTTTTCCGAGACAAAGCTCCATCATCAGGCTTCTAAATTTTTTTTAAAACACATTAATCTATAACATTATACCAACAGTTTTACAATTATATAGTAACGTGTCATTTACCTCTTAATTTGTGATTATTTTAACATTGTCTATTCTCCATGTTATAATCCATTATACATTATAAGACAGAATCCTAGTTGAAAGTGATGATGTTAATTTCTGCTGTATTTTCTCAAGGGAAGTGGAAATAAGAAAATAAGAAACCTATGATATACTATCTCAGATTTATTTTTAGATCGATATGTTTTATTGAAATAATTATACAATCTGTCTCACTTTAGGGCAATAAGTATTATCGATGACAAAGAATGCATTCACAAAATAAGCATACTGAAATTTTATCACTTAAATTGATACAACAAATAAAAATATATAAAACACCAAATCCATGTACAAATTAATGTTCTTAAGTTCAAATTAAATTAATGTTCTTAAGTTCTTAAGACAAATTAATGTTCTTAAGTTTTGTAACACTTTTACACATTAGATAAGAGGAAATAAGAAAACATGAATTGATAAAACACTTAATCCTTTATGAAACCCATGTTGCTAACTTATGTTTCAGTTATTTACATTTAAGAAGACTAAATATTAATATAACACACTAAACAACACAATCCAAGTTGAAACTGTAGAACTGATTGTTTACATGTGAGGTTATAGGAAAGAGCTATCGATAAATGTAAACTCGAAGTGAAGCGTAAGGATCGAACTGGTCGGTGTAGCGCTGGTCAAGGCAGTTTGCTGCCTCCTCTTAACCCGACCGTTACCTTGTTTAGTTTTGATTTTACGTTTGTATTGGTAACAAAAAAAAAATCTTCGGTCCGGTGAATAACCACGGGATTGGAGTGTCAGATCAAACATGGAATTGGAACTGTTTGATGATCCTAACATCGTTTCTATGGTTAAAGTAGGAAGATTAAGAGATTGAGAGGGAGACCAAGGGTGGGCAACGTTCAGGATGACCTGCGAAGACTGGGAGTGTAATGGTTAGAAGAGGAAGGCTGAAGATAGACAGGAATTATTAAATAGATGAAATGGTCAGGGGTTCAGTTAGGATGAATAAAGACGTCAAGTTTATTTAGTTTACACAATTTAAAATTTGTATAATTCAATTTAAATAATTTAATTATTTTATTACGACCGTATCTTTGACTAGACTTTGCTACTTTTTTGTATTCAATTATCTAATTAACTACAGATATTTTTTCTTGTTTCTTTTTCATTTTTAAATTATTTTTATTATTTATTTATTTTTTAATGTTTGTACCATCTTGGTCACGTCCAATTTTTGTTATTTTAGCCCTGGTGAAGACCTGCAAGGCAGGTCGAAACGTCGGCACGCCAAAATATAAGTTTTTCATTTAAAAACTTGACGTGTTTATTCATCCTGACTGCATCCCTGACCATTTCATCTCCTTAATTACAACTCACAGTCAACAGTACAATCATCATCATGAAAGGGATTATTGTTCATTTTCACTCGAGGTACACCATGATGATATAGAAGGATCAATCCTAATTGTATTGTTCATTTGTTTAATTTTAAATGAAGTCCGGAGGTTTGATAAGAAACAAAAAACCTTCTTATATTATAATATTGGAAATTAAAATAAATAAATAAATAAAAATAGAAAATACCAAATCAATTTTAAAGCTTAATTTTATTAACTTCTGTTAAACTTTCCTATTTAATTGAAGTGAAAATAAAATATCAATGCATGAAACAATAAATCCCGAGTTAAAAGTTAGGTTGTTAACTTCTGTTACACTTTCTCACATTAGGGAAGAGAAAATAAGAACGTATCACAATATATGAAACCCTAAATCTATGTTACAACTGATGTTAATTTCTGCCAAACTTTCTCACATTATCGAAGTGGAAATTAACATCAATCTATGGAACTCTAAATCCCTGTTAAAATTAATTTTGTTAACTTCTGTTATACTTTCTCATATTCAATTTCCAGATAAAACATTCTATATTAATGTTAATATCGGAAAGTAGCATCGTAATAAATCAAAAGCTCATAATCGAGGAAAAGGTATTTTGAGCATTGCATGAGCGGAGCTGTGGTTCGATTTCGTTACCGTAATTTGTATATAGGTTTATGATTTCATTAATCTCGATAATATTAATATCGATTTATCTGTTAACCATCGATATAACTATAACGATATTTTTCCGATGTAAATGACAATATCCTGAACTAGAGAAAAGGGATTTTTAACTACTACGACGGTATTTCTTTCTTATTATATAATAATGTGTTCATTCAACTACTTTTTGTTTTTGAAATCGATATGTCTTTCGGCTGGTGGTCTCTACTTTCTCCACTCACTGGTGGAGTAACGTTTTTTTTCACACTCAATAATGTAACATTTTGACACTCTCTAGCTCTGTAGGTGTTGTTCGGATTGAAAATTTGACATTTCCTTATCAGAAATTAAATGGAGAATGTTTTTTGTTCTATAACATCGGTCGCTATGACCTACCGATTACGAGCTGTATTGCTTTGAATGAAAAAAGTTACGTTTGAAACTATATATATATATATATATATATATATATATTTTTTTTTTTTTTTTTTTTTTTTTTTTTTTTTTTTTTTTTTTTTTTTTTTTTTTTTTTTTTTTTTTTTTTTTTTTTTTTTTTTTTTTTTTTTGACACGCTTTAGCTCTGTTGCTGTTGCTCGGATTGAAAATTTAGTGACAGCTATTTTGTTAGAATTTTTTTTGTGAAAATGTTTTGTTATTTAATGTTTGTCGCTAGAACCTACCGTTTAGGAGCTATATTATTCGAGTTTTTTTTTCACCCTAAAAAAGGTTACATTTTAACACGCTCTAGCCCTGTTGGTGTTGCTCTGATTGAAAATATTTTGGTTATATAACATTTGTCGCTAGGACCTTCCCTTTTGGATCTATTGTAAATTGGTTTGAATTTAAAAAGTCAAGTTTTTCCTACATTTTTTTAGTGTTGGGGCATTTTTGAAAAGTTCTTGCTCTGTTGGTGTAGCTCGGATTGAAATTTGACGAAAGTTTCCTAATCAGAAATTTAATGGGGAAAATATTTTGTTGTATAATATTTTAGAAGCTATATTGATTCGAATGAAAAAAAATTTGTAACGTTTATTTCACTATCAAAAATGTAATATTTTAACACTGTCTATCCTTGTTGGTGTTGCTCGGATTGAAACTTTAGTGACATCTATCTTGTCAGAAATTTAATGGAGAGTACTTTTTGTCCTATAACATTTGTCGCGAGGACTTATCTTTTAGGAACTGTATTGGTTTGATTAGGATTGATGAATTAAATGCCACTTCTATTGAGATTATTTTATTTGAAAACTAGTTTCGAATGCTAAACATTCATCTTCAGTTCTAAAACATACAAAAAATTTTTTTTCAACACATCAGTACTATGTTACATAGATTAAATATACTAAAGTTTTTTAAAAGATAAGACAAGAAATCAAGCACAGGCACTCACCTTCGAGGTAACTAAAACACTGAATTTGTGAGAAGTAAAAGGGGGACAGGTAGGTTAAGTTTTAGGTTTACCTACCTGCCCCTCTTTTACTGAGTGATTGCCTGTGCTTGATTTCTTGTCTTATCTTTTTAAAAAACTTTAGTATATATAATCTATGTAACATAGTACTGATGTGTTGAAAATTTTTTTGTATGTTTTAGAACTGAAGATGAATGTTTAGCATTCGAAACTAGTTTTCAAATAAAATAATCTCAATAGAAGTGGCATTTAATTCATCAATCCTAATTGTATTGGTCCTTCTATATCATCATGCGTACCTCAAGTGTATTGGTTTGGATGAAAAACCATTTTTGCCTTCATTTTTTTTAGTTTTGGGGACTTTTCGACAGGCTCTGTTAGTTTAGCTCGAATTGAAATTTGACGACAGTTTCCTTATGAGAAATTTAATCGAATATATTTTTTTGTTACATAAAGTTTATCGCTAGGACTTACTGTGTAGGAATTATATTATTTTGGATGAAAAAAAAAGTAACGTTTTGCTTTTGTTTTAAAGTCTCAGATTTTTTTTGACACACTTAAGCTTTTCTTTTTTTTTTTTTTTATTAATATTGTTTAGGCTTTAGCTATAGGCCATTGGCCAACTTTAAAATAGTATTTATTCAAAATAATTGTTTGTTTTTATTTTTTCTTAATAAGTGAAAATTTATGTGTTTTTTTTATAATTTATTGCCAGTGGAATTTATAAAATGGCCTAACGTCTCTAATACAGAATTAGGGCTTGATATTATCTCTATATAAGAAGGGCTGTCTTTACTATATTTTAATTTTATTTATAAAATGGTATCGCTCGGCAGAATATTTTATGCATGACATTATTATATGTTTCGGATCGTCTTTAACTTCACACAATTCGCAGTAATCCATATATTTTCTTTTAATTTTGTATAAGTATGTACCAGAGATAGCATGATTAATTCTCAATCTGCACTTTGAACTTATCCCTCACTTTAGCTCTGTTTCCTCTTTAGAAGTATTAGATATACAAACAGTAGATTCTATATTGACTTTCTATATACTTTCTATATAGATTCTATATTGTTTTTACTAGCCATGGAGGAATTGAGTTTTTTAAATGATTTTTTTTTGTTTGAATTTTTTTTTTTTTTTTTGGACATGGATATTTTGACTGGGGATACTTTAGAGTCAAATTTTTTTTTTTCCCTCAAAAAAAATAATATGACACTCTCTAATTCTTTTTGTGTTGTTCGGATTAAGTATTTGATTTTATAGATTTTCCCGATATATTTGATAACATCCCGAGCAAGTGGAAAGGGTTGTTAACTGCTGCAACGGTATAATTCCTATATGAATTATATGAATAACATATGAAGTATTCATTCAACTAGCTTTTTTTAAAATGATTTCCCTTTTTTTAACCATATTAGCCATGCGGACTTGATTACTTTGCATTTCCTGATTATTATTTTTTTTTTTTTTTTTTTTAGTTATGTAGCCTTACATAGTAGGTACTACTTTTTATTTAATTTCCCTTATTTAATCACCCGACATTTAGCAATAGTTAACTTTCTCCTATTCTTTTAATGGCCGAGTATTCTATTTTATGAAGGTGGCGGCCATGAAATAGGCTTCGCTACCCTAAAATGCTAATCGCTCTCTGGCTTGCTTTCACTCGCCGGTAATCGCTAAATGTAATCTTTTGAAGTCGTTGATTGAGGAAACAGAAACTCAGTAAGCTTTCCACTTCAGTGCATGTAATTTATTATATTGCATAAAAGAAAGTTTATATCAAAGTTATAAGTCATCAAATAAACGCGTTTTTATTACTTCGAAGGGGAACCAAATGAACAGGGTAATATAAATTTTCGTACTGCTATCGACAAGGCGCTCCAACCCCATCAGGCCCCCAGGATACCTTCTAACGATTATAAACTTTGAAGCGATTTATTTAGTCGCTGCTTTTCGAGGGCGGAGGTTAACTATATTTTAATTCTTCAGTAAAGGAGTACTTAATGTGGTGTATAAAAAAAAAAAAAATAATAAAAAAAAATGACGGTATTTTAAACAAATATTTGTATTATTATTTCTTTGATATAAAATACAATTAATATTCAAAGTATAGTCCATTGTTATCTACCGTCATTACCCATCTGCTAGCCAATTGCTCGATGTCACGCTTATACCATTCCTTGGGATGGCTGTCAAAGAACTTTTGTACAGCATTTTCAAGTTCCACTAAATTACCAATTTTTTTCCCTTGAAGCAAATGGGCCATGGATTGAAACAAGTAGTAATCTGAAGGTGCGAGGTCTGGACTATATGGTGGATGAGGCAGGAGTTAAAACCTATGAAGTTCTGTAAACATTTCCACTGACTGTTAGGGTGTAAGTTCGGATTTGACTCAACAGCTTCCTTCAGAACCTCATCAATATCCATTAATGGCCGCCCGGAGCCCTTCTTTCTTTCTAACGTCGCACAGTGGGCAATATGACCGATTTAGGTGGACAAAATTCTGAAACTTGTCCATATTTAACCTTTGGGGTCCTAAATTGCGGGAAAAATAATTTAAAAAATCTAATTAATTTTTTGACACGATTAGCAAGCGCACAGTGGTCAAAAATCAAATTTATTGGCTAAAATCTAAAACTTTCCTGCATTTAATGTTTGAAGTCCCAGAATACGGGAAAAGTAATACAACAAAGTTAATTATCGGTATAAACCTGCTAATGAGGTATTTTGAATCATTTAGGAAACTTTAAATTATAGATTGTAAAACTTTTATTTATTTATTTTTTTTTTTTTTAATAATCAATGTACATTAAATAGAATTTAAATCAATCACAGAACTAAAATTAGGTTTAATTTATAATAATTATTAAAGTTAATTAAGCACAGGTAGATAAATAAAAAAAAATTATGATTATCAAACAACTAATTATCTTCTTTACTTGTATCATAATATGATGATCTAGATTTCTCTGATAACTCTGGCTCTGACATGTCATCATTTAGTTTCTCATGATTTAAGGTTGGTAATTGTTCGTTTGGAGTAGTGCACTTTAGTAAATATAGCACATCTGAATATAACGGTATTTTATTTTTTTTTTACAGGTTTTCGTTGTGAAGCAACAATAGGGTCCGATGAAACTAATAGCATTGTCAACAAATCACTATTTGTTGCTATTCGTGAAATTTTTCTCGTATTCCGTTCCCTGAAACGTCGAAAATCTTTGTTTCTGGCTTCCTGAGCCTCTTCAGTCAATTGTCCAATTGGAAGATATTGATTTTCAATAATCTGAATGCTATGGTCGAAGATTTTATGTATCGTGGGAGTCACACCGTACCAGGAATACAAATCTAAGTAGAGCCGTTTGGTTTCAGGCGTGTATTCGTTGAACTTTTCTACATCGATTTCGTATCCTGATGAAAGACATTGAAGGATAACCCCGAATCGCTTTATGAGAGCTTCATCTAAACCAGTGATAGAAGCAGTTATATCCGAATTTTTGAAAAAGCGTCTAGCCATGTTACCATCATTGGTGTTGCCGAATCCTTGTTTTGGTTGGTCTACATTAAGACCTAACTGGACTTTGAGATCTTTTTGAATCTTTGCCTTATTCAAGGTAAATGCTTTTCGATCTTCCTCGGTTTTCAAAGTTTTTTTTCGTTCTTTCAAAGTTAGTCTATATGCAATGTTTAGGAGGAATTCAAAAGTCCGAATCCATCCATGTAATGTAGCCAAACCAAAACTATAATTTTCTTCGGAGTGTAGTGGGAGTGAGCAACTCGGATCTTGAAATACTTTTGGGGTTGCTTTGCATATGTAGCATGTCTGAGTCGACTTTGTGCCTGTCAATGCGTTACATGCTTTACCATCCAGCATAGTTAACGCCAAATTATGTATGACGGATATTTCCTTATCTTCGACATTAACTTTGGTAGGTGTTAAGACTTGAATTTCTTGTTTAATCAGTTCTGTTTCAGAATATATTAGAGAGACCGTTTCTTTTTTAAACATAAATTTTATGGGGCGACAATATCTAGTTGACCCGGGTACTCTGTTTTGCCATACACATGATTGACCATTCAAAGATTGCAAATTTATAGGTACCAGCGAGAACATGAAAATATTTTCATCATCATTAGAGTCATTCGAAAATTTTTGATTGTATTTGCTCTGCTCCCCCCACTTCCATCGCAACCCCATTTGCTGTATAAATTATATTCATAAATTCCCTTGTCAACTAGTTGCTTCAATACAGGGTGTTGCAGTTCACATAGCCTCCGAGTTGTTATATTTAGTAATTCCTGCAATGGCAATTCAGCCCTACATTCGGTAATTGTAATATATTCTTCCGGAAAACAAACTTTTTTGGCATGTTGCAATCTGTAGTAGGGAGGATATAAATCATGACCTACTTCTTTCGCTTTTTTTCTTAGCAAGCAATATTAAATTGCAGTCGAAAAAGAGAGCCACAGCTTCTTCAGGGGAAAAACATCGAATGTTGGTAGAGGTCGACTTTCTTGTAGAAGAAGATAGCTGTTGAGAAGTAGATGCTTCTTTCAAAACTTTGGAAGCACCACGCTTACCAGAAACATAAAGCGCGTGCTGTGCAGCGTAACTCAATTTTTTACAGTCTATATATAATTCAATAACTCGCTGACTTTTCTTTTTTTTGTTTTCTCACTATCTTGGTCGAAACATTTTTTAGGGCGTCCTGAGCGTTGACAAGTAGGTTGGATAACTGAAATACTAAAATCCAAGTTATCTGAATCAAGCCAACTAGAGTATTTTTTGAAAAAAATTTCTAGTTTTCTGTGACATTTGTCCCACCTTTCCGAAATTTTGTCGGAAATACGCGAAATTTTAACTTTTAAAGGCTCAATCTCGACATCTTCTTGATTGTTAATATGAGCGGAAATAATAATAAATTTCAGCAAGTGGTCTAGGCGGTTTTTTTTTTTTGAAAACTTAACCCACTCTTCAAAAAATTTTCTCCTCGTGACTCGGAGTGTTTTGCCTGAAAAAATTATGTATCACCCAAGACGCAAAAAATCGCAAAAATTCTTTGCAAAATTTAAATACTAGAAGGATTGGTGAAACTAACCCTACAAACGAATCCTTGGGGTAACTTGGGGGTTATATAGTTTTTCGTTATTGAATAGGGGCATACATTTACAAATTGCTAAATTAACTCTACAGGAAGATTCCAATGTATATTCAATAACAAATGTGGAAATATAATGTCTTACCTGTCTCAGCAATGTCCATTGTTGAATAAAAGCAAAAATACTTTGAGCTACACACACCTTGAACATAATAAATGACCATTGAATAAAGACAATCTACTGTTGGTTATTAGGCACTTGTGTAATCAGGAATGATTCAATCATTTACTATTTATTTGTAAACACTGTATGGCAGGAAATATTAGTATTAAGTGTCTTACCAACTAATAATAAGAAGGTCAAGCACTCAGAAATTCCAAACTTTTGACTTGACTTTTGTCCACCTAGATTGGTGTTTTTGCCCACTGTGCGTCGTATCTCCACTTCTAAATTTTTCAAACCAACGCCGCGCAGTGCTCTTCAAGGACACCTTCCACTTCACATTTAATAATTTCACGAGTTGCTTCAGCGGCTGTGAATTTTTCTTTCCAGTAATGTCTTAAAATAACGAGAATTTCGTAGGACACTGTCGTGTTTCTTCTTTGAAATAAATAACTGAACTGAGGCTTTTTTTTTTTTTAAGAAGTCCAGTGTTAGAAACAAGCTTAGAGAATGCTCTAAAGGGATTATTAAGTATTGGTAAATAATAAATAGCATTAAGATATTTACAGACTTTTGAACTCTGGAATTTGATAAAACGGTCATTATTTTTTATACTCCGTATAAATATATTTAATTTATTCTAATATACACTTTTTTAGCGTAACTACTCTAAACATTATTTATTATCACTCAACTACGTGTTACATGTTTCGGAACATACCCCATCATGAGACTTAATTTACGTTTTTCTTATTAAAACGTTTTACATTACACTTCATACAATAGATTTCAAACAAATGAAATAAAATCTAAATCATTTAATTTACCTATTCTTTTTTTTTTTATTGTTAACACACCATGTCAATAACTAAAACTGCTATATTTTTAAAATCTTATTATTTTAGTAATAAGAATAAACACAAACATAATAAAGAAATAGACCCTTGTACCTTAAGGAGCAGGGTAGTTTTAAAATAAAGCATGTTTTGAAGAGTTATGTTAATAAAACTATATAAAAGCAACTATAGTTCAACGTTTTCTAATGCAAAATCTATCAGTTAGGGACATCTATAAGGGGAGGACACACTCAGTCTCTCACGGATCTTGTTGGCAATTTATTTGAGGTCAAAAAATATAAGACACATATTTTGCCGTTCCGACCAATAGAAGTCGAGAAAAAAAAAATATGCATTAAATTAAAATATTTTATATCTCGAGTTTAAAAAATATCAACATGATTCTTGCACCAATTTTTTTTTTTTTTTTGATTGCCCATTTAAGGAAAAATACAGCTGCTCCACAGATTTTGGTTTAGGTTAATTAAATACTAAAAAAATGATTAGATTTTCAAGCAAACTACCTCTATAGATTTTTTTACACAAAAATTGACGCCAGATTCTAATTCAGCACCCTCAATAACATTGAAAAACTTTTATTCAATAAAAACAAAAAATATCATTTTTTCATTGAACTAAGTTCAATATACTTTTTTCACAAGAACCGACATCGGGTTCGAATTCAGCATTCAAAAGAACCCTTAAATACAAAATTTTATCCAAAAATAAAAATAAAAATTCGTTAGCTTCAAAATGTGCCTGACCAAATGGTAGGCAATTTTTGTTTAAATTGACAAAAACATGAATTACGCTTAGACAGTTTAACGTATCAACTTCATTTTTTTATTCAAAATATAAGGTGTTAATACTCTTCAAATGTATTTGGTTTAATTTTCCTATCTGGTTTCAAATTCAAGTTAAAAATAAATATGTTTTTCGGATTTGCCATTTTTTTTAATAGGTTTTTGTTAATCGAAATTTGCATTAATATACATCAAAAGAAAGCTGAGGCTCTCCTCTTTCCAGCGATACCAATGAATGAATTGCCTGACAAAGGATAAGATATTTAAAGGAAAGTAACCAATAATCGTTTTAAAAATGTCTTCCCCTCGAAGACCTTTTTTGTTTTTATTGAATAAACGTTTTTCAATGTTTTTGAGGGTGCTGAATTAGAATCTGACGTTAATTTATGTATTAAAAAATCTATAGAGGTAGTTTGCTTGAAAATCTAATCATTTTTTTAGAATTTAATTAACCTAACCCAAAATCTATGGAGTGGCTGTATTTTTTCATGTCGATATCATTTTTCAAACTCGAGATATAAAATAAATTAATTTAATACTATTTTATTTTCTTTCTCGGCTTCTAGGGCCCATTGGTCGGAACGGCAAAATACATGTCTAATATTTTTTTACCAGAAACCTCAAAATAAATTGCCATCAAGATCCGTGAGAGACTGAGTGTGTCCTGCCCTTGTAAGTTGGTTCTTTTAATATGTTCTCATTGTCAGTAATTTTTAATTTTGCCTTAACCTCTTTTAAGATTGTCATAAGAGTTTATTTTACAAGAGTCCTATTAGCCAATGATAAGATTAATCTCGATAATAATGTTTTGCTCCTCGGTATGCCCTAGTTTCTCCTGTCGATTGTTTAATTTTCCCGGTTTTGCAACAAAAATCTCACAAGTTGGCAAAGTAGGAGGGAGAATGTACATGAGAACCGCATTGCTCGACTTCGGTAGTAGAACCTAATTGGCGCTCTGATCTGCATAACTCCTGCCGAGTCTCTGTAATGAAGGTATATTTTAATCAATTAATATATTTTTTTACAGTGAAAAGTTCTTTAAAGTAACTCTATCGAAAATGATGTAATATTCATACGTTTTTTGAAGGAAGATATTTACAATTATTGTTAAAAACATTAAACAAGTGAAATCAGAACATAAGGCAAAAGGTTTTTTTTTTTGTTCATATTTTAATTATTTTTTCGAAATCCCCTTTAAAAATGTATTAGGATGCATGTTTCAGTCATTTAAGGCTTTACATCAGAGATGGGCTGACTTGTTGGTAAATTCGACTAATCGGCTTCTTTTTTTTTTTACTATCGATATATTGATAGGTCATGCCTATCGATGGTCACTATCGATAGATCTTTTTTACTGTTTTGAAACTTTCGGAATTATGCTGATCTGTCTCTGTCCAGTGTCGAGTTCTTTTGAAATTGAATTCGGAATTCCTAGAGCTCTAGAAGGGTTCTCTCAAAAGATTAAGCCAAAGGAAAACAGAAATGCTAGTTTTTCTTTCGGGAAATATGTGGCTCAAGAAGCACACTTGACTTGAAATTAACTATTTAGTTAAATTTTCTTTTTTGAAGATTTGATTTATTCTTTATTATTGTAACCATGTAAATTGTAAATACTGTTTTAAAATTCAAACAAATTAGCTTTTTTCTCTCATCTTTATGATATAGTCTTATAATTTATAATACTGTAAATTTCAAATAGTTAGTAGATAATTGAATTTAATCAAATTAGTTGAAATTCTTTATTGAATAGCTTTTGAAAAAAACGTAGCAACTATCGAAAAACTATCGATAGCATTCGATAGTTCTCGACCGATAGTATCGGCCTATCGATAGTGCTAACTATCGACTATCGCCCAACACTACTAGTCAGCCATTTTATTCATTTTTTATTTTTATTTTTTTTTTAATCTTTTGGTTTTGTGTCAAAATTAATATTTTAAATTAATATAAAAGTTGGAACACGTAGTAGTTCACACTAAAGAAAAACAATGTAGTTATTTTTATTTACAATTACATGCATGATGTTTTGTCCATAAACACGTTATATTTTTGAGCATAATTTAAAATTTTACTAATAACTATCTAAGCTAAGTAAATTGCCGACTTTTCCTTTTTTTATTGTAAAAAAAAAAAAAATACTCCGTTATCTGCTCATTTGAGGAAACCGGAAATTGTGCGTGCTAAATGTACAGATTGCTGTAAAGCTATAAACAAAGGGCCTCCAAAATTGCTCGTGTTACCCGAATTTTGACGGAAGCAATGATTGGCTTGTTCCAGAGTCGATTCCTAGGAGCCGATCGATATCGCTGATGTTGACGATAGTAGTACATAATTATCTAATTATTATACATACATCGATTCTTCTCCCTAAAGATATAATTATTTTAAAAATTTCTTTTTTTTTTTAAACAGAAATCAGCACTGTTCGGTACAAAATTTATAACATTCTGTATATAAATCAAGAATTGCAAGTCAGTCGTCAAATATGAAACATATTTAATCGGTATTGGAAAATAAGATTATAATTTCTAACTGCCAAAGCTAAACACTAAAAAAATTAATAGAACTAGAGAATAGCATCATTTAATATTCGTAGAGGATTTTTGCCACCCCAGAACTAAAATTATTTTTTATTTCATTAACTAACGCTGCTGGTTTTAAGGCCGGTGTGCACGCTCCAGCCATTTTCGCAAACTAGCTTGTGCGAATCAAGTCGATACTGTTTACACGTTCAGGTTTGCTTCCACAAATGTGAAGTAAAAACCTCTCTGTTTTGTTGAAAATAAAAAATTGTGACGAAGAACTATTAATTCTTGCAACGGGCAACAATGGTATAATATCCTTCCGCTATCTTAAAATCGTTAAATCCTGGAATATTTCATAATAGTATTCTTAAGGACAAAAACTAAGAGAATAATAATGGCGGAATATCCTTAGTATAACTTGAAAATCGTTAAATCCTGGAACATTACAAAAAAATAGTATCCTTAAGGACGAAAACTAATTAGTGGGGAAGAAGAATGGCCAAGGATGTCCTTCCGCCAAAAATCGTACACATTAACTCAAAACATGGAACAAGTGGTCGAACGTAAAAGGCGCATGCGCTAGGCTTGAGCATCGTTTACACGTTCATGCCAATGCACCAACCTCAAGTCGAATTTTCGTTCCGACAGATTTTACTCAAGACAAAATTTTTGGCTTGTGCAAACTTTAAACCTGTGTTTACACGCTCCAAATTATTTTCACAAACTGGCTTGTGCAAGCCAATTTGCGCAAATTGCATGAACGTGTAAACCGGCCTTTACATGTTATTGACATGTCATTGTACATATGTATTCAGTTGTAAATATTAATAAATAGTTTTAAAAACATTTTTAAAAAAAAAAACCTTTATACTATTCATTCCTTGGGTTAGCATTGTTATTATTTTATTTTATTTTTTTTGTAGCATTTGGTTTAGGGAGGCGAGGTAGCTCAGTGGGTAAGGCACTTGACTACCAAGCTCCCGGGCCCGAGTTCGAGTCCGTCTGAAGGCAGAAAATTTATTTTTTGTTATTTCGGTTGTAGCTCGATTTTGAGATCGGGAGACCCTCCTCGGGCACACCTAGCCTCCTCAAAAGTGGGTACCCTTAAATGGGGAAAAATCCTGACGGTTGAGCGGGATTTAGGCCAAATCTCCTCCCTTCACAACCGTTGGCCCAGTAACAGTACAGCCTTACCTAAGTACTGAACCCAAGACCCTTAATGGGTTTTTGTGGTTTATTTATTTTTTTATTTTATTTTATAAGATTTGGTTTGCTTTTTGAAGTCTGATATCGACTATTTTATGTAATAGCAGTATAATCTTGATACTTTTTTTTTTCTCTACATTAAATACGTCATCTTAAGAAGATAGGTTAAACTAAAAAATATTCGGCAAGTAAACGTTCAGAATAAATATTCACTTAATTATACGAATGGTGATTTAAAACTTTCTTTCGCTCACGCGGAGCAGACATTATTTTCGCAGCGTCAGTACTCGATCATATTGGTGAAGGATCGAGACGCTTGCTGCCCAACTTTTTCGATTGAAGTGCCTCAGAGATTGAAGCATCATTTTGATGGATGATAACCGGGAACGGAGTGGAGTACACTCAACTACGTATCAATTTTCATATCCAGGCCGACCCACATACTTCTTTTAGCAGCGTCTCATATGAAAGTTTCTCAACCGTGGGAAAGGTTCGCATAATTGACAGTGTCACTTTATTCAGCGTAATATTATTCACTGTGTCATTTAATTCTCTCTTCATGCATTGTGAGTATATTAACCCGGATATATATATATGTGTGTGTGTGTACCTATATACATATATTCCTTCATTGTAAGTGTTCTTTTTTTTCTCTCTCTTTTAAGGTTACTGAGTTTTATAGCAGCAATAAAATCTACCTGACCTAGATCACTGGTTGACTTTTATAATCCTGGGTATTTTCTATGAAATAAGGTTGTTTTGCTGGTTTATGACGAGATGTGAAATTACAATATGGTTAATTAGAATTCCTGATTCTTGCTGTTCTATTTATAAGGAAACCAAATACTATACTAATTCATATGACATTTAATCGACTTATAAATCTCTGCATATCTATACTATTATATAAAAGGACAAGCCATTTTTCGTTTTTGAATTATATGCAATATATTTGGTAAAAAATGCAATTAAATACCTGAATTATGCAACTTTCTATGCTATCATCTTCACTACCACTCTCGCGAGGAGTCCCCCAGGGATCTTCTCTTTCACCTAACCTATTTTCTATTTATGTTAACGACTTGCCGAATCGCATCCACTACTCCCAATATCATATTTAAAAACCTCCCAATATTTCAAACCTTGAAAACCAAAAAACCCACCTATATCCATGACCTCCTTACTCTGCGCTCCTCCATTCACCTCTTAAATACTAGAACCCAACCCATCAACCTATACACTCCGGCGCACTGCATCCTTCGAGAAATCCTTAATTATCCGTGCTTCCTCTTTATGGAATTCATTGCCCATCACAATTCGAAAAAGCTCCACTCTTACTTCCTTTAAACATCATTTATTCCTTTACCTCCTTCATTTTCAATCTTCCGAGCTAATGTAAAACATGAATATTTATGTAATATACATTATAATAGTATACATAAGATGTATCCTTTTACAAGATGTCTCAGTTATTTTGTAACTTATAATTTAATTATTTATCAATTTTTATTATTATCTATTATTATTATTTATTATAATTAATTATCAAAGCCAGATGATTGTCCTATGTACTGTAATCATATGTTATTCTTAGGGGACAAGTAGTCCCAGAATAAAGTTCATTTTCTTCTTCTTCTTCTTCTATTTAGAAAAATAAAGAAATTGCAGTACATACATACATATGTACAAACTCAAGTTTAAGTAACCAATTGTGTTGAAACGAGAAACAATTGGAAAAAGATTATTAAAAAACAATAAGTTAAGGCGAATTAAAAAAAAAAAAAAAAAAAAAAAAAAAAAAATGTATGAAAGGGTATGTCAGCTGGACGTAAATTGGTATCGAAATCGGTATTTTCTGATCTAGTGGCAGTTTGTGTAACAGAAGTTTTAACAAATTTTGATTTCTTAAATTTGTTTTATTGGTACTTTCTTGTTTTTATGTGCTGCGTTACTAAAAACTGTGCAGTAGTTTATACAACTTTATCAAAAGAAACACAATATAAAACGTCCCACCGAACTTAAAAGTCTCAATAGAGTACTCAGAAATATTCTTTCGAACAAGATCTTTCCAACAATTGTTCAAAGCTTCCAATAAATCGTCTGCTTGGATGTAAAAGTGACTAAGTGCAATTTTTTTTCCAAATTTGACAAAAATTCTTTGTGTGGGTTTATTATCATTTCTCATAAGTATAAAAAGTCACCAAGTGAATTTAACTGCTATAGATGCGCATTAGAGAATGAGGATATTGAAAAAGAAAATTGTACCTAATAACATGAAAGTAATTTGACCCATTTCGACATACAGAGTTGAGTTTTGGGACTCCACTAAACCTTCCAACTCTCGTATCTAATCCTTATAGTCATAAATTCTTCGTAAAATCTTCAATGCTCCTTACTTTGTCACAAATAAACTTGTCCATAAAGATCTTAATGTTCTGTATGTTGCTGATTTAGCCCAAACCAGAAACCTATCCTTTAAAGCTCCATACCCACTCGAATCCACTAGTCTCCCAACTTGCTTCTCATTCAATTTCCGATAACCCTCCAATGTATTAGAAAAGAAGATGGCCTTCAGACTTTCTAATGTAAAACAGTAATTGATGTACTTATAACGGGAAGTTGGTTTAAAGCAATTACAAATTCGTCGTAAAATGCTCAATGCTTTTTATTTTATCACAAATAACTTATCTTTATGGATAAGTCTCCATAAAGATAAGTTCCATATGTTGCTTATTTTGTTCAAACCAGATACCTATACCTTTCATAGTAATAAACTTCATTCTCACTCGAATCCACTAGTCTCTCAACTCACCTCACACTCAATCCCCGATGATCATCCGAGGCTTCTGAAAAAAAGATGGCCAAGAGACCTTCTAATGTAGAACTTTTATTGAAGTGCTGCTATTGAGTAGTTCTTTACATTGAAATGCATTCTAATAATTTTATTCAAATTTACTTGTTGTATATAATGTATAAAGTTTTAAATACCAATAAATAGTCTTAACTTAAAGTGTAGATGTCTTGAAGAAATTGTTTTATATATTTCTTGAGGGTTTAAACTTAATAGAAGGATAAATTCAATTAGGATAGATGAATCATATGTCTGTTATATTAACTTTTTTAATTTGAAGACTTGTTAGGAATGTATATCATTCATTATCAGTTATTAGGAGACAAAATGAAAAGGACTTCTGTAAGATATTAGGACCTAGGACAGACTGTAATGTTTTTTGTTATATTTCTTTCAATGTATACATCCGCACATGTTTAGTTGATTTTTGAGAATATTATAAAATTCTCAAGTGTATATTAGAATACATTTTTTGAGATAATTAATATGTATATTTTAATTATAATTTTACTCAACTCCTTCCAAAACAGTTAATGATTGCAAAATGTCTGTAAAGACTTGGAAATGATTTATATCGTAATATCCGTGGATTATTGTGACGAAAGGTGTATATGTAGGATGTAGGACGTATTGTAGGGAAAGTGCGATAGTGGGCTAAGGTTTGATGAAACTTGGGGATGCGTAACGGAGCGATAGGACCGGTTCCCTAGGCAACAGGTGCCTTACTACAGCCCGCTGTCCGCTATTTAGGGTATCGCCATCTCTAGCGTCCTGTCGTTCTCCCCCTCATAAATGAGAAATGGTCAGACCTTACCAAATGAAGAGATACAGCTCCAGTAGAACATTATTTATGAAAAATGGAAGATTCCTTTCCCATAATTCTATGTATATTTAGGAAGTTTCTCGTTGCCATAGCAATACTGAACCACATTCCTCTCTATGCTTCATTTATAACAAGCTATTAAGCAGTATTTTTGATCGTTGACGTTTCAATTCCAAACCATACATGTTCGAAATGCCTGACGTGTCTACCGTTCTTAGAACGCCCGAAGATTTACTCTTCATCTTGTGTATAGAACATTGTCCAGTCAGCAACTCGAAGATCTTTGAATACCGACCTGGATAATGAACCGTACACCTGTTAATTAAAACCGAATTCCGCTTAGTCTCAATATGACTTAAAAACTGATTTAATTTATTTATATTGTAATTAATTAATATATTTGATATGTATTTGCGTCTGAATCGTCTACAATTAGTATTCTTTTTAGTACGTTTTTGAGTTGTTTTTGACTTATATATTTATTGAAATTTACAACTGTACAAAATATATACATCAAGTAAATGTATTGACAGCGATTGCAATAACATATCAAAACTTGAAGAGAACTACTCATCAGTAGCACTTTATTAAAAATTCTATACTAGAAGGTCTCTTAGACGGATTATCAGGAATGGAGTGGGAAGCATGTTGAGAAACTAACGGATTTGAGTGGTTATGGAGCTTACTATGAAAGGATAGGTATCTGACGTGGGCTAAATCAGCAAAATATGGAACATTAAGATTTTTATGGATAAGTTTATTGGTGACAAAGTAAGGAGCGTTGAAGATTTTTCGAAGGATTTTAAATTGTGAGGATTGAATACGAGATGAACTGGATGGTTTAGTGGAGCCCCAAAGCTCAACTCCGTACGTCCAAATAGGTCTAATCACAGTCATGTATATTAGTCTTTTGTAATTAATTGGGAGCTTTGAACGTTTGTCTAGTAAATGTTGAAGTAGTCTGTAACGACGGGCAGTTTCTTGTCGTTTTAGTCTTTTATGTGTAACTTGTGATGGATGTATGATCATCGGTTTACTGTTACTGTACATAATGTATTGTAGTGTTTGGGATAGGGAATAGAAGGTGAGATGCATATAAATTTTATTATATATGACCAGCAAATTTGAGGAAAATTATTGCGCTGACGTCAATAACATAACTACTCGCTAGTAGCTCTTCGATAAAAGATCTCTTGGCCGTCTTCTTTTAGACGCTTATAGGAGGATTATAGAGAATTGAGTGTGAGGCAAGTTAATCCGATTGTATATGGAGTTTACGATGGAAAGATACGTATCTGGTTTGGACTAAATAAGCAGCATATGGAAAATTTAGATTTTTATGGATGAGTTTGCTTGTGTCATAAAAACGAACATTTTATGAAGGATTTTGTACTGTAAGGATCGGATACGAAAAGAATTAGTGAAGCAAAGCTCCAAAGCTCCGTATGTTCAAATGGGTCTAATTACTGTTATAATAAGTCTTTGTAATTTGTTAGGAGCTTTGAACGCTGGTCCAGTAAATGTTGGAGTAGTCGGAAACGAGAAGCAGTTTCTTGTCTATGAAGTCTCGTTAGTGGAAATTATTAAATAAAAATATAAATGTAATTGTAAAGAATAGTTGACTTGTTTTGAAGAACTTCTCATTGGTAGCATTCCAATAAACGTTCCACATCGGGAAGGACACGACGCACCTTAGCGCGTGTCATTTTAATCCTTGGCGGAAATAGATGCGAGTTTTAACCAATTAAATCGAAACCCACTCAAATCCTTTATCTTGGTCCTACCTCAAAAAATAAAAAATCCTCATAATCTTTTTGGACCTTGGTGAAAAACAAAAGATAAAAAGGGACAAAAAACATCTTGGCGCCAGTCCTGTTTACCTTAAATTAGTATAAATTTTTTACGTGGCATTTACATACTTTAAAATAATTAATATTAATATTCTTCTACTTTCAGTTGAAAACTATTTGTATATAAGGAATTGAACTTTGATGAGCCACTATAGCATTTAATTCTTCTCGTATCCAATCCTATTTGAAATAATGCCAAAATGATGTCTAAATAAAATTATACATAATGTATCCTAAATCAAAATTTTAATAATGTTCAATCATCTAATAAAGTTTATCTTTTTTTTTTTTCTAGGTGAGTAATGGAGTATTTATAGTATTCACAGCTTAATTGTAAGTAAATTTATAATATATGTATTTATATAAGGATTGATATTATTAAGTAACGATTTATCCTTTCAAGTGGGGATTGACAGTACCGTAAAACTGTCTTTGCACTAATGAGTTAACTTTGCACCAAGTTCACTAAAATGTTTTCAACTGAAGAAAAAAGTGTTATACTTATTTACTTCCTTATGCAAGGTAGTAAGAAATATTAAATATTTTTTTAAAAATCTATTCCTCATTCCTTCTAGATAGGAAGGTATGTATTTATCAAAAACCATCATCGAAGGATTTCTTTGCCATTTCACAACGTATTTAACAAAATTATGAGACCGAATCTTAGTTTGTTTCTTTGGCCGTGGGATCGTTTTCAGGGTCTGGAGACTCTTTTGGGGGCATACCCAGCCTCTATATAATGGTTACCCTTAATTGGGGGAATAACCTGGTGTTTGAGTGTAAATGCTATGAACGCCACCTCCCTTTACAACCGTAGGTCACGAAACAATACTTCCTTAGCTAGTGCTGAACCCAAGATACTTCATGGGTTGTAGCAATACAATCTATCGATATTTCTTTTCTTTTTTTTTACGTAACGAATCCGAAATTCGGATTTAGTACCCCCAAAATATAAAATTTTTATGATTTATGAAAATCTATATATTTTCCCGACAAATCACCTGATTACTGGCCTACATGACGGGAGCTGTTATAAAAATTCTATTTAAAATGGATTCTATTATTGCCAGTTATTTTCAAAATATTCAATTCAGTCTATCAGTTGACATTGAAGATTGTCATGTAGATAGTTAAAGACTTTGACGTTGGTTGAGGCTGGGAGGGATCCTAGATGTTCTTATGGATACTATTGTAATTTTAAATATGTATAATTATGTTAAATGGACGGCGTCCTTGCTTCGCTTGTCGCTTGTTGTTATTTAGAACGGATGCCGTCAAGGATATGGGAACAGGAGGGCATTTGAATGCACTCATTTTCGTTGTAAAAGATGTTTTTTTCCATCTTATGATCACCTGATCCTTGCAGATATGGAATGGACAGCTAGTATTTAATGGCGTAGTAATTTTTCATTGTTTACAGTTATAATGATCGTTGCATGGTTAAACCTTGATGTGGTTTGTTTTTTAAGTTTAACGAATTGCCCAGTCATTTTTTTTTTTTCATCAGGACGTATAGTTAGTTACATACTGTGTATTATAAATTACAAATTCGTTTAATGCGTACTATTTTATTCTATGATTTGTATGATAATGATACAATATGAAGTCATGCAATATCAATCATGTTTTCACTTTATACCAACGATAATATTCGAAGGAAATATAGACACCTACAGATTGCTTTATTTTGATTTGTCCGGAAATTAATGGAGGTTTATTGTTTTAAAATATAGAAATAAGAGAAATTATCTTTTTGGGTTACTGAAAATTAAAACGGTACTATTTAACCTTGCCCTAGAAGTTGCCATTAGAAATATCAGAACGAATCCGGGTGGCACCAGTTACAATAGGCTCACACAACATATGGCTTATGCTGATGATGTAGTCATCACAGGGAGAACCAAAACAGCACTGGCCGGTGCTGTAGAAGAATTTAAGAGAGCAGCACAAGATTTGGGACTGAAAATAAATCATGAAAAGACTAAGTATATGAAAACCTCTAGACAGACCGGAGAGAGAAGAGATTTCTGCAGCACATTTAAATACCTGGGAGAAGTTGTGACGGAGAACAATAATTTAGAAGTTGAAATTAAGGGCAGAATGGTAGCAGGAACCAGATGTTTCTATGCTCTGCAAAAAGCTCTCCGATACAAAAGTCTCTCCAGGAAGGCAAAGCTTTTGTTATACAAAATAATAATTTGGCCAGTAGCAATGTATGGCAGTGAAAGGTGGACTCTAACCAAGGAAAACAGAAGAGCTCTACTGGTTTGGGAGAGAAGAGTCCTTAGAAAGATCTTTGGAGCCGTTAAAGAAGAACACAGATGGAGAATCAGAAGCAATGCCGAATTAGCTGAATTGTACGGAGAGCCTGATATCCTCTGTGTTATTAAGAAGAGCAGGCTTAGATGGTTAGGGCATGTAGAAAGGATGGAGCCCTGTAGGCTGCCTAAAATGATGCTAAATGGTGCACCAAGAGGAAAAAGGAAAAGGGGCCGACCCAGGCGGCGGTGGATTGAGGACTTGGAGGAGGATATAAGAAGGATGGGAATAGGAAACTGGAAGAGTCTCGCTGGAGACCGCGAGGCAATGGGAAAGAACGGTGGCAGAGGCCCAGGTCCTGCAAGGACTGTAGCGCTCAACAGTGAGTGAGTGAGTGAAAATTAAAACGAATTTATCACATAAAACTCTCTCTTATGCGGCGTTCTTTTAACTGGTGGTCGCAAATACTTAAACGAGGAAAATACTTAAAATTAATATACGAGGGTGAATCAAATATAAACGGTAATTTTCAAAATTATATTTATTGAATAATATTATACAGAAACTATACCTTCAACATTTTTCAATGTAGTCTCCTGCATTATCTACACACTTCTGCCATCGATTTGGAAGCTTGAATATTCCCTGTTCATAAAAAGACTGAGGGCGAGTTTTTAACCATTCGCGCACGTGCTTTTCGACGTCTTCATTGTTTTCAAATCGTTTTCCTCCAAGATTTTTTGAGGCGCATCGTAACATGTGATGAGACGTGGGTCCACCATTACACCCCCGAATCGAAAATGGCAAGTAAGGAGTGGCGAAGGAAGGATGAAGGCTGCCCAGTGAAAGCCAAAACTCGTCTCTCAGCCGGAAAAGTTCTTGCAACAATTTTTTTTGACTCAAGGGGAGTTCGACTCATTGATTTTCTTCACGATCAACGAACAGTGAATGCGGCTTACTACTGCCAGGTGCTACAGTCAGCAAAAACCAGTTACCGGAACAAAAGACGAGGTGTGCCCATTAGAGATGTCATCCTTCTCCATGACAACGCAAGGCCTCACACCGCATTGTTGACAAGGGATAAATTGGAAGAAATGGGCTGGTAAACTCTCGAAAACCCTCCTTACAGTCCAGACCTGTCCCCTTGTGACTATTTTTTGTTTGCGCCCCTGAAAGAATCACTTGGAGGAAAACGATTTGAAAACTATGAAGACGTCGAAAAGCACGTGCGCGAATGGTTAAAAACTCGCCCTCAGTCTTTTTATGAACAGGGAATATTCAAGCTTCCAAATCGGTGGCAGTAGTGTGTAGATAATGCAGGAGACTACATTGAAAAATGTTGAAGGTATAGTTTCTGTATAATATTATTCAATAAATATAATTTTGAAAATCACCGTTTATATTTGATTCACCCTCGTAGATAACATAGAAAACATAATTGACAATCAGCGGATGTGCTGAAATCAGAATATGAATAAAATTAGCATGTTAGATTATGAGGAGAGATAGTGCCCTGTGGCACCCCTTGTCTTTGGTTTACTTTTATGTATGTAGGTCTCTCATCCAGTTTCTTTTCAGTCTCTTTCTGGTATTCCCCGGTACTTGAGATGAGTTTGTTTGGATGTCCCTTTAATTTTTCATGATATAGTTTATGTTTTCAATGACTATAGTTATGCGTAGGTCAGTGTGTATATTTTTATTGTCAACGTACCAAGGTGTCAGTATGGTATCGTTTTCAAAATACAAAATTCGAATCAATTATAACAAATGTAGTATGTTTGGCTTGAAGGGGGAATGTCTCGTAACCATATTTCTTAAAAAATCGAAAACGTTAATTACGAAGCGAAGGAAGGATGAAGGCTGCCCAGTGAAAGCCAAAACTCGTCTCTCAGCCGGAAAAGTTCTTGCAACAATTTTTTTTGACTCAAGGGGAGTTCGACTCATTGATTTTCTTCACGATCAACGAACAGTGAATGCGGCTTACTACTGCCAGGTGCTACAGTCAGCAAAAACCAGTTACCGGAACAAAAGACGAGGTGTGCCCATTAGAGATGTCATCCTTCTCCATGACAACGCAAGGCCTCACACCGCATTGTTGACAAGGGATAAATTGGAAGAAATGGGCTGGGAAACTCTCGAACACCCTCCTTACAGTCCAGACCTGACTTGTGACTATTTTTTGTTTGCGCCCCTGAAAGAATCACTTGGAGGAAAACGATTTGAAAACAATGAAGACGTCGAAAAACACGTGCGCGAATGGTTAAAAACTCGCTCTCAGTCTTTTTATGAACAGGGAATATTCAAGCTTCCAAATCGGTGGCAGAAGTGTGTAGATAATGCAGGAGACTACATTGAAAAATGTTGAAGGTATAGTTTCTGTATAATATTATTCAATAAATATAATTTTGAAAATTACCGTTTATATTTGATTCACCCTCGTATAATGGTTTTGTTATCGTTTTTATATTTATGAGTAATTACATATATCAATGATCGTTTTGTGACACATATGTGACTAAAATAAAATAAAACATTAATACAATATTTTATTACATACATAAAAATCGTCGCTTGAGCAAACAGTTGCCATAAGTCATTTGCCCCACTTTACCTGGGGAAACATAGAACTAATCTTTTCATATTATTATTATAAATCAAGTTAAAAAAATGGTTTATTACTTTATTTTGGAATTCCCTTTGTTCCACATATGTGTTATTCCATATGGGTTGTCTGTAACAGTGTAGCTGAAAATCTGATACCAAAAAATGGACCTAATGCGAACGTTTTCGTAAAGGATTAGATCTAACTAATTTTATACTTGTTTTGTATAAATAACTTGTAGTATGAAGTTGCTTAAGCGTCAACATGTACTTAATAATATCCAATCAATAATTACTAATTAATTGTAATTTGTTAGAAAAGATAATAAGATGTATGTTGTTGGTTGGGGCAAGCATTCAAGAAATTAGATGTTAATTTATAATGCCGACGTTTCGACTTGCATTGCAAGTCTCAATCAGGTCTAGAATAAATGATGATGATGATCCGTGGCGCTACAGCCCAGCATGGACCTTGGCCTCCTCTATGAGCTTTCGCCTTGTAGCTCTTTCTTGTGCGGTCGCTCGCCAGTTGCGGGCTTTCAGAAGGTCCCTGGAGTCCCTGCTCACAGCATCCTCCCATCTAAGTCGCGGTCTACCTCTTCCTCTAGCTCCATGGAGCCTCCCATCCAATAGCTTCCTTGGGATTTCGTCAGCTGACATCCAGGCAACATGGCCCGCCCAGCGCAGCCTTCCCAGCTTTATATACCGCATCACATCCGCTTCACCATACATCTGGTAAAGTTCCCTGTTGGTAGGCCTTCTCTAATAATCACCAACTTTTATGGCCCCAAATATGCGGCGCAGTATTTTTCTCTCAAAAATGGGAACTTCTTTTTCTTCTGCGCTTGTCAGGGTCCAGGCTTCCGATCCGTAGGTGAGGACTGGTCGGATTAGGGTCTTGTTAAGCTGGCATTTCGTGCGGCGAGTAATAGCTCGGCTTCTCAAATGTTTGCTGAGTCCAAAATAACTCTTGTTGACCTTTAATAGCCTTTGGCTTATTTCAAGAGATATCCTATATGAGCCACTTACAATTGAGCCAAATAAGTAAAATGGTCTACCGTTTCAAAAGAAAAAGGTCCCATTCTCACCTCTTCTCCTACTGCAACACCCGCTCCAGGTCCAGCTCGCATGTACTTTGTTTTATGCTGGTTTACTGACATGCCTATGGATTCCGCAGCTTCAGCCAACCTCAAAAGAATAAATGAAAACATACAAAAAAAATATGAAGAATTTGTAGAGTATAAAAAAGGTATTGAAAGAATAACTGTATGATAATCAAGAAAATTCGTAAAGACAATAATAAAAAGCCAATATTTAAAGAGCATGTATATATATTGCCTTTATGATTTTTCTTGATTCTCATACAGTTTTTTTTTTTTTTTTCCATTCCTTTTTTTTATACTGTTTACAATTTTGTCATATTTTTTGTTTGTTTTATTTTATTCTAGCCCTGATGAAGGCTGGTCGAAACACCGGCATTATAAATTAACATTTAATTTTAACTGCTTTGTTCTTGAATGCGTACCGCAACCCAACAACCTACATCTTAGATACACCTCAAATAACAAATAACCCATCATTATGAAAATAAAATATATACACTAAGCTAAATAAAGCTACGGTGGTCAGGTGAAATTTCGTCTTACCATACATACCGTATACGTCATATTTTTCAAGGAAAACCTTCTAACCTAAACATTTTTTTTTTTTTAATTTAAATCGATATGTTCTTCTTATTTTGATTGATGATTTTCATAATATGGCGTTTTCCCTTATCCAGCTTATTGTCAGCGGGTCACGCAGCACAGTGGGGCCATTCCTGAATCTAGCGGGACAAAAGTTTGAAAGCGATCGTATAGATAATGTAATATTTTTTTCTGATGCAAAACAACTTGAAATGATTAAAATAAGGTTATTGAAAGATTGATAAAACATTTAAAATTTTATTTGTGACCTGTTGTTTTATTAAGAAAGAAAAACTTCACTAAACCATTTTTTGATTTATCGATGATTATATTAATCGATTTAAAAAAAAAAAATGAATTACTACTTTATGACAATAATGTAATAATGTCCAATAATGTCAATATTTTGATTGGAAAAATCTTCTCTGTAACAACTAACAATTTTGTACAGTAATAAATAAATAGATTATATAATGTATATATATATATATATATATATATATATATATATATATATATATATATATATATATATACTCAAACACATTATATTGTTTCAAACTGAAAAGAAAATTATAGACTATAATGACAAATCACTTAGATCGAGATTATCACTATCATCACTAAGTAAGTGTATCATACTCGTATCTGCGTCTTGTATTTCAAGCAAATTGAGAACACTAGAACCGTAAGTCGGATTTTTTTTCAGGTAATGGTCTGTATGAGCTAATTAAAGGATCGGACGAAATCAACAAATTATTCATTATTCATAATGTCACAATGTTAGTTACTGTGCGAGACATTTTCCTAGGAAAATTTTCCCTGCTACTTTTTATCTCTTTGTGTTTGTTTTTTTGTACATCCTCTGTGAGTTGCCCAATTGAAATTTTTTTAATTATATTATCGACCAGATATATTTTTTACTTCCTGGGAATTATTAAAACTAAAACCTCCAGCCCGTAACGCTTCAGCTAGTTCCAATCGCGCAACTGAGAGTACTCCGCCTGAAACACAATGTTTGGTGCTACTGATGAACGGGAAAAAAACGGGCAGTAAAATGCAATATATTCACTAAAATTAAATGTCCCCAGACACACAGAACCATAATTTAAAATCTATGTTCACCTATGTAAAAGGTTTCAGATTAAAACATGAATATGTTTTTTTACTTTTCAACTTTTTAATTGGCCTACCGTCTGAGTATCCAAAATGCCGTAAAATTAAACACAAAATGTACTAATAAATACTACTTTTTAATTCGATTCATCGATAAATTAATACAATAAGAAAACTTATTACGATGTTCACTGTCGAAAGCTTGAAAGGATACTAACTTAATTCTTAAATCGTACAGAATTAAATTGGTATCAGTATTTTATTGATTAAAATGCTTAATTGAGAATGCCTCAGCCTGATTCACTTCGTTTCACGTTTTCTAACATTTAGCCTGTTAGATCAACGATTTTCTGCATCAATAAATCAAACTTCATTTTTGGACTTTTTTCCCGCTAGATTCACGAATGGCCCTAATGTGCGCCGGATAAGGAGGTATCAGTTTCCCTCCGTGAATCTTTATAGGATTTCTGATTATTTTTATTTAGATGCATTCTGTTTACTTTAGAATTTTTTTATCTGTCTCTTCTAGTATATTTGGGCGAATTTTGCCTCTACTGGCCTCCACTCGCCTGGAAGACTGTTACACCCGGCAGGGTGGGCCCCGTGACGCCTAAAAGAGGTCGCTACGTGTGACAAGGGATTGCCGTTGCAGAGAACACTAACGGGCAGCCTTTGCTACGTGACGGCAGCCAGCCTTCCTCTTTGTCTCATTTGGATAAAACTGCTCCTTCTCCTCTTCTATCTAGTTCTATAGCCCAATTCCGTTTCACCGCTCTCTCTCTCTTGAATACGCATCAACTCCACTCTTTAGTCATAGTCAGCTTCTTATCCTAAACGTTTTTCTACATGTCATATCGTCATGCCAATCTTTGAAGCCTATTTTTTTTTTTTTAAATATGTAAGATTCTCACAACGTCCCATCATAAGACCCAAAGAAAAAACATGTATATGACAAAAGAGTATGTTCAAGTTTTAAGTATTCAGTCGTAGGTGTTTATTTATTTATTTTTTATTATACGAAGGATTTTGAATTGTAAGGATTGGATCCTAGGGCGTATAAAAAAAAAAAAATGACCGTTTTATCAAATTGCAGAGTTCAAAAGAATGTAGATATCTTGATGCCATTAATTATTTACCAATATTTAATAATCCCTTTAAAGCATTCTCTAAGTTTGTTTACTAACACTGGACTTCTTCAAAAAAAGCCTCAGTTCACTTATTTATTTCGAAGAAGAAACATTGTCCTATAAAATTCTCGTAATTTGAAGACATTACTAGAAAAAAAAATTTCACAGCCGCTTAAGCAACTCGTGAAATTATTAAATATGAAGGGGAAGTTGTCTTTAAAGAGCGCACTGCGCGGCGTTGGTTTGAAAAATTTAGAAGTGGAGACTCAACATTGATCATTTAAATTTTTACTATTCCAAATTTTTTCAAAACCTTCCTAGACCAAAAATTTGTCCAGATAGGTTCAGTAGTTTTACCATTTTAGAATGATGTTAACCACATATCGGTCAATTTTCAAACTTCCATTGGATCCACATGATGCTTTATATATTAATAGCTTTTTTAATAACAATTGAATTGAAGATAAGTAAATTGTATCATGAATTTTTTATCTCTATATAACACCCTACCTTTGTAACCTCTCTCGAATAGTATTCCCCACCTATCGGTCGATTATCAAACTACATTGCGCTCAATACATTTATTGTTTTTTTTTTTTTATGGCTATTTAATTAAAAATATTGAAATTATAATGTTGCTTATCCTTCCTGGAACTATGAAGATGATGTGGTTAAAATTTGGTACAGATTGGTTCTGTAGTTTTCGTGGTTTGTGATGACAAACGAAAAATGGCTTGTCATTTTATATAATAGTATGGAAGTAGGGATATCATCTTTTTTATTTATTTATTTATTTGATTGATTGCCTCTACCCTTCAGGGTCATTGGCAGTCCATCTTCGATTATTTATCTCCTATATTCGTCCATAAAACCTGATAGCCTTTAAGAAATCCAATAGAGACTTCTGTTTTATTTTATTTTAACAGATCCAACTGATTTGTTATCATCTTGCAAGATTTCTTGAAGTGTGTTTGAAATTTTAAATCTCTCCCTTATAGATGAAAGCTGTGGACAGACTACTAAAATGTGTTGTACTGTCCTGGGTTCCTGACAGTTGACGCAGGTAGGGGGCTCCAAACCGCGGAGAAGGTAGCCATGTGAGAATTCACAGTGGCCGATTCTCAGGCGGCACAAAATTATTTCTTCCTTTCTAGACGTCCTACAACTTGTTTGCCACTTAGCGGAGCAGTTCGTCTTTACTTGTAACAATTTAGACCTATTTGTTTTCCAGTTTTCTTCCCACTTGGCTTGAATCGAGCATCTTACATGCCTCACCCAGTCTTCTTTAGGTGTAAGGTTGGTGTTTTTAACAATATCACCGCCACTAATTCTTGCTAACTGGGCTGCAGAATCAGCTATTTCATTTCCAGAAATGCCACAGTGGGAAGGAACCCTTGAATTTTCCAAATAAGCTCAATAATTTCTAAAATTGTTACATGTTGAGTCTGATCATTTTTTATTGCTAGTAATACACTCATTGAATCCGTGACAATTACTGATTTTTCATGTTCGGCTTCCAGGCAGTGTAGGAGTGCTTCCTTAATATTTATTTATATTATATTTATAGTATATTTATTTAAATTTTATTTATTCGTGATAATCAATAAATAAATAGTTAAATTTATGTTTACATTTATTAAAAAGAAGAGAAAATTAACAAGTTTTTCTAAGCGAAGTGATGCGGGTATGGAGCCTAGATCTGTTGCCACTTAGTTATTCATTCCACATTTACTTAAAGGCAGATTCCCCTCCGCTGGGTGTGTAAATTGAGTCCAAATAGAAGATATATTCTAGTTTATAGCTTGTCTTCTCTCCTTAATTATATGGAATATTTTAATAGTTTGAGTGGGTTGGCTTCTGCTAGCCAGGCTGCTATAACTAAGAGGTTAGTCTACAATCTGTAACGAAATGTGTTTAATCACTAAATATAAAATCGTCTCGAAATAGGCCAGTTCTGCTTTTATCAACAATAATGATTTAATTTTCTGTAAATTAATATTTTTTTTTTTTTTTTTTTTTTTTTTTTTTGTGTTGGATATGTGTTTTGGTTGGGGGTCTGTTGTTAACAAAGGAATAACGATTTTCCCAACCTCAAAAATGTAACATTTTGACACGCTCTAGCTCTGTTGGTGTTGCTCGGATCGAAAAATGTTCTGTAATTTTATGATTAGTAATATAATGGAAAATATTTTTTGTTGTATAACATTTGACGCTAGGAAATATGTTGAAGGAAATTGCGGAAAGAGCCGGCCTACAGATCTCCTTTGAGAAGACAGAATTAATGACAACAAACACAAACTTCCAGAAGAAATCGGTGGAAAGCAAATATGGAACAATAAGAGTGACCCATAAGTTTAAATACTTGGGCGAAACCATCTGTAGCAACGGACAGGAAAAGGAAAGTATTAAACACAAGATAACCAAACTAGGTAAACTAAGCTTTCTGACTGGCAACATATATAATAAGAAGAATCTTTCCATCAAAGCAAAACTGAGGCACTATAGCACAGTAGTCAGACCAGTCATACTATACGGGATGGAAACCATGTGTCTCCCCAACCTCGAGAAACTCCTAAAGATCGAGAGGAAAATTCTGAGAAAGATCTATGGCCCTCAAAAGACACCAGAAGGGTACAGGTTGAGGCCTAACAAAGAAATTTATGGAGATCTAAGAGACCTAGAAAAAGAGATCAGGATTAGGAGGTTGAGATTCTACGGACATATGGTGAGAATGCCTCCAGAAAGACTAAATAAGGCTGTCTTCTCAAAGATGAGAGGGTATAAAAGTGCTCCAGCGTACATCAAGCAGGTGATGGAAGAAATGAAGAGGTTGGGAATGGCGGATCGGGATTGTTTGGACAGTGAAGGCTATAGAAAGAAATTACAGGAAACTACAGTTCTTGTGGGCGGAGGGAGATCGGTGAGGGGAACTGCCTGGACGGAGGAAAGGAAGCAAAGACATTCGAAAATGATGAGGGAGTACTGGATGAGAAGGAGAAATAAATGAAATGAAAGAACTCGTAATCATGATGTTCGCGTGGTCTTTAAGGCCGTTCCGAGAAATAAAAAATTTGACGCTAGGACCTTCAGTTTAGGAGCTATATTTTTTTGTTTTTTAGTGTTGCGGCTGTTTTTACGCGCTCTATCTTTGTTGGTGTTAACGGAAGCAGTAGAGTATAGGTAGACATATCCAGATCTATTGTTTTTCTTGATCAGGGAATCTTTTTATCTTATTAATCTACATTGAAGATCTGTTGAGGCTTTCAAATTGCTTTCCTCCTGTTTTTAAACATCATTTGGAGCTTCGGGGCTCTACTAAACCATCCAATTCATTCCGTATCCAATCCTTACAATCCAAAATCCTTCGAAAAATCCTCACTGCTCCTTACTTTTTCACCAACTTATCGATACCTCTGTTGGTGTTGCTCGGATCGAATGTTAATGCAAGTTGAGAAACTAGTGGATTTGAGTAGTTATCGAGCTGACTATGGAAGGCTAGGTATCTGCTTTGGACTTTATCATCAACATATGGGACATTAAGATCTTTATGGATAAGTTTATTGGTGAGAAATCATTGAGGATTTTTCGAAGGATTTTGGATTGTATGGATTAGATACGAGATGAATTAGATGGTTTAGTGGAGCCCCAAAGCTCAACTCTCTACGTCCAAAAAAGGTCTAATCACAGGTTATTAAATAAGTCTTTTGTAATTAATTGAGAACTTTGAACGTTTGTCCAGTAAATGTTGAAGTAGTCTGTAACGACGAGCTGTTTCTTGTCGCTTTAGTCTTGTATGTTGATTCCTAGTAACATAAGTAGAGTCCTAGATAGAGGATCTGTTCAACAGGGATTAGTGGAATATCATTAAAGGACACTGTTGGAAAGGAAGTCGTAGGTTTACGACGAAGGGTAAATGTTTTTTAAAAAAAGGTGAGATTTTTATAATTTTAAAGAGATATTCTTAAAATCCGTAGATGATTATTTGATTGACTCAGGAGTTTGATTTATCTTTAAAGACCTATCTGTTGATTTTTTCGTATTATGTTTAATTAATAATTTGGTTAGGTGCAAAATAAGAACTCATCTCTATGACTGTCGGCACTAGCAAAAGTGTCCATACAGATCCTAATGTTCCATATGTTGCTGAGTTAGCCCAAACCAGGTACCTATCCTTATATAGTAAGCTCCATAACTTCCAAATCCACTAGTTTCTTAACTTGTCTCCCACTCCATTCCCAATCATCCTCCGAGGCGTCTAAAAAGATGGCCTAGAGATCTTCTAGTGTAAACTTTTAGTTGCTACTGATGAGTAGTTCTTTTCAAGTTTTGACATGTTATTGTAAGCGTGTTTAACACATTTACTTAATGTATATTTGTACTGTTGTTAATTTCAATAAATTGTATAAAAAAACAAAAACAAATAATTTACTCTCTCTTCAAACGTAGATCTTTAACGTGTTTTATTTATTTCATTACACTTGAGACTCTATTAACCGACGTTGTTGATACTGAGATAATCATGTATAACAAACTTCTTGGGTAATCAAGACACCGAAATAGGGAAATACATAAGAAAAAGTAACGTAGGACAATTGATGTACTTACATATTATATATTTAGTAAACAAAAAAAATAATTATGTATCCAATAATAATTTGAATAAGTAACATAATTTACATATGTAAATCAAAAAGATAACTTAAAAAAAAAAAAATCACTAATTTTCTTTTGATTAAGTACCGACGTTGTTTCTGCCACCGCACGATCTCTCCTTTGTCTTAAAACCATCTAACAAAAGCACATCGGGGTGCAAACTGTTGCAAAATGTTCGGGTCGTTTTGAATGAGTCTGTATAGTGATTTCATAAGATTTGTTACATTTATATTGAATTTGGTTTCATGTTATGTATATGTATAAAAAAATTTACATCATTTTAACTTATCTTTTAATTTTCTCTATCAATATTTCATGAAGGAGAGTATATCTACTTTAATTTAATGCCAACTGGCCTAATTTTTATAAAGATCAGTTGTTTTAAAAAAAAATGAAATAATTAAATAAAAAAGGTATACTTTTTGGATAAATTTATCTTTGGTTTTTTTTTCTAACAAAGATCTGGGAGCTTTCAGGCTAAGATGTTTTTCTCAAGGTTTTTCCCGCCTCTGTTTTCTAGCCTGCCAGACTGTCTGACCTGATTTTCCTATCCTCCAAGACGTCTTTTTTTTTTTTTCCCATAGCAAATTTCTTTTACATATTGTATACGAAATCCAAGGCCTATTTTTTTTTTAACTACATCATGTCCACATAAATTGATTGGTATACTTTCGAAACCCCCCCCCCCCCCAAAAAAAAAAAAAAAAAAAAAAAAAAAAAAAATAAGGACGACCAATGGTTATACCATTTAACGTAACTTCTACATTGATCTTTTGTGTTTTTTTAGAATTTCAGAGCTTTATATTAACATCTACTGGACACTGAATAGTAACTGGATCTGTATACTGGGTAACATTTGTAAATAGACTTTTTTTTTTTTTTCCAAATTTTTTACTGAAAAAGTATTACAATCTGCCTCTCTAAGAGGGCAGTTGGTAATATATTTAGGATTATACTTCTATTCTCACAATATGTACAATAAGAAATAAATGGAAGGAGGAGTATAAAAATCATAAATTAAAATTAAGTGTATACAATAAATAAGAAAAGATGTAGGTATTTGGGATATGCAGTCGTAGATACACAGCTGTTAAAAATAAATTTTAATTTATTATTCCAGCTGTATAATTTATTTATAATGTTAATTGAATGGATCCGCCGAAAAACGTTCTAAGCGACAAACATAAAATTTTGTGTAATCAGTTAAAAAAAATCATAACCTCAAGTTTTATGTTAGTTTTGATGGTGATATTTTATATTCACATATTAATTTGTTATATTTACATGTATAATGACATAATGGAGTACTATATCATACTATGACGTACTATTATACATTTTAAAAACTTTAAATTTTGTCGCTTACAACGTTTTTCGGCGGACACATTTAATTGCTGTGTATCTATGACTGCATAACCCAACTAATCTTTAAATAATTCTCAGTCAACAAATACCCCCATCAAAATAAATAAGAAACCTCAAACTGTACATTATAGAAAGTGAAATAAAAAATACAATAAAATATATTGAATTAAAATATTAATAAATAAAATAAAAACAATTCAAATGGACCTCGTATGAAATCTTTACATAATGACTTGACGCCATTGAGGTCGAATAAAATTGACTTTTTCTATATTTTCTGATTGCATACTTATCTGTATAAAATGACATTGTTAATTGATTGTTAATTTAACTAATTTAATGGTAAATTAAGATAGTACTATCTCTTTTTGAGAGTTAAAGAATTATGATGGTGTCGGCCGCCTTGGTATTTTGCTGACATTAAGACCGACAACTGCCCTTTATTATCGATCTTATCTTTGTGCCTGAATTTCACTACACGTGCCGATGAAGATAACTAAATTAATATTACAAAAAATTAACAGCAAAAGTTTCCTACTTAATTTTTACATATATTCTTTTTTGTATGCATAACTTAAAGGTAGTTCAGATTACATATTTTAAACATTATCGAATACTAAACAATGTAACGTCTATTGTTTTCGAATGCGTTTAAATAGTACAGTCAACTCTCTAATGTCTAATGTACAGTCCTATCAATTAATGTAAAAATCCAGCTTCTTTTATTATTCAAATAACATCAAATCTCTTCTTTTTTTTTTTTTGTATTGACCAGTGTACTTTTACTTGTTACAGGGGATATTATGTATTATTATTATTGTTATATATTATAAGTGGAGAATTTTTGGATACGCTACTTCTTTAAATTTTGTTTTTTGTTTTTTATATCAGTTTAATTCAGAATGTATTTTCGTGATTAAGAATTTATGTTGCAGTGGGTTACCGATTGACTTACAACTTTTAACAGGGATCATGTTTTACCTGAGACCTAGTTTGTCAAAAATGATACGTTTTTAGTGAACGCATAGTGTGATAAATTGATATTAGGAGAGTAGGAGCAGTTAAGAGCTCAATTCTTCTTATACTAAATAACACTATTTTGACTACGAGGCAGGTTTTAATGAGTGAGTTCCTTTTGACTCTGTTTCTCCAAATTCGAAATAAAAAATTTTAACCTGGATTTGAGCGATCTTGCTCGATCCCTCTCGGCTGTTAATTCATTTGAATTATTATTTAGATTTTAATTATTCTCTCAAGACTAAAGCGACAAGAAACTGCCCGTCGTTACTGACTACTTCAACATTTACTTGGCAAACCTCCTAATTTATTGCAAAAGACATATTTACATGACTGTGATTAGACCTATTTGGACGTACGGAGTTGAGCTTTGGGGTTCTACTGAACCATCCAATTCATCTCGTATCCAATCGTTACAATCCCAAATCCTTCGAAAAATCCTAAGTGCCCCTTAATTTGTCACCAACTTATCGATACCTCTGTTGGTGTTGCTCGGATCGAATGTTCATGCAAGTTGAGAAACTAGTGGATTTGAGTAGTTATCGAGCTGACTATGGAAGGATAGGTATCTGGTTTGGGCTAAATCATCAACATATGGGACATTAAGATCTTTATGGATAAGTTTATTGGTGAGAAAGCATTGAGGATTTTTCGAAAGATTTTGGATTGTATGGATTAGATAAGAGATGAATTAGATGGTTTAGTGGAGCCCCAAAGCTCAACTTCCTAAGTCCAAAAAGGTCTAATCACGGTTAATTAAATAAGGCTTTTGTAATTAATTGAGAGCTTTGAATGTTTGTCTAGTAAATGTTGAAGTAGTCTGTAACGACGAGCTGTTTCTTGTCGCTTTAGTCTTGTATGTAGATTCCAAGTAACATAAGACGTTTGTCCAAGTAGAGTCCTAGATAGAGGATCTGTTCAACAGGGATTAGTGGAATATCATTAAAGGACACTGTTGGACAGGAAGTCTTAGGTTTACGACGAAGGGTAAATGTTTTTTTAAAAAAGGTGAGAATTTTATAATTTTAAAGAGATATTCTTAAAATCCGTAGATGATTGTTTGTTTGACTCAGGGGTTTGATTTATCTTTAAAGACCTATCTGTTGATTTTTTCGTATTATGTTTAATTAATAATTTGGTTAGGTGCAAAATAAGAACTCATCTCTATGGCTGTCGGCACTAGCAAAAGTGTCGGTACAGATTTTTTATATAATTTCGATTTTGTCAAAGAAGTAGTGATATTCGAAACCGTATTTTTTTTAAATATTGGAGCCTCAATCAAAAGACCCAGTCAATTTTTACAACTGCCTCAAGGTAAATCAGGAGTTTTTATTGCATGGTTCCCATAAACGGTTTTTAAATAACGATATAATACTAAGATCATACCAGTTTATAATGAATAAGATTATTATAAAGTTTAAGACATGAACTGACTGGAAATTATAGTTAGAAGAAAAAAAAATTGATATAGAGAAATATAAAAGACCGTAGTAAACCGGTTCACGCATTTAAAAAACCTTGTTTACCTCCTGCCCATTGACGACGCAACGATCCAACGCAGATTTTCAAGTCAACAAAGACATTGGAAAACGGATTTTTTTTTTTTTTTTTTTTTTTTTAACATGAAAATTGTTTTATCTTTATTTAATATATTAACAACTGTCGTCAAATAAAACTGGAAACCAGTGAATGAGATAGGAATACAAAATAAATACAGCGAAACATTTTTTTAAAGTTTATGGGATGAGTGAATGAGTATTGACGAGTAGCACCTCATATCGCTTGTTAACCCTACACCCGGAACTCAATTTAACGTGTCTGAATCAACCGAAGCTTTCTTCATTTTTTTTTCTATAATGTATTACTTTTTTCATCAAACCTTTGACTGCCGAATAAGATATTAGGCCATTTTTGTGTGGTAGCATTACTATGGGAAAGCTGGAAGATGGCATACTGGGAAATTAACATAATCGTTATTAACATTTTTTTCATGATGTTTGCTGAGCTGTAAAATGTGCTCTTTAATAAACTCGAAAGAAAAAATTATGAAAAATCGTTCGATTTGTGATTTTTAAACAATGGAGAAATAGATCGGCGGCAGACAGAATATCGATACTTGTTCAAAAGAAAATTGAATGGGTCTGCCGAAAAACGTTCTAAGCGACAACAAATTTCCTAAGTGGCGATTTTAAAGGTTTATAAATGTATAATAAATAGTACGTCATAGTATGATATATTAATCTATTTTATTATTATTCATGTCATTATAACAAATTACATGGTGCAAAAAAAATCTAACATACAAAACTAACAATAACTTTAGATTATAATTATCTTTCACTGATTACTCAAAATTTTGTTTGTCGCTTAGAAAGTTTTTCTGCGGACCCATTCAATTGGTGAATGCTTTATATAAACTTTTAATTTACATATGTTATGATGAAAACTTACGTAAATTTGTATTGCATACATAATAAGTATTTATTTTTGAAAATGCTTCTTTTTCGTGTTATCGACAAAAAAACGAAAATAACCGATATTTTGGGCGTTTTTTTGCGATTTTGGGTATGAAGCCGACGTCTGCTATGGTAGCACACTTCAGATGCGGATTTCCTAAAGAAAACATAAAGGTCCATTGAGAAATAAATGTTCGGCGGTTTTTCTTGAAAATGGACTTCTAGAGTCTTATTTTACTGGAGTATTTAGATCCTGTATTTAGGTAAAAATGTACAATATTTAGGCCAGGGGTAGTGGAAAGAATCTTTTTTTAAAACAATCCTCCGGTTGATATAGCAGAATAAATAATTATCTGCCTCAACCGGACTCGAACTTCAGCCTAGAAGTAAGAAACCTACGTAGTGCCTTACCACACCTACTCTACACAATAGAGATAACATAATAGTTTGTGTTTGAGAGAAAAATTCCAATCACAAATGGCCTTGCCAAGACAGACACCTGTCATTCGATTATACTCGGAAGAAAAATAAAATGAAACGTAATTCTGTAGCATTATTTAATGAATTGTGTTTATAATGGCATTATTCCATCATTAAATTATTATAAAATCAATTATGCATACACATAAGTGTCAATAAAGATGGTAATCGTAATCATTATCGGTTATATAATATATAACGTTGCATAATTCATGTTGTTTTCTAAGTTATAGAATAGACGTAGGATTTACAATTATTGTTGAATGGATTTGACAGGTGGCAAAAGAAAAACAAGAAAAAAAAATATGAATTATGAGTTTCGTAATCAAGAATCTTACAATTTAAAGCTACAAGAAACAGCCCGTCGTTACAGACATCTTCAACATTTACTAGACAAACAATCAAAGCTCCCAATTAATTACAAAAGATTATTTACATGACTGTGATTAAATCTAGTAGGACGTACGGAGTTGAGCTTTGGGGCTCTACTAAATCATCGAATTCATCTCGTATCCAATCCTTACGATCCAAAATCCTTCGAAAAATCCTAAATGCCCTTTACTTTGTCACCACTAAACTTATCCATAAAGATCTTAATGTTCCATATGCTGCTGATTTAGCCCTTTCATAGTAAGCTCCATAACCACCCAAATCCACCAGTTTCTCAACTTGCTCCCCACTCCATTCCCGAAAATCATCCAAGGAGTTTGAAAAGAAGATGGCGTAGAGACCTTCTAGTGTAGAATTTTTATTAAGTGCTACTGATGAGTGGTTATTTTTAAGTATTGACATGTTATTGTAATCGCTATCAGCTCATTTACTTGATGTATATGTTTGTACAGTTGTAAATTTCTATAAATTGATAAAAAAAAAAATATAAAACTTAATTAATTTTGTTGACAGTTTTGTTCGGTTAAGGAACCATCCCCATTAACACTGTTTTTTATGGGCTTCTGCAGCATGTTTACCTTTTTTAAATACCGATGATGAATGGTATTTTTTTCCATATTTACAGTGCAATAGCAATCACAAAACTAACCTAAGGTAATCAAATTATTGCAGAAATGTTTGTTGACATATTTCAAACAGAATAAACAATCCACCTTAGGGATTGATATATGAAATGGATCACGGTCCCTAAGGTGGATTTGTTACTCTGTATTATGTTAACAAATATTTCTGTAATTTTTTGTTTACCTTAGGTTAGTTTTGTGATTGCTATTTCACTGTGAATATGGAAAAAAATATCATTCATCATCGGTATTTAAAAAAGGTAACCGTGCTGCAGAAGCTCATAAAAAAATTTGCAGTGTTTATGAGGATGATTACATAACCGAACGCAACTGTTTAAATGTGTTTGCCAAATTTCATTCAGGAAATTTTGGCATCAATGACGCTCCACGGTCTGGTTGAAGATATTGCCATCAGGACAAACAATTGATTCAACTCTATAATGTTCGCAATTAACAAAGCTGTATCAATCAATTTTTTTTTTTTTTATATACATTTATTAAAATTTATAACTGTACAGAATATATACATCAAGTAAATGTATTGACAACGATTATAATAACATGTTAAAACTTGGAAAGAACTACTCATCAGTAGCACTTTATTAAAACTTCTACACTAGAAAGTCTCTAGGCCATATTCGTTTCAGACGCCTCGAAGGATTATCAGGAATGGAGTGGGAAGCAAGTTGAGAAACTAACGGATTTCAGTGGTAATGGAGCTTACTATGAAAGGATAGGTATCTGGTGTGGGCTAAATTAGCAACATATGGAACATTAAGATCTTTTTGGATAAGTTTATTGGTGACAAAGTAAGGAGCATTGAGGATTTTACGAAGGATTTTGGATTGTAAGGATAGAATACCCCAAAGCTCAACTCCGTACGTCCAAATAGGTCTAATCACAGTCATGTATATAAGTCTTTTGTAATAAATTAGGAGCTTTGAACGTTTGTCTAGTAAATGTTGAAGTAGTCTGAAGATCAATCAATTTAAAAAAAACAAAAAAAAAAACACCCAGAACTGACAAATCGAAAGGGTGTTGTTTTCCACCAAGACAACGCAAGGCCCGACACCTCGTTGGTCACTCGCAATAAATTAATAAGCTTTTGATGGGACCTTCTGCCCCATCCTCCGTATTCACCAGACCTAGCTCCAAGTGGGTACCACTTATTCCGGTCTCTGCAGAACTCCATGAATGCAAAAGCAATTCCGTAGTGATATAAAAATAAACAGAAAAACTGAATGGACTTATTTGCGAACCCAATATATTGTAATATAGTTGCATTTCCATAAATAAATTTAAAAAAAATTAATATATAATAATTATTCGATACGAAACATAAAATAATATGACTTTACAATATAACACTCCTTATCATAAAACAAAAATGCAATAAACAATATAAAATATCGTAGCGATCATTATGAACACTTAAAATCTATTAAAAACGTATATTAGAGTTAATCACCCTTTTCAATTGCACATAACGAAAAAAAAAATAATAATATAAGGATAATTTTCTATTTTAAATGTAAATAACTATTTTCAAGTTAATTGAAGTAATTAACTAAGTAGCCGTTATAATTAACTGGGATACGAGTGGGCCAGTTACGACTTCTACCACTAGCTTCTATCATAGCTCCAACCACTTCAATAATCTTTTTACGGAAGTTTTGTTGTTTTTTTAAATTTTTTTTTCCTTCCTTTTTTATTGAATACCGTTACAAGGAGGAAAGATATTAAATGCTTTGAGGCATGGTTTTTGCTTTAACCAATCAAACGATTCAACCATATCAATCTATTTTTTGATTGAACGCGAGTAACAAGGAAAAGATATAAGATTATTTTTTTTTTAAAGTTTACAATAACAAGACTCAATCTTTCAAAGCTCCCTAATAATTACAAAAGACTAATATACATGACTGTGATTAGACCTTTTTGGACGTACGGAGTTGAGCTTTGGAGCTCTACTAAACCATCCAATTCATCTCGTATCCTCTCCTTACAATCCAAAATCCCTTGAAAAAACCTCAATGTTCCTTACTTTATCACCAATAAACTTATCCATAAAGATCTTAATGTTCCATATGTGGCTGATTTAGCCCACACCAGATACCTATCCTTTTATAGTAAGCTTCGTAACCACTCAAAAACCTTAGTTTCTCAATTTGCTTCCTACTCCATTCCTCATAATCCTCCGAGGCGTCTGAAACGAAGATGGCCTAGAGACCTTCTAGTGTAGAATTTTTAATAAAGTGCTACTGATGATTAGTTCTTTTCAAGTTTTAACTTGTTATTGTAATTGTTGTCAATACATTTACTTGATGTACATATTTTGTACAGTTGTAAATTTCAATAAATGTATATTTAAAAAAAAAAAAAAATGTATAAATTTCAATAACAACACTCAAACAACAAGAAAATGCTCGTCGTTACAGACTACTTCAACATTTACTAAACAAACTTTCAAAGCTCCCTATTAATTACAAAATACTTATTTACATGACTGTGATTAGACCTATTTGGACGTACGGAGTTGAGCTTTTGGGTTCTACTAAATCACCCAATTCATCTCGTATCCAATCCTTACAATCCAAAATCCTTCGAAAAATCCTCAATGCCCCTTTACTTTGTCAGAAATAAATTTATTCATAAAGATCTTAATGTTCCATATGTGGCTAATTTAGCCCACTCCAGATACCTATCCTTTCATAGTAAGCTCCATAACCACTCAAATCCGTTAGTTTCTCAACTTGCTTCCCACTTCATTCCTTATAATCCTCCGAGGCGTCTGAAATGAAGATGGCTTAGAGACCTTCTAGTGTAGAATTTTTAATTAAGTGCTACTGATGATTAGTTCTTTTCAAGTTTTAACTTGTTATTGCAATTGTTGTCAATACATTTACTTGATGTATATATTTTGTACAGTTTTGAATTGCAATAAATTGATATTTAAAAAAAATATGTATAAATTTCAATAACAAGACTCAAACTACAAGAAAATGCTCGTCGTTACAGACTACTTCAACATTTACTAAACAAACTTTCAAAGCTCCCTATTAATTACAAAATACTTATTTACATGACTGTGATTAGACCTATTTGGACGTACGGAGTTGAGCTTTTGGGTTCTACTAAATCACCCAATTTATCTCGTATCCAATCCTTACAATCCAAAATCCTAAATGCTCCTTACTTTGTCACCGATAAACTTATCCATAAAGATCTTAATGCCCCATATGTTGCTGATTTAGCCTAAAGCAGATACCTATCCTTTCATAGTAAGCTCTATTAGCATTCAAGTCAACTAATTTCTCAACTTGCTTCGCACTCCATTCCCGATAATCCTCCGAGGCGTCTGAAAAGAAGATGGCCTAAAGCTCATCTTGTGTAGGATTTTTATTGAAGTGCTCATGAGTAGTTCTTTTCAAGTTTTGAAATGTTATTGTAAACGTTGTGTTTAAAAAATGATGTGTATTTTTACAGTTATAAGAAAATAAAATAAGCACAATTATAAAACCTTTTAGGGTTTAATTTTTTTTTTTAAGTGCTGGATGTTAGAGGTGGGTTGGCTGGTGGGTATCAGTTTCAAAGAGGCTCTTTTAGTGTGCTAGCTAGCTCTTTATAAAGCATTTAACCTGATTCGGAGTTGGGTTAATGGATTGATGGATTGAAGGATTTCTATGGAGTCATTGGCCGGGGGGAACACACCCCCTCCCCCCTTACCATCCTAATTTCTTCTTGCCGAGCTTTAAATGAGGCCCTAATGCCGCATTAACAGTCCTCCTCTCTTCGGAACACGAACATTCTGCCTCCTTAAGCTCGGAAAGATTGGACAAATGCCATCGATTATTCGGGAATGATCCGACATTTTAGAGGAATCCTGTATAATTTTTCTCGAGTCTTCTTTTTTTTTTTTTTGGATCCTTTTGTCTTTTGTCAAAGGTTGTTGTTGTTGTTCTTTAGAGTTTTAGAGCGTAAAAGGTCTAGGTCATCAACGCTCAGTAAGTATATAAACATAATATCATGATTTGAAGGTGTCTCTGGAGCCGATGGTATGAACTCAAGGTGCCAGGAGCCCACAGGGGACCGTCTTTTTTTTTTTTTTTTTTTTTTTTTTTTTTTTTTTTTTTTTTTTTTTTTTTTTTTTTTTTTTTTTTTTTTTTTTTTTTTTTTTTTTTTTATACCAGGAGCGTAGGAGGCGCCCCAATCCCACTTTTTTTTTTTTTTTTTTTTTTTTTTTTTTTTTTTTTTTTTTTTTTTTTTTTTTTTTTTTTTTTTTTTTTTTTTTTTTTTTTTTTTTTTTTTTTTTTTTTTGGATTGGTCGGAGGATGTAGATAAAAATCCTTACTACATCGGTACAATCCACCAATGTTTACAATATGTCCCTCATGGAATAGTCCACATCATCCCAGTCCTCGGAGCTAAAACGCCCTGTGAGAAAGGTACGTCTCCCCCCCCCCCCCCCCCCCCCAGCCCCAGGAACCCCGGGACACCAATTTCCCACCCCTCTTGCCCCAGGGCTATTATGTTTTAGTATTTGTCTATCCAGGTATTATTATATCTCTCTATATATTTTAAGTTTTGAAAAACAGGATATTACTAAATCAACCTAACGGTTATCATTCCCCAGTTAGTGCGCATTGAAGTGTTATGCTATATTTATGGTGGTAGCATCAATAAAAAAACTGTCCATTTTTTTGTTTTTAGTGTAGTTGGTTTGACAAAAAAAACTGATGATAAAAAAACCATATGAAAACTATTATTTACGTTTAATCAGGTAATGTTTTTTAATTTTCTATATGTACTGTATAATGGTTTATTAAAATCACCAGCTCACCAGGCGTTACAATCAATTCCACACATTTCACAATGCTTACATAATAAATTTAACGAACAAAATACAATTCACTATACTTTACAACTTGTAGGAAATTCAATTTATTTAATTTTTGTATATATTTTCGTTTATTATTTTAATATAAACTTTCTAATTCTGAAAAATAATAATAATAAAACTGAAAAAAAAAAATTATCTTATATTTTTTCCTTTTTTTGAGGGGGGGGGGGTGGGATAAAGTACAACAGCAAAGTAGTAATTTGAATTTATAACAGAAAATTATAAAAATCAATAGAAAAAACTTCTGTACCCTCTCCTCACCAATTACCTGGTCCCTGAATGTATTAAGTTGGATATGCTTCGTCCCTTTTATCAGAATGCGGTGCCGACGATTTAAAATCAGTTGAAAAATCCAAAATGGCAGTCTCCTAACCCCAGGATATCTTCCACTTCTGGGAATCGAGCTGAGAGAGGACACGATCAGCTGCCGACTATATATCAGCGAATTAGCATATCTTAGTATCGATAACGTTTTTTTGTATGTTTTTTTTTTAAGATCTTTTAGATTTTTTTTTTTCTAAATCTGTTTTATCCTTTTCAATGAATGAGGCTTTTGAGTAAGAAGATAAAAAAAAATAAATAAATAATATAAGTTATCAGAAAAATATTTTTACCCTGTTAGTTTAAATTGTTTTTTAACGGAGCAGTGATCTGTTAGGAAAGTTATATTTTTTATATTATTATTATTACTATTTATAATGTTTGCATTTTATTGAAGAAGGCACTACACCTACTATGATAAACTGATTATTTTATAATAAAATTTCAGTATGAAATATTCGCTATTGAGAACATATAGGCAATAATTTGAATACTTAAATAAGATTGAAATTTTCGAAAATGAGCTAGAACTTTTCCTTTATGGGATATTGAAAAACCTCTTTTTTTTTTTTTTTTTTTTTTTTTTTTTTTTTTTTTTTTTTTTTTTTAAATACACAAGTATAATATACAGCTAGTAAATTTGATCATAATGATAATAATGACATGTAAATAACCTTTCAAGAACTACTCTCTAGTAACACATTAATAACAATTTTAAAAAAGGTTTTGTAATTTTTTTTTTTTAATTTTTTTTTTGTAATTTTTTTTTTTTATCAATTTATTGAAATTTACAACTGTACAAATATACATAAAGTAAATGTGCTAAAAACGTTTACAATAACATTTCAATACTTGAAAAGAACTACACATCAGTAGCACTTCAATAAAAATTCAACAAAAGATGAGCTCTTCTTTTCAGACGCCTCGAAGGATTATCGGGAATGGAGTGTGAAGCAAGTTAAGAAACTAGTGTATTTGAATGGTTATGGAGTTTACTATGAACGGATAGGTATCTAGTTTGGGCTAAATCAGCAACATATGGAACATTAAGGTCTTTATGGATAAGTTTATTGGTGACAAAGTAAGGGGCATTAAGGATTTTTCGAGTGATTTTGGTTTGTAAGGATTGGATACGAGATGAATTGGATGGTTTAGTGGCGCCCCAAAGCTCAATTAAAAATCTATTTTAAAAAATATTGGATTAGTTCAAACAAATTATAAGAAATAAATAAATTCGTCTATGATGAGAATTATTTATTATTTTTTTGCACGAGTTTATCACTAAAACTACCCACATTTTCTGTATACTTATTTCTACCACAATTTCTCGGTTAAAAAACTATAATAAGAGATGAGTGGGTATTGAAAAAAAAAATTGATATACAGTCGACGCCGCATAATGTGATCGGTTAATGTTATCAACCGCTTTGTATGATTACAAATGGCTTGGAACGTGCTCAAACATTACCATTTTTCCGTTTATTGTTCCGATTTCTTTTCAAATCATTCCGATCATTCTCAAAATCTCGAAATTTCGCCTTTTTTGTTTTTGTCGGAAGCTGGCATAAATCTTTCCAAAAACATCCCTTTTTCTAAGGATGTACAATATAACACCCCCTTCTCTCTATTTCTATGAAAATAACTTTACTTGCTCAGCTCAGTATGATTTCGTCCTCAGAAGTGTTCGTACCATCTTTTTTCGTTTTTCGAGTAATTTTTATTTATTTATTTTATTTTATTTTTTTAAATGAGCGCGGAACTATCAAAACGATAGGACCTGAGTTTATCTGAAATGATGGAGTTCTACAAATCATACGATAAGTCAGCGTAAAGCCCCTATAACTTTGAATATTTCTCAGCCATTGCTGAATAAGCTATTGAAACAGTGGAAGAATATCGAGAGCTCATTTTTGTAAAATGAGAATCAAAATCTAAAAAGAAACAAAGTAGGAAAAGAGTTTTTTCAAAGTGTATTTTCAACGTACGTAATAAAAAACTTTCTTTTAATTCCCTGTTTTCTTTTGCTTAATGTTATCAGTCGGTTAGTGTGATCACTAGGGCTGTGAATTATATGCAATAAAAATTCAAAAATATATTGGGTAAAATATGCAGTTAAATACCTAAATATGCAACTGTTTACATTACTTACAAAAATAAAAAAATCGCAATACATACCTATACAAATGTACAATCTCATGTTTAACCAATTGCTTGACTCTGTTGAATAGGGAAACAATATTAGAAAGAACATTACAATGCAAATATTAAAAATAAAAATAAATTTAAATAAAACACTTAAAACAGGGAACATTAAAAACGAAAGAAGTCATGAAGCAGTCTCTGACCAGAAAACTGAATATATATATATATATATGACGGATATGTATTTGGTTGTTTCACATGAAATGTCCGTTTTCAAGGTAAAGGGATTTTAGTAAAAATACAATATGAAAACAATTTAATTGTATTCGAAGTATTTACCTTCTTTTTCTACACATTTTTCCTAACGTGACAACAACTTTTTTATCCCGGATTTAAAAAACTTTGAGCTTTGAAGTGAAACAAAATCTGAAAACGCACTTTTGATTTCAGCATCATTTGCTGCATCATTTTTCCTCTGCAGAAGTTGACTAAATTCCTGAAAAGGTGATAATCTGTTGGAGACAAGTCGGGAGAATATGGTGGGTGCGGAAAAACTTCGTACCCCAGCTCTTTCAATTTATGCATGGTAAGTTTTGAAACGTGGGGTCTAGCGTTGTCGTGTAGGAGTATAGGGCCTTTCCGATTTACCAATCCAGGTTGTTTTTTCAATAATTTTTCGTGCATTTGGCCAATTTCATTACAGTAGGTTGTAGAGGTAATGGTCTCACCTCTAGGCAAAAAGGAATAATGTATGATTCCAGCCATGGACCACCATACTGTAACCATCAATTTTTTCGGGTGCAAATTTGGTTTTGGCATTTGTCCTGGTCTTTCGTCGATGTCTAACCACTGCCCTGACCGACGCTGATTGTCATAAGCAATCCATTTTTCGTCGCAAGTTATTATTCTTTCAAGGAAAGGGTCGGTTTTTTGCCTAGCAAGCAACGAAACGCAGGTCTCAAGACGTTTAAATTGCTGTCGCTCAGTGAGATCGTGAGGTACCCATGTATCGAGCTTTTTCAACAACAGAGACTCGCAAAATCCTCTATGTATTTCAAATATTATAAAATCGGACGTTTCATGTGAAACAACCTAATATATATATTTATTTTTTTTCTACTCGGAAGCATAAAAAAATTCAAATGTCAAATGCTGATATGCCAGATATGTAGATAAATATGCAAGTCTAGTTAAAATATGTGAAAATATGCATTTATGGCAAAATATGCAAATTAAAAATAGCTCAAATTTATTCCAAATGCTTCAAAACATATATATTTTGATAATATTAGATGTTTTAGTTAGTTTGGAGAAATATGTAAATGCATATATTTCACAGCCCTAGTGATCGATCACCTTGTGCAAGTCCCGCAGCGTTCACATTAAGCGGCGTCTACTGTATTTCTTAATATCAGCAGTAAACTCAAAAAGCAAAGTAATGAATGTTGTTTCTAAGAAGAAAAAAAGTCATTTGACCCGTCATGTAGTCACCATGTGATCAAATGTTTCAATAGTGGAAGGTTATGTAACTGTTATAAGTGTTTCTTTGTTCCGTGATGTTCTGTTGTTTATTCGTTTGTTGTTATGTTAACTAATATCGTGAGTCACTAACGTGTCTTGGAAAATGGTCATTTGACACCTCACACTAGGCTTACTGTTAAATCTGTGGTAATTAATATATTTACGAATCTCTGTACTTTTTTTTTATGAAAAAAATTCAGATAACGCCTATCGGAATTTCCATAACAATAAAATTTAATAAACACTTTAAATTGTAATTTGTGCGCCATGAATGCATATTAGTCCGATATAATTTATCTTCATAGAAACGTATTAAATGAAAATTGGTGTCCCTTGTTTTTGTAGTTCGATTCAATCATTCTCGGTTTGTCTCGTGACGCAAATTCGAGTCAGTGCTTTTAATGTGAATTTTAGCCGGATGTGGGTCAGTTTTTATACGTCAGTATAAGTAAACTATAATTAAACTGATAAGTAACAAAATTTTAACATCACAATGCGTTATCGCAATTCCCAGAAAATATTGAGCAAGGAGTGCTAATACATATACAGCGAGTGAGAGTTGAAAAGAATAAAAATTATGAAGTCTTGTGAAAGTATCCTTTTGTGGATATGGTCGTTGAAACCAGTCGCTAAGGAATTCTTTTTATCCACTCATTGATCTTAAAATCCTTATTTGTCCGATTAGGCTGAGAATGCTGATTATAAAGGATTTCAAATTTATGTATCACCTACAATTGTACTTATTATTGACTATACCTCGTCGCGGCTTCGCCCGCTCTCATAAATAAAGAACTAAGATTATTTTAACTAATAATTGAATTTCATTTGTTTATCGATAAAAATCTTGTATGAAGTATGGAATTTAGCATTATTTGTTCAATAATATTTTCACGCCTGGTTTTCAACCTGGTTATAATTGCATTTATTAGGTGTTTGAAGAGTATGTAAAAGCATAATTAGGCATCCGATTTCGCAGAAATCATTTTATTGATTTCATCTAATTGGATTTCAATTTCTAACCATAAAAGTATATGACAGTTCGGCAAACTTCGTTTCTGGGATTCAATACTATACATTTTAATTATTATTAGAGTAAAATATATTATCAACCTTCCTAGAGCTATGAAGGTGTTGTGGTTAAAATTTCGTACAGTTGGGTTTCATAGTCTTATCATTGCAAACTCTGTTGCAGAATGGCCACATATCGGTCGATTCTTAAACTGCATTGGGATCTACATGTCGCTCCATATATTTATAGCTTTTTTAATAACAATTGAATTGAAAATACACTAGAACCTCGATAATCCGAACTAATTGGGACCGGGGGTGGTTCGGGCTATCAAATCGTTCGGATTACCAAACAAAGTACTCTTCAGGCATAGTATGTAGCATGCAAAAAATGAACACTGACATACTAGTTCCCATAAAATAAGAAGCACCTTGTATTGTTAAAGGTAAATAGTTTGTTTTATGAAATACTACTGTGCTACTGTAAGGTAACTAACTATATTTTATGTAATGTATTGCACATGAATTTCGTAATATTTTACATAGTATGTATACAATCTTATACACACACAGAAACTACATTACTGTACACACAAAAAAAAAACATGCTGTACAGAAAGAAAAAAAAAAATTAAAGAAAACAAAAAACTAAACATTTGGAAAATAGTCACTCATTTTTTTTCTGAACTAAGGTTGAAGAACGTTTATTGGCTGATAAATCACGGATTTTCAGAAAATAACTTTTATTTTTTTCCCAAAACGCCGTTCGGATTATCGAGATTCTGCTGTAAGTAAATTTTATCATAAATTTCTAGCTCTATATAGCTCGAATATATCTCTCGAATAGTGCTCGCCACCTATTGGTCGATTATCAAACTTCGCTGCGCACCACATATTTTTTTTATGGCAATATAATTGAAAATCTGTAAATTTAATTATCGCTAAACCTTCCTTGAACTATGAAGATGATGTGGTTAAAATTTGGTACAGATTGATTCAGTAGTTAAAGTCCTTTTATATAATAGTATAGATTGTGAATAACAGCTGAGATAGTTCTGTTTATAATTTTATATTTTAAAAAATTTGCAATGCACTCAAAACCAGCGAGGAGATTTACAAATAGAGCTGCTATTGAGATAGGGCGGAGCTACAGGCAGGTGGGGCTAGTATTTCCCAGTTCCCAACTCACCAACATTATTTTGCTGCTGATGCAGGTATAGATAATAAAATTCCTTCAAACACAGTGTATCATTTTTTACTTAAACTTTGTTAATAAAAAGGATTTTTATTGAATATAAAAGATATAATTACAAATAAAAATTCAAATATGTCAAAGTATTGTGGTATTTTTGATGTGGAGTTTATTATAAAAAATTAATTGCATTTAATACCATCGCGAACTATTTGACTAGGTACAATGAAAGAATTTTGCGTTAGTTACTTACCTATGAAAGCTAAGCTGCTTATCATTTTTAGTCCCAGTCTTGTTGTTCTTACATCCAACTGCAGCACAAAAAGGCATACTTAATGTGGAATGAATTTGTAAACAAAATAAAAACTCAACGAGAATAGGTTTAAAATAAGAAATTAAAAGCAAACACTTGTAACTTTAGTTGTAACTTTTGAGGTTAGGGTAGTATAGTGGAGGGGGAACGAATCCCACCCCCACTCCACACGTGACTGCTCTATTGTATATCTCCTCGCTGCTCAAAACTATGTGTGAAGAATTGCGTTTGATGTGTGGATGAATATGTCTAGTAGGTTATTGAGAGGGATCAGTCAATGGGAATGGAAAAAATAAGCATTGTTGATATTAGCAAAAAAATTATTTTAATGTGGAACATGTGTTACACGTGTCCTTGTTGGTCTGAACTGATAATTTTTGAGAGAACGCGAGGACGTTAAGCGTAGTTCGACAAGCTCTAGCTCTGTTGATGTTGCTCGGATCGAAAATTGGTGACAGTTTACTTATGACAAATTTAATAGAGAATAATTTTTTTTTTTTTTTTAATAATATTTATCTCTATGATCTACCGTTTAGAAGCTGTTAGTTTGAATGAAAGAAGTCATGTTTTGCCTACTTTTTTTAAAGTGCTTTTTTGGTATAGATTTGTTGTTGTTGCTCGGTTCGAAATTTTAAAGACAGTTTCTTAATCAGAAATTTAATAGAGAATATTTTTTGTTTTATAGTTATCTTAAATAAGATTAAATAAAACCAACAAGATTGAATTATACACGAACGTATTCAATTAGTATGACCAGGTTAAGCAACGAGGCACACTATATATTTTATTAATAAAAATAATCATGTGGTAATAATAATTACAAAGAGGTAGTAACAAGAAACTAAAGGAAAAGATATCACCACACACTCTCCCCCCAGTGTCAACGATATCGTTCAGGTACACTTGTGGTACGTCCGCTTCTGGTGCAAACCGGAGGAAGGTAAAAGGTGACGCGCTTCTTTTGACGAATGGGATTTTTTGAATTATTGCTGTCCGTTGTCGGTGTTCTTATAATGCTTGAAGGTAGTGAAGGGGTGTTAGGCTTTTCCGAGAGTATATGGGCAGGTTTCACTCGATCTCTTGAAACGACTATGTTGCGGCCGTTTTTGCTGATGATAAATGTTTTGGCGTCCCTGGAGATAACTAGATGAGGGCCTGTATATGGGGGAGTTAATGGGGGTCTAATCTGATCATCTCGTAAGAAAACGTGGCTGCAACCGTTGAGGTCTGGATGGGCGAACACTGTTGGTTGGGTGTGCCAGGTCGGGGCAGAAGGCCGTAGTGATCTCATTCTCCGTCCTAACTGTTGAGCGTAGGTGTCAGGAGGTTCCATCTTGTTCGGTGCCAGTTGGCTATGGATGTCGCCTGGTAGTCGTAGCCAAGATCCGTAAACGAGCTCGGCTGGAGAGGCATTATGATCACTTTTGATGGCTGTCCGAAGGCCGAGGAGTACGACGGGAAGAAGTTCCGTCCAACTGTCTTGCGTCTCCAAAAGCTTACAGGTGAGTGCTGTCTTGAGTGTTCTATGCCACCTCTCTATAAGTCCGTTGGACTGCGGGTGATATGCCGTTGTATGAACCAGTTTGATTCCTGAGATAGCTGCTAAGGAACGGAAAAGTTCGGATTCGAAATTCCGACCTTGGTCAGTTACAACTTGAACAGGCGTCCCAAAACGGCTAATCCAGTGGGTCCAGAACGCTTTTGCGACTGTCAGTGCAGATTGATCCGCAATTGGAATGGCTTCTGGCCACTTAGTGAAACGGTCGATGCATGTCAAGAGGTATTTCATGCCGTTCGACAACGGTAGGGGGCCAACGATGTCGATGTGAATAAAGGCAAAGCGTTCATCTGGCGGTGTGAAGTGCTGAAGAGGGGATTTCTCGTGTCGCTGTATCTTTGTTTGTTGACATGTAGCACAGTTCTTTACAAAGTCCGTGACAAATTTAGACATATGTGGCCAGACGAATCTTTTTCGGAGTTGATCAAGAGTAGCTCTACGGCCAGGGTGTGAAAGATTGTGAAATTTAGCGCAAACTGCCGATCTTAAGGATTTGGGAATATAAGGTCGTAAGTATCCAAGGGACGTATCGCAGTAGAGTGAAAAGTTGCCTGGCAGTGTGGTTGGTGCTAGGACTAAGTTGGTTGGTGAGTCGTGGAGCCTTGGTAGTTCCTGGTCTTCCGTTTGAGCCTTGGCGATGTCAGTTTCGTTCAGTAAACTATTGCTCGCTAGTGCTTCAATCCGTGACAAGCAGTCGGCTACTATATTCTCTACGCCTTTGATATATTTGACCGACGTGGTGAACTGAGAAATATACGAGAGTTGTCTGGATTGTCTTGGAGCAGCCTTCTCAGTCTTTTGTTGAAACGCGTAAGTTAGCGGGCGGTGGTCGGTATAACAGGTAAAGGGGCGGCCTTCCAATAGATATCTGAAATGTTTTATGGTTTCATACAAGGCCAGTAACACTCTGTCATAAGTAGAGTACCTCTGCTGCGTGGGTGTAAGCTTCTTTGAGAAGAAACCCAATGGTTCCAACGTCGAATGGTGGATCTGGTGGACTACTCCGCCAATAGCTGTATCCGAAGCGTCTGTTGTGACCGTGAGCGGTGTACCTTGTCTAGGGTGTGCGAGAAGAGTTGCTCTACAAAGGTCGCTTTTCGTGCGTTCAAAGGCGTCTGTCATCGATTGAGTCCATTCTATAGACTGATTGTCGGTTATGTCATGAGGTAGGTGTAGAGGAGCCTGTGTTTGCGCTGCCTGAGGCAAAAACCGACGATAAAAGTTCACCATTCCTAGGAAGGTACGGAGTTGTTTTGCTGTCCTCGGCTTAGGAAAATCGGATATAGCCTTAATTTTGTCTAAACGAGGCCCGCAACCGTCTTTTGTTATTCTATGACCTAAAAAGTGTACTTCCTCCTGAGCGAAAACACACTTGGAAATGTTCAACTTTAAACTGTGTTCGGTAAGTCGTTGGAATATGCTACGGAGATCGTTTATATGTTCTTCCATAGATGACGAGGCGACTAGGACGTCGTCCAAATATGTAAATTGGCAGTTTAGCCCGCGGAGGACTTCGTTAATAAATCTTTGAAAGGTTTGTGCAGCGTTACGTAATCCGTATGGCATGTAGGGAAATTCAAATGAGCCGAATGGTGTTGTAATGGCAGTTTTGCAAACGTCTTCTGGTGCAACTGGAATTTGTTGGTAAGCGTGGGCCAGGTCCAGGGTTGAAAAGATGGTTTTGTTTTCTAAAAAATTAGTACAATCTTGAATATTAGGTAGGGGATACCTATCAGGTATAGTTATGTCATTTAATTGTCTGTAGTCCCCACAAGGTCTCCAAGTGCCATCTTTCTTCCTTACTAAATGTAGTGGGCTGGCCCATGGACTATCTGAAGGTCGACATAGCCCCAAGTCGAGCATATTGTCAAATACTGTCTTAGCTGCTGTTATTTTATCTGGTCCTATCCGTCTGGGTTTGGAATATATTGGAGGTCCTATAGTTTTTATGTGGTGTTGCGTGGAAAATGGACGGGATAGCTGAGGCGGGAAATGACCGGATATTTGACCAAATTCGTGAAGAAGGCAGCTTATAGGTGACGTCGGGTTGAATTTGCTGATAGGAGTACTTGGGTTATGTGGTGAGCTGTGCTGGATGGTGGAAACACATGTCATGTTGAGTCCGTCTATAAGTCGTCGGCCGGGCAAGTCAACTACAAGATTAAAATGAATTAAAAAGTCCGACCCGATAATCGGCTGCTGGACATCGGCTAAAAGGAAAGTGTAGGTGAAATGCTTTTCGGGGCCGAATGTGAGCGTCAACTTTCGTTTGCCGTAGACATTGATACGGGAGTCGTTAGCTGCATAAAGGTGTTGTTGAACAGGGTTCAAGCGATCCGAAGATCTCGGAGGCAAGAGAGAGACGTCCGCTCCTGTATCAATGAGAAAACGAAGTTTTGTCGTCGTATCAGTTAAGAAAAGGCGACAATTGGGGCCGTGGCAGGAACAGGTCGCCGCTGAACCCTGGCTATTTAGTTTTTTGAAATGTACTTGCAGGGAGCTACACATTTCCGTGCCCTGTCTCCGAAAGAGGAATGGTACCAACAAAAGCCGTCTTCCAACGGTCTCTGACGTAAGATGGGAGAACGCCGGCGTGATCTAGAAGAGGAGCGAGAGCGGTGGTATCTAGTGAGATTTCGAATTTCTTGTGTTAATGCCGCGATTTCTGTGTAAATAGGGTGGTTTTGACTTTGTAGTTCTACATTGGATACGGATGGCTGAGGTTGAGATACATCTAAAATTTTATCTGCGGCTGTAGCTAATTCATCAAGAGTAGCGGTATGCATAACTTGTAGTATGGATTGTGTAGTTACGGGTAGCCTCTGGATCCATAGCTGCTTTATAATATCCTCGCCGGTATTGGGAGAGGCTAAGGATTTCATATTCCTTAGTAGTATAGAAGGTTTTAAATCTCCTAACTCGAGGCCGGATAATAGTTTTCGCAAGCGTTGTTCTTCAGAATCGCTGCAACGGGAGACTATAGCTTTTTTAAGTTCGTTATAAGACGGGGGGGGGGTCTCGCTTAATAACATCGGCAATAACGGTCAGCATGTTGCCGTCCAGTGCTGATAATAGATGGTTATATTTAGTTTTGTCTGCTGTCACATGGGCGAGTTCGAACTGGGCCTCAAGCTGATTGAACCATAAAGTTGGGTCCGGGGCCCAAAAAGGGGGTAATTTTACGCTGACGTGATTAATATTGGGTGCTGGGGCCGCGTTTAGCTTTAACTCGAGTGCCGCCAATTGCCTCTGAAGGGACAGAAATTCTTCAGCTGTCGGTGTGCTCATATTAAAATAATAGAAAAAAAAGTTCTTACCAACAGAAGGCTTTAACTGTTCTTCTCGGGGTCACCAGTATAGTTATCTTAAATAAGATTAAATAAAACCAACAAGATTGAATTATACACGAACGTATTCAATTAGTATGACCAGGTTAAGCAACGAGGCACACTATATATTTTATTAATAAAAATAATCATGTGGTAATAATAATTACAAAGAGGTAGTAACAAGAAACTAAAGGAAAAGATATCACCACAGTTTTATACCAATTGTCGATGGAACCTAGCGTTTAGGAGCTATATTGGTCTAAATGAAAAAAGTCAAGTTTTGCCTATTTTTTTTTTAAACACTCTAGCTTTGTTGGTGTTACTCAGATCGACTATTTGGTGACATTTTCCTTATCAGAAGGAGTGGATATAAATGCAATAAATTATAGATAGACGTGACCATGATATATTGTTTTTCCCAAACAGAGAGAAATAGATGAAGGAGAAGATGCTGAGGGATGCAGTCAAAGAGGAACAACACCACGTCAAGAAGAAATTCTTAAATACGTTCCAACGTTTCGACCTGCCTTGCAGGTTTTCTTCAGGGCCACCGAACCACACTAGTAAGGTCACAGTCATCGTTCGTCTCCTCAAGTGTGGTTCGGTGGCCCTGAAGAAGATATGCAACGCAGGTCGAAACGTTGGCACGTATTAAAGAATTTCTTCTTAGAGTTGTTGTTCCTCTTTGACTGCATCCCTCATCATCTTATCCATTCATCATAACAGTCAACTATACTTTTATCATTAGAGAGAAATTGATTTTTGAAGTGAAAACTTCTTTAGGCGCGCTCAGCAAAACTTTTTTGTGAGGGCTCAGCAAAACTTTTTGTGAGGTGTGAATGAGATTGAGCCGTCACGCCCGAATATGTAACGCTGTTTCGGGTAGAATCGGCTCGACTCGACTAAGCGTGAGCTCGGCACTGAATCCGGAGCGAACTCGGCACTGAATCCGGAGTACAGTGCGCTATCTAGTCTTTTCAAAATATTCAAAATAATTCCAAACCTTATTAATATTATTATGACGCATCATACGCAACTCTACTTTAGAATACAATCAGCTATACATCAAATCATCAGCTATACATCAAATCAGCGCATACAACAAATCGGAAAAATCATGCGTGTGTAATAAGCTGGCAACACTGAGGACTCCCGGCATCCCAGCGTGCTGTTGTAACCTGTTTCGTTTGTTTACTTTTCGTGATCGGTTTTTCATTTGAAACCCCGGAAAACGTATTCTATTGTGTTAAATAATTACTCACGACTTGTTCCTGGAATTAAAACAAAATGAAATTGGTCAAGTAAGTTAACCAAAACATTTAGATTGTATATAAGAACTAAGGTTTTGTTCGGTTAACGTTATCAAACGTTCAATGAAGTTTTCACTTCCACCATGTGGTCTAGAGCACACACACTTTTTTTTTTATTCTTAAAGATTCTGTTTTTTTTTTTTTGTTTTTTTTTTTTTTTTTTTTTACAATAAACTTTAAAATAGAAAGATTTCTTCTTATACAAGTTGAGATAAAATACTTCGTGAAGTTATTTACGTAACAATGAAAAAACATTAAGTTTGTGTGACTTTTATGTTCAGTTAAAAGCGATAAAATAAATGCAGTTTGGCCATCCTTTACCACTTAAATGTTATGCAATTGTATTGTGTTTCTTACGCAATCGTTGTGCATTCTGACATTATTCAACCAATCAGCGCTCTAGGCTTAGGTGCAAAGTGCATTTCGTGTTCCTCGTTGTTTCCTCTTCCTCATAGCATAAAACTTAATGGATCTCTTTATTTATTTAGTATGAATATAATAAAAATATTTTAACTCGGTTTTAGGGGGACTAATTGGGTTTCAAGAGTGGTTACGTCCGTTACCTCTGCTAACAATTATTATTGTTACTCAATTATAACAAAAATTAATATTATCGCCAGCAAATTGATTTCTTCTCACTTGTCATGAAAAGGACATTAAGTCAACTGAGGGACCTGGATGAGAGAAACCAATCTTAAAATGGCAAGAAGGCAAAAGAAGATCCCTTCACGATTGCTGTTTTGTTTTTTGTTTTAGTGTACCAATAAATTTAGAGGATTTGAAAAATAATAAATAAATAATAATAATAATAATAGTAATATTAGATTCCTATTTCAAGATCACCTTAGGGCAGGGTGGCCATACGTCCCGGTACACCGGGACATGCCACCTGTATAGAAATTCCGTCCCGGTCGTGCCGGTTGGTCCATGATATGTCCCAGTCTGAGAATATACAGTAATTAGGGTATACATACTTGGTTAACCCCTTCAGCGACATAGTATTATATCTTATAGTGCGTTCATTATTCCTGGAGTGATCTTTGATGTTATGCGTCTGCAGCTCCGCGCCACCAGATCGCAGGTAACGCTGCCTTGTTTCGTAGCGTTAAGTTGGCACTCTTTATTTTCCATACTCTATGTCCTCAAATCCCTTCAGTTTGTCAGTATTCATTGTAAAGTTCACACCAGACTGCGTGGAGCACTTCGTACCTACTAATTTTCTTAGGTTTTGAATTGTGTCCCGGTCAGCACCGAGACTGTTATGGCAGCACTACCCTAGGGTCTAGTTTGACTCATTTATAACAAAAATTAATATTAATAATTTTATTATTATCTCTCTTTATCGAATCGGCCATCTAAGGACCACGATATTCAACTTTTTTTCTGAGAGTGGACTTTGATGTTTGCCCAGTACATGGTGTATTCTCTGGCTGTGTTGTTTTTTCCGCTCCCTTATCCAGAGTTAGTATTCTTACGGGGCGGGTTGTCCTGAAACCTCCTTATTCGTAGAATCATCCTAAGAGTTGATCAGTCTCTGATTTCACTTCCAACTATTCCCAGTTCCTGAAGATTCTCAGTCACTTCTACTAACCATCATGTAAGGCATGTATTGATTTGGTGTTACCACGTAATATCAATCTCACCATTAAGAACTTCATTATCTACCTTAGTTATCATGAACCTAAGCTATAACCGAAAAATGATTGTACATACTGATCCTACCCGAATGTAAATATATACCTACCAAAAAAACATGTATCGCTTTGATTTTGATCTAAACTAAATTTTTTTTTTTAAGTCACTTTCTACTTGATATTAAACGAATACACTAATTGGTATATATGTTTAATTCAAAATCTCACTCATATATATACCCATATACACAGATATATGTATATATGTTAATATATGCAGAGAGGAGGATGGCCTGAAGGTACACTGTACACAGTATACTATCCCCCTTGCTCAGGATTAACCCCTTGCTCAGGAAACGGTGACTCATGGATCGATATTTATTAAGCAGGCCTTTGTTTTAGTGTACGGGGTCCGTCTACATTGTGTACGCTAACCTTCAAGTTCACGGCTAAACACAAATTGTGTATATTACACGTCTAGAAAGAAACAGACTCAAATCAAACCTTCATTGTTAGTAGTTCTTGTTTAGAATGAACCTCAGTCATCAAGGCAATCACCTCTTATATTGGTCTAAAATAGCTGATATATCAACTTGCTTATCAACAACTGTTTTGAATTGGAAAAATCCTGTAAGTTTTTAAATATGTAGGTAATATTTTGTCTCGAATATTAGGTCTAATTATTGGGTTGTTTCACATGAAATGTCCGTTTTCAAGGTAAAGGGATTTTAGTAAAAATACAATATGAAAACAATATAATTTTATTCGAAGTATTTACCTTCTTTTTCTACATATTTTTCCCAACGTGACAACAACTTTTTTATCCCGGATTTGAAAAACTCTGAGCTTTGAAGTGAAACAAAATCTGAAAAACGCACTTTTGATTTCAGCATCATTTGCAAAAAATTTTCCTCTGCAGAAGTTGTCTAAATTCCTGAAAAGGTGATAATCTGTTGGAGACAAGTCGGGAGAATATGGTGGGTGCGGAAGAACTTCGTACCCCAGCTCTTTCAATTTATGCATGGTAAGTTTTGAAACGTGAGGTCTAGCGTTGTCGTGTAGGAGTATAGGGCCCTTCCGATTTACCAATCCAGGTTGTTTTTTTCAATAATTTTTCGTGCATTTGGCCAATTTCATTGCAGTAGGTTGTAGAGGTAATGGTCTCACCTCTAGGCAAAAAGGAATAATGTATGATTCCAGCCATGGACCACCATACTGTAACCATCAATTTTTTCGGGTGCAAATTTGGTTTTGGCATTTGTCCTGGGCTTTCGTCGATGTCTAACCACTGCCCTGACCAACGCTGGTTGTCATAAATAATCCAGCTGCCGAACGACCTAGTTTAAACTCATAAAAAAATATTACACGAAAATCGCGTGTTTCCATGTTCATATTTGAAGGTATACTAAACAGTGTGTAATTGATTGGGAAGCTAATGTTTATAAAAGAAAAGTAGAGGATTAGTAACTGCTTGATTATGATATGTGAACTTTGGAAGTAAACAACAGAGACTCGCAAAATCCTCTATGTATTTCAAATATTATAAAATCGGACATTTCATGTGAAACAACCCAATAAAAATATAAAATGAAGCAGGGCCCGTAACATTGAGAATATGACTAAATTAGTCCAGTCGATGAGTAATGAATTGAGGGGTGTAGAGTGTTTTTCCCACTCAATTTCGTGTTTTTTTGATTATATCTCGAAAATGGTGGACTCTTGATAAGTACGCAACGAATCAAAATTAAAGCTCATTAAATTTCCTATAAAATTATTTCTATGCGTATTTGTCGAAACTCTAACGGTTTTCGGGATATACGTTATTAAAAATCGATAATTTTAAAAATAAAAAAATAGTCCACCTCACGTTTTGTTAAACATTTGCTTCTAATACCAGAAACGTCTAGATTAAATTAAAGTAAATTTAATATTCTACAATTTTGATTCTGACATTTTTTCTTAGAAACGATCGTTGAAGGTACTAGGAGCAAAAGTTTGACAAAAAGTGAGGTAATATTTGTTTTTTCCCGAAAATCACCGACTTTCAATAACGAATACCTCGAAAACCGCTGTGATATCAACAGATTTATATGAAATTTAATTATCTTTAATTTTGATTTGAAACATTTCTTTTTTTTTTTTTTTTTTTTTTTTTTTTTTTTTTTTTTTTTTTTTTTTTTTTTTTTTTTGAGTCAACCATTTATGAGATATAATCGAAAAACCAAAAAAACTGAACCTCTCCCCTCCCGCCAACGTTAGCTCAACCCCCCCCCCTCCCCTCAGGGGCGGGAACTTTTAGTATGTTTACCTTCTAACTACTCCTAACGAAGCTATGAAGTCAAATATCATGCACCCTACAATGTGTTTATTGACTGGACTAAATAAGAAAAAAAGACAATGCTAAAAATTGTTTCAAACGTCATATTTAATTTCTTCGATGTTAGTTGTTGAAGTATTAACAAAAAAATCTAAGACCATTACAAAATGAAGTAATGCTGGAGGAGGTTTAGATATAAAGGTATTGTTCAATGTTTGGTAGAAATTCAATAAAAGTTTGCCTGGCGACTCTCGATATTTAAAACTCAAGGGACCAGTGGTGAGGTTGAAATTATCAAGAGTTCACACTAACAGGAGATCAATTTTAATTGGAGGGTTCCGAGGATGAACGGGTTATATAACAAAACACAATTTTGGAGTAATTTGTGTTTATAGTTTTTTTTTTTTCATTTCCCTCTAGCACGGAAATGACCAATGCTTCTATACAAAAATAGCTGGCCGAAAAATTTCTTCAAACATATTAGTCTATTGGTGTATATAGCATATGTTTTCATTTCATTTTTTTTTTTAATGTTAATATTAAACTTTTAGTATAATTGTAGGTACCGGTCGGCAAGCCCGCCACCAACCCCTACGCGCGCCCAGAATACCTTTTATCGATTCTAACCTTCTTCCGGTTTATTTCGGTGTTTTAGTCTCTACTTTTCGAGGGGAAAGGTTATTTTCCTTCATTTACGGAGACACTCTAATTCCCTGTTCAAAGAAATATTAACTTATGTTTACCTTCTGAAATTAAAATGAGAAATAAGAAAATATCAAAATATAACACACTAAATCAATTTTGAATAAATATTATGTTAAATCAAAATTAATATAATGCTAAACCACCAGTACTGCTAATTCCTGATAAACTTTCTTATGTCAGGGAAGTGTAGTAAATAACTAATTATAAATATATAAAAGACGGAATCATTAAGTATTTATTTGACTCCTATTTATTTAACATTTGTAGCTGCATGTTTCGGAGAAAATGCTCCATAATCTGGCTTCTAAATTTTTTTAAAAATACATTAATCTATAACATTACAACAATAGTTTTACAATTATATAATATGTCATTTACCTCTTTATCTGTGATAATTTTCACATTGTCCATTCTCCATGTTATAAGCCATTATATAATATAGGACAGAATCCTAGTTAAAAGTGATGATGTTAATTTCTGCTATATTTTCTCAAGGGAAGTGGAAATAATAAAATTTGAAACCTATGATATACTTTCTCACATTTATTTTTAGTTCGATATGTTTTATTGAATTAATTATACAATCTGTCTCAGTTTAGGTTATATTGTAATCATATAAGGTCTATAAAGCTTGTTGGGCCAAAATCGTACTTTCACAACATAGCAGAGTGAGAAGAAAAAATCGATTAAAACTACACTAATCTAATAATCGTAGACCTTAAAGGGGAAATTCGATTTTTTTTAATGGTCGATACATTTTATAGTTTTGAAAAGCTAGCCAACCTACTTTTACTAACAATAATACTAGTTTTAATATTTCAATAAAGATAAATATTAGAAAGCAATTTTTAATTAATTTAGCCGGATCATAACAATAAAAGGTAAAAATTAACTCGGATAATTAAACAATACAACCTATGAATACAAAGCTCCTATATTCAGAATTATGAGTTCCCTCCCGGAACCACAAGGGAATTATAAAGCAAACTTTAATGAGTAGTCTTCATTACGGTATAACAGTTTCTGAGCTTCCACCTCCCATCTTTCCTTCCAACGAGATGCAAATAACAGGGAAGGTATGAGGATAATTCTAGAAGCTAAACTGATTCGTTATTCATCGGGATAATAGAACAAGATATCTTCCTCATTCGTTCAATTTTAATTTTTCCGTTTGGTCAGAAGAAAGAAAATAAAAATTACATTTACTATACGAACCGTCCCTAAGATCCACTACTTTATTACAAAAGATCTATAAAACTATAATTAAACCCTCGACGTTCTGAACTGAGCTTCTGGCCTACACAAAAAACATACAATTCCTTTGTTATTGAATTTTTAGAATCTAAAATCTTCCGTGAAATCCTCAATGCTTTTTTAATACGTTTTTATTAACTTTACATGTATGTAACGGAATCTAATTAGTATTATATATTATATATTTGTTTTATTGGTATCTATTTATATTCATACGTTTCATGAGTTTTGGGGGTACTGAAATGGAATTCTAGGGCTAAAAAAATTTTCTAACTCATTTTACAGTGTAAAAGCTAAAAATTTTCAAGTGAAGTACGTTCAATATAATTTGAAACCGACATCGGATTCGAATTCAGCATTCAAAAGAACCCTCAAATACGAAATTTCATCCAAATAGAAAAATAAAAATTTGTAAGCTTCAAAATTTGCCCGACCAAGACATCTTTTGTTTAAATTGATAAAAACATGAATTACGCTTAGATGGTTTGAGGTATCAACTTTATATTTTTACTCATAATATAGGGTGGTAATACGCTTGAAATGTATTTGGTTTCATCATCCTATCTGGTTTCAAACTCAAGTTAAAAATCAAAATGTTTTTCGGATTTTCCAATTTTTTTAATAGGTTTTTATTCATCGAATTTTACATTTATATACATCAAAAGAAAGCTGAGACTCTCCTCTTTCCAACGATACCAACCAGTGACTCGTGACAAAGTAATGGCGATTTAAAGGTATGCAACCAATAATCGGTTTAAAAATTTCATTTTCCTGGAAGAGGGTGAAAAAAATGATATTTTTTGATTTTGTTGAATAAGCGTTTTTTAAATGTTTTTGAGGGTGCTGAATTAGAATCTGATGTCATTTTTTGTGTAAAAAAATCTTAAGAAGTAGTTTGCTTGAAAAACTAATTATTTTTTTAGAATTTAATTAACCTAAACCAAAATCTATGAGGTGACTGTATTTTTCCTTCAATCCGCAATCAAAACTAAAAATCTTGGTGCAAGAATCATGTCGATATCATTTTTTAAACTCGAGATAAAAAAAAATTATTTCAATTCCATTTTATTTTTTTTCTCGGCTTCTAGGGCCCATTGGCCGGAACGGCAAAATACGTGTCTGATATTTTTTGACCAGGAACCTCCAAAAAAAAATTGCCAGCAAGATCCGTGAGAGACTGAGTGTGGCCTCCCCTTGTTAGTCTAGTTAAATTACCCCCAAAATAGGGGTCTGCCTTGCAAAATGTGATGTAGTAGGTTTTACGTTTTTATATAGTCCAGATAGGTCCTGAAAATAAAATATCCAAAATTAGATTAAATTCGATAAGAGGAAAATGTTTAGGGGGGGGGGGGCAAAATACCCAAACTTTTAAAAAAAATTTCAGATTTAGGAAAAAAACCATATAGAAAAATGCTTTCAATCGAAAAAATGTTATAATTACCACATTAGAATTTATTAAATTGTTCTTCTAAAGACACTCCTTAAGCTGAATTTGATTTAAACGTTAAGCCACAATCGATTGTCAAACATCAAAGATTTTTGCCAACTTAAAAAAGTTAGTTTTGCTCATGTTTAAAGGTGCATTCACACTACGCTGACGTGACATGTTGACACGTCAGTTGCCGTGTTACGAATAAATATAAACCAATATTTAGAATGGAAGTGTTCACACTACGCTGATGTGCTGTGTTGTGTCGCTACACACTCTCTGACCCGTCAGCACCAAGTACAAATTCCCATATCTCGTCAGTAGGCATCAGCCCGTCAGCAATGAACATTGAGGAGCAGCTCATCGAGCATGTGGAGAAATATCCATTTCTTTTTGACCCGTTTGAGAAGGAGTATAGGAATAAAAAAACACGAAACGAGGCATGGTAGGAAATAGGAGGAATGTTAGAAATATCAGGTAATAATTGTATTTCTTTACTAATTTATTGCAAAGGTGACTGTTTTATTTATTTAACGATATTTTAAACACTTTAAAAGCACTTTTGTTAATTTAGTGATTCTTTAGAATTGCCATAGCATAAAATTTGGTTTCTTTAACCAATGGTAGCAACAATTGGTTATTTATCTTGTAAAATGTAAAAAATGACGAAGGAGTGATCCAACAAATTAAAATTAATTTATATATATACAATTGTGGAAATTGCAATTGAATCAATTATTATAACCATGAGAACATTGATAAAGACCTTCAATGGGTCATTGAAGTCTATTGGGGAGATCAATAGAACCAGTAGACAGTTCTAAATCCGGTAGAAACTTAATCAGAGCTAAAATTCAATCATTACTTTTTGGCAACTAATTTCCAGGAATCGATCACCAAATCTAATAATAATTAAATCTCAATCATCATTAGTTCACTAAAAAATCGAAAGAAAGATTTAATGATTAATATTTATGTGATTGATTTCCGGAAATTAGTTGTCAAATAGCTGTGATTAAATTTGAATTACACTTTAGCTATGTTTGAATTATGCCCAATTAAGCCGGTAGAGACAAAAGTGTGTTTATATATTGTGAAATTAAAATTTGAATCGGTCTGCAACTATTTATAGGGTGCACCCATATTCTCCTTGAGTGGTGAGCGGCTATAAAAGCTGCTATCACAGCAATATACTCTTCCTCTTCATCTAAAGCATCTAAAATTCTCATATCCATTCCGCAACGATGTGTACCTTTTGAAAACCAAATAAAAACTGGCATGAATTCGTCACGACACGTCAGAACAGTGTGCACACAATGGCTGACGCTGACATATTAACACGAGCCGCAGAGCGCGAGTCAACACGTCACGTCAGCGTAGTGTGAATGCACCTTAAGAGTCTATACCGCAGAAATGGCTAATTCAATCAAAAAATGCTATGTACTAAAAGTTGTAGATCATTACATTTTGTACATGGTAGGATTACTAAAACGAAAATTGTTAGTTGATTTCGGATTAACCGTTTTAAAAATCTAAACAAATCACGAATAGAACAGAAAAATTAGCTTCAAACCTTCAACTCAAAAAATTGTTCACTACGCTTAGCTTTTTAGTTAGATTTGCTATAAAAGCGTTCTTTTCTATTTTTTTTAAAATTATACATTTTTTTTTTTTATTATGTCAAACTAACTACAGTTTTCACGTTCTATCAACTAATATTGAACTTTTGGTCTGTCCTGAATACAAATTAGGAAGATATTAAAGAAGAAAAAATGAAAAATTCAATTTCATTGAACGGGACAACCATTTTTCTTTCTTTCTTTTTTTTTTTAAACGAAGAGTTAAGGCACTGATGGACGTTGAAGTTAAACACATGCAATTGGTTGTAGCGGTCAGTAAACAAATGCTCATTTCTCGCCCCATTTACGCACTTCATCAGGATACAATTAACATTTCATTGATTTTAAATATTTTACAGTCTGGTAAACATTCCTTCTGACCGAAATAATTGGAATAGAAAGGTAGTGAGAATATAATTTGATTAGAAATTATAATAAAACCACCGTTACTCTGCAAACTAACAGTGATAAGTTGTATTTTTCGTTCTACTTTATTACCTTATTTTCTGCTATTAAAAAATATACGAGTAGCATAATAATAAATAAATATACTGGAGAAACGTTACATAGGCTTATGCTTTACAAAATTGAAAATAAGATTCAATTATGTATTATAGTTCAATATTACTCGCATTAATTTCTAAGCTAACTATAATTACAATCAAAATTACAAAATAAGCTCTGATAGTTTTTTAATTCAATAACTAAAGATAATAATAGACGGTGAGAAGGACATTCGATCCCGGGGTACCTGGAAGGATAATGGGGAATATTTATGGAAGGAAGGATTAATAGATTTGTGTGGGTATGCTGTTTGTTAGGAAGGACGTAATGAAGGCTGATCTCCCCATGCTTATAAGAGAATCAAGGACATTAAGAGTATTTATTATATATATTTACAAATATATGTGGAGTATATATTTTATTTAATATACCCTTGGAATGCGGTAAGGTTTAAAGTATTTCATTACAGAAATAGGTTTCAGATTCAGCTTCTTACCAGTGTTAAAATTTGAGTTTTTATCGTATATCCAATTTTATTTTTATTTTTAATATGATGTTCCACTGATCCTTGCTGAACAGATCCGCTATCTAGGACTTCAACTGGACAAACGTTTAACTTGGAATCAAAATACAAGACTAAAACGACAAGAAACTGCTCGCCGTTTTCGACTTCTTCAACATTTACTAGACTAACGTTCAAAACTCTCAATTTTCTACAAAAGGCTCATTTACATGACAGTTATCAGACCTATTTGGACATATAGAGTTGAGCTTTGGGGCTCAATCCAAAATCCCTCGAAAAATCCTCAATGCTCCTTACTTTGTCACCAAGAAACCTATCCATAAAGATGTTATTGTTCCATATGTTGCTGATTTAGCTCAAACCAGATACCTATCCTTCCATAGTAAGCTCCATAACCACTCCAATCCACTAGTCTCCCAGCTTGCTTCCTATTCCATTCCTAATGGAGGCGTTCTCAAAATAAGATACGCTAGAGACCTTTTAGTATAGAATTTATTAAAGTGCTACTAGTGAGTAGTTCTTCACATGTTATTTACATGCCACTGTTTTTACTTTTAACACATTTACTTGTTGGAATAAGGGAATAATATACGGTAGGGAAAGACAGACTGAAGAAGGCATTTGGAGGCGGTCGATGGACTCCGGAAGAAGATATCTTTCGTATGTTCCGCGAAGTGAGGAGGCCGAACCAGTCCAACGGGCAATATGCAGGATCGTTGTTGGGCCACTTCAATAAAATAACGGAGAAGATGAGGGAAACAACGGAAGCGGCAGAAGTGGAAGCGAGGATGGCCTTTTTGTCGACAATTTTAAAGGTGCAGCTTGCTAAGGAAACGGGAAGAGGGATGGGCTCCCGAGAGAAAAAACCTTTTTGGAATGCGCGAGAGAGATGGTTGACTCGAGCGCTAGGGATGAGGAAGTCCGGAAGGAAGACGGATGGAGCAAGGTGACCTATAGGCGGACGGACGGCGGAAGACACGCGCAGCCCCGAGTGGATATGTGGAAAAGACGGGAGTTTGGAGGCCGCGAACGACCATCGGACGGGACAGGAGGCCAGGGACGGAGAAGAAGATCTGGAAGAAGGAGGAAAGGAAATGCCACGGTGCGGAAAACCAGGTCATTTGGTGGCGCAGTGCCCCCGAACAAGGTGTTTTTTTGAATGTGGCACAGAAGGCCACATTGCGAGACAATGCCCATACATCAATAGGCGCAGAGGAACAAACCAGGCGGAGCCGATGGAGGTTGAACGCCCAGCGGGTGTGGAGGAGGAGCAGACGGCCGTCGGAATCGACAAGGTCGTCGGAAACTTCAGAGACGGAAGGAGAAGAAGAAGGGGAACCAGGGGTAGGAGCACGCCAGACAGGAGGAAGTGACAGGAGGAGCGGGGAGCGAAGGACGGCGGCGGAGAGGAGAATACGCGATGAAGAATGAGGTGAGTGTAAAAGAGGGGCAACCAAGTGGTGATAAATAGCGTTAAGAGTGTGAGGGGAGGGTTGCCTATTATTAAAATTGCGAGGATGTGTGGGGTTCTAGTTGACACGGGAAGCTCGAATACCATAATGAGCAAAGAGGTGGTAAGAAAATTATGTAAAGAGGAGAGGATACCCCGAGTAAAACCCTGTAATTGTAAATTGATCACTCTGAGTGGCCCCTGTAGGGTGGAGGGGGAGGCGCAGATAGGATTAGGCATGTGGGGGGGGAAAAAGGGGGAAAAACTAACGGTACATGTGGTGGGGGAAAGCATGCCGCGCGAATACGGGAGTATTATCGGGTGCGATCTCTTAGGGAAGATCGGGACTAGGATAAAAGGGAGTGGCGATCAATGGAGGGTTCGAATAGGGAGGAAGGACTATGAATGTGAAAGTAATCGGGAGGTAGAACCATGCTATGGTCGGAGCAATTGATCGGAAGGGAGATTGGCGGCAATCATTAAGAGACGAATACTCGGATGTCTTTTTTAAGGAAGGGGAAATACTGAGTGTGACAGGGGAGACGGTACACGAGATCCCACTAAAGCAAGACAGGGTAACATATGTAAAGGAAAGAAGGTATCCCCAGGCGTTGCGGCAGCATATCAGGGAGGAATTAGAAAGTTTGAAAAGGCAAGGGATTATAGTCGATAGTACTTCCCCATATAACAGTCCCCTGTGGGCGGTAAAGAAGAAAAGCGAAGAGGGATCAACTCGAGAAAAGTACAGGGTAGTGGTGGACTTCAGAAAACTAAATGAGAACACTGTAGACGAAAAGTACCCCATACCGCGGTTCGAGGATATATTAGATCGGTTGGGAGGCGCTACGGTATTTAGCACGCTAGATCTGAAGGCGGGGTACCATCAGATCCGAATGCACCCGAAAGATCAGCATAAAACCGCGTTCACCTTCGAAAGGGGTCATTACGAATTCACGAGGATGCCCTTTGGTTTGAAAACGCTCCTATAACGTTCCAAAGGCTCATGGATGAGTTTCTTCGGGGGCTGGACGAGGCCAGTTGTCAGGTATACATGGACGACCTACTCATATTTAGCAAGGACGACGCTGGACATGTACAGGACTTAAGACGGGTGTTCGAGCGGCTGAGAAAATTTGGGTTGAAACTGTCAATAGATAAGTCAATCCTGGGGCAGGACCGTATTAACTTCTTGGGACACACCATTTCGGGAGAAGGGGTAAGACCGGACATAAGGAAAGTCGAAGCGATTAGTAAATGGCCATACCGACAGACGTGAGAGGCATACGGAGACTACTTGGGACGCTTAACTATTACAGACGGTTTGTCCCGGAAATGGCACGACACCTGGTACCTTTGAACAACTTGTTGAAGAAGGGAAACGAATAGTTATCACCCCGGAAATTGAACAAAACATACGGACATGCATGGACAGACTCCAAAAAGAACCAGTACTTGTGTTCCCGGACTTTTCCAAGACATTTACTGTTACAACTGACGCAAGTGAATACGCATTGGGGGCCGTACTGTCACAGGAGGGCGAAAAAGGTGAGCAACCGGTGGCATATGCTAGTAGGCGACTCACGGATACGGAGGCGCGATACAGCGCGTTGGAGAGGGAGCTGCTAGGAGTAGTTATGGGCCATCGAGCACTCCAGGCCGTATGTGTTCGGGCGGAAGTTTAAAGTTCACACGGACCACCGTCCCCTAATGTGGGTAGGAAGTTAAAAGAATCGTCGGCGCGTGTCACCCGTTGGAAGGAGTTCCTGAATCAATATAATATGGAGGTAGTGTATAAGCCAGGAAAAGAGAATATTGTGGCCGACTGGCTATCGCGGGCTTTACAAGTGAACGCAATAGAGCAGATAGACTTTATACAGTTGTAAATTTCAATAAATTTATTTAAAAAAGAAAAAAAAATATGGATTTTTTTTTTTGGCTAGGGTTCTATAGTTTTCTTGTGTAACTTTTTTTTTTCATTCTCAAAATGTTAAACGTTTTTTTACCCTGAAAATGGAACATTCTCAACAATGGAACAACTCTAGCTCTTTTGGTGTTATCAGAAATTATATAGGGAATGGTTTTTTGCTATATTACATTTGTCGCTAGGAGCTCATCATAAAATCGTTAAATATTTTAAAACTGTATCCTTGTAAGGACAACAATGGCGGAAGTTATCCTTCGAATAACTTAAAAACAGTTAAATATTTCTATCCTTAAGGACGAAAAACTAATAAAATCGTTAAATTCCGCCATCTTGAAACAGCATCCTTAAGGACGAAAACTAATTCTAATTGTGGAAGGAGAGAGTGGCCAAGGATGTCCTTCCGCCTCAAAAGAATCGTCAGATCCTTGCAGATCTGTAAAACAATGTCCTCATAGCAGTGTCCTATATATGATATATAACATTTGTTACTAGGAGCTATATTAGTTTGAAATAAAAATGTACAGTTTTTTACATTTTTTACGTCTAGTAAATTTTTTACATGCTCTAGCTGTTTTGAAGTTGCTTTGATCGAAAATTCCTATTTGACTTTTTTTATTTTTTTTTTTTTTTTTTCTTCTTTGGAAGGTTTTTTCTTCGCTATACGAAGATTCCTTCTACCAAACTCCTCCCTCAGCCGGTTCCTCTATTCCTCTCTGTCCATCGCTTCTTATTCCGTATGTCACCACCGCACCATACTTTCAGCCACAACTCTCCACCTGATGCTAGCTAGGCCTACCTCTCCTCCTACCTTCTGCTCCCCGGTCATAAGCTATTTTGGGGATTCTTCTATTCTCCATTCTTTTAATATGGCCGAACCACCTCAGTCTCCTTCCTTCCATCTCCTCCAGAATATTCCTCTTAACTTCCATTCTTTCTCTTATGATCTCATTCCCGATTCGTTGAATCCTTGAGATTCTTGCTGATCTCCTCCAAGAATCCATCTCCGCAGCCAGAAATCTTTTGCCTTGCAATTTTTCTTGAGGCCATGTTTCTGAGCTGTTTTTTTTTAATTTTATTATTATTATGTTTTTAAAAATAAAAAAATTTTAATTTGAAAGTCTAAATTGTGAGTAATTACATATATTTTACTGTTTTATTTCTTGAATTGAATGGATCCAATGACAAACATACAACTTTGAGTAATCAGTGAAAGAAAATCATGATCTAAAGTTCTTGTTAGTTTTGTAGGTTTTATTTCATATTCACCTTATTAATTTGTTATATTTACATGTATAATTGCATAATGGAGTACTATATAATACTAAGACGTACTATTATACATTTTAAAAACCTTAAAATCGCCACTTCGGAAATTTTTTCTCTTAAAATTTTTTTCGGCGGAGCCATTCAATTATTATTACTCGTATTCATAACATATGTTTGTATAGTCCTGAACATCGATGTTTTCCCGCTCCCGCTTTTTGTTTCTTGCATCCTACGTAATTTTAATATAACCTTTTGAGACAAAGAAATAAAAGAAAATCACTTCATTTTTTTTTTTTTTTAAATCTAATTTATTCATTATCTTTAATGAAAACGGAATTAATTTACTCTTATTATAAATTACCTGGCTCATGATATGAGGTCGTTTTCACTGCCGCGTTGCATAATGGACTATATTTGGTCTGTTTTCGATGTGACATTTCTTTCGAAACCTGTTCCCGAAGTATATTTTACAGAAAGCGGCAGCTTTGGAAGCTGTTGTCGACAACCAGGCGATAAATTGCCACAGCTGTCAATGCTTTTACTTTTAGTTATATTCTCTTGTAATTCTCTCCGCTATCGTACTTCTTTAATTTATTAATTTATTTTTTTATGAAAGAAAAAATGTAAAACTAAACGTTAATTAATTAATTTATAAATGTTTATACAATTTATACAAATGGGAAATCTAATTAAATCCGTCAAAATCGCTTTATCTCAGCTTTTCCCTTTGAAAAGAGCCAGCTCTCAGTTTATTCGGTATCAACAAAAAAACTAGATATGATAACGCGCAAGACTCACCTGTATCTATAAATAAACACATAGTATGGAGTTGAGCTTTGGGGCTCCACTAAACCATCCAATTCATTTCTTATCCAATCCTTACAATCCAAAATCCTTCGAAAATCCTCAATGCTCCTTACTTTGTCACCAATAAACTTATCCATAAAGATCTTAATGTTCCATATGTTGCTGATTTAGCCCACACCAGATATCTATCCTTTCATAGTAAGCTCCATAACCACTCAAATCCACTAGTTTCTCAACTTGCTTCCCACACCATTCCTGATAATCCTCCGAGGCCTCTGAAATGAAGATGGGACCTTCTAGTGTAGAATTTTTATTAAAGTGCTACTGATGTGTAGTTTTTTTTTCTTTCAATTTTTGTCACGTTATTGTAATAGTCAACAGCACTGTTACTTGATTTTTAAATTTTCTACAGTTGTAAATTTCAATAAATTGTTATAAAAAATATATATATATTGTGAGTTTCCTTATTCTTGATGATTCCTCGGTGATGAGAGGAGGCTGTTTCCGCTCAGTTACTTGACACTTTTAAAATAATCAAGTTTATTTTATTATATTATCGACATATTTATTTGAAATCATGTGATTATAGTAATTATTGTTATTAATAACAGTTATTTGTACCAGCCGTGAGAATAATTCTAAAATTAGATTGCCCCGACGTTATTGTTTCCATATCGATATTGTAATGGGATTTTCTTTTGTGGTTGACTGTCTCTCGCTATGATCGGCAAGAGATTGCGGTACAAAAACAAAAGATAGAAAAAAAAAGAAAGAAAAAAAAGAAGTTAATAAGAAATATGCCGTGATCCTGACGCGGACACCTGGTCACGGTCCTCAACTTCTTGCTTTCATTCCGCCCTCAGAGCTTTCGGTGGACGAAAGTAGGCGTCTTGGGGTCACGATTAGCAGAAGGAGAGGGGAAAGGAAGAAGATGACGGCGGGTGTGTCGGAATAAATTTCGTGTTTCTAATATCACTCCGGTCTGCTTGACACAAAGTTCGAGCTCTGCGCTCTGGGGATCATTTGTCGAGAAAGTGTGTTCGATATCGATAGCGCTCACGAAATTCGCAGTGAAAGTGTATCAGATAGTAATGGAAACATCATGGTTTGATGATGAATGACCAGTGTACCTCCATGATAAACGGATTTCTATTTCTCCCAGTATCCAGGCTAGTGGACCGCGAAAGGTTAGAAAGAAAAAGAAATAAAACAACTGGAAATTGTAAAGATCTACTGGCTTAGGAAAAAACGTTTCTATTTTAACTTATATTGTACTAACACCCCCCCCCCCCCCCTTCACAAATAAAGAATTCTAACTAATAATTTAAGTTTTATTTTTTTTAGATAAAAATCTTATGTTGTAGCATTCAATTAATAAGCATTATTTCCTCAATGTTTCCACGCATAGCAATAATTTTAAAGCTGGTTAATTGCACTGATTAGATTGGCAAAAGCATAATTAGCCATCCATTTTTAATTTTAATTTATTAGCTAGATTTAGCCCAGACCAGATACCTATCCTTTCATAGTAAGCTCCATAACCACTCTAATCCGTTAGTTTCTCAATTTGCTTCCCCCTCCATTCCTGATAATCCTCCGAGGCGTCTGAAACGAAGATGGCCTAGAGAGACCTTCTAGTGTAGAATTTTTAATGAAGTGCTACTGATGAGTTGTTCTTTTCCAGTTCTGACATGTTATTGTAATCGTTGTCAATACATTAACTTGATGTATATATTTTTTAGGTATACAGTTGTAAATTTCAATAAATGGATATTAAAATAACAAAAAAAATCTCTATTACGGAATCTTGTCCGCCACATATCTGTCAATTATTAAACTTCACCTTTATCCAAACATTATCACTTTTTTAATGACAAATTAATTGAAATCAGTGAATGTTATTATTGCTAAACCTTCCTGGAACTATAAAGATTATGTGGTTAAAATGTGGAACAGGTTGGTTTAGTAGTTTTCGTGGATAGTGATCACAAAAGAAAAATGGCTTGTCTTTTTATATATTAGTTTAGATAGATAAACAAAACCACGACACTCATACGCGAGTTCTTTTCTTCAGTTACCCAGAATGCACTAGGACGACCATTACCCATAATGCCTATTAGAAGTCAACAAGGACAGCTGTGAGTGATAAGAGTGTTCAGTTATTATTGTAAACAATTAGCCTCTACTACTGTATCAATAGTAACTGTAGAATATATAAAGGGATTAATAATATAACGGCTTTAAATATAGTTTATTTTGTATTAACAGATAACGTAATTGTTTAAATGTGTATTGTATATAAAAATTCTATTATAGAGAGGAACGCAATTGTGTCTTAACTTCATTACCTAAGGATAGTCAAAAACCATTAAGAAACTACATTTAAAGCCGTTATTTTATCACTCACAGCTGTCTTTGTTGACTTCTAATAGGCATTATGGGTAATGGTCGTCCTAGTGCATTCTGAGTAACTTAAGAAAAGCACTCTTATATGAGTGACAGGGTTTTCTTTACATTTTTAAAGTATAATTTAAAATAGAAACTTTTATTCTAAGCCAGCAGATCTTTACGATTTCCAGTTTTTTTTTTTTCTTTCTAACCTTTTGCGATCCACTAGCCTGAATACTGGAGAAATAGAAATCCATTTATCACGCAGGCAGTGGTCATTCATCATCAAACCATGATGTTTCCATTATATCTGATTTACTTTCACTCCGAATTTAGTCTGTATCTGTAATCAGTATAAAGTGCGATTCTTTTGATTTTTTATTTATTTTTTAAACCGATTATGAATGTTAAACATTTTGGTTTTACATTTATTTTATAATTAGCTCATTTGTATGATTCACCTGGACTTTTTGTTATCACCAACTGCTATCCTTATCTTATCTCGCCGAGACACAAACTAAGAAAAATAATATTTAACATAAGCTCTTATATCATCGTAAGCCCTAACAATAATCTTGTTAGCGACACGAGGTATAATATAACGCTCAGAGTTCTTTTCTTAAATATATATACATATATATTTTGTGCTCAATATAATCTATTAGTTTTGTACCTTTTGGTCTCAATTTCAGACTCCACGTCAAAATAAAAATACTGTTGTTAAGAAGAAAAAAAAAAACTTATCTCTATATTAAAAATAATAATAATAATAATAATTGGTATTTACAACTGTCTTGAATTTGTAATCCATCAAGTTAATGAGTGGGGAAAAAAATATTACATTCAATTGCAAAGCATCTACTTATTGGAAGTACTTCATTAAGATTTATACTTTTTAAGGTCTCTAGGACATCTTCTTTTCTGAAACCTCTGAAACCTGAAAGGTTTAATGGGACTCGAGTGGGAAGCAAGTTTGGAGACTAGTGGGTTTAAAGCACATGATGGAAATACATATAGATATCGTTTAGACGCATAAAGTAAATTAAGAACATTATGGATTGATTTATTTCTGTGGTAATAAGGAACGTTGACGATTTTACGAAGGTTCTTGGATTTGCAGTAGATTTTCTTTTGAAGCGAAGGTTCGATACGGACGTTAAGTTTATTTTTCATTTCATATTATAGATACATGCAAATATTCCCCTAGGGTAAATCTTGAAGGTTGTAAAGGAAGTTAGATCCCATTTCAAACAGCTGTTTCAAATATTGAGTACTCAGTTAAACGTTCTTAAAACTATTTGTTTCTTTTGTTTTTTTTTCAATAACTTTTATTTAGGATGCAGGTCAAGTGAATAGTTATTTTTTATTACATTGCAATATCTTGTTTTTGTTATTACGTTTAATGTTTTATATTTACTAAAACGTTTCTTTAATAAATATTATAACCTCCAAATAATTTATTCATAATTTAGACACATGTTTTGTACTAGAGTTAGTAATTAAATTGTATAGAAAGAGTTAAGTGTTCTAGATTATTGTTTTTATATTTTCTGATTATTTTCTTTCATAACAGTGTATAAATAATAAATATAGTAATAAATCCTATAATCATAAATAAATATTATTAGAGCCAACTAAAAAAAATGGACTAGAGCCTTATCTTTGGATGCCTCTTAATAATTTAGGATGAGTTCCTCATATGTAAGTTTCTCAATTTCGTTTCAGTTGTTTCGCTTTTATTGGTGGTCCCACTGACCGCTGACACTGTTTTTTTTTTTTTGTTTTTTTCAACTTTAAACTAGATATATGTATGTAATAAAAATGTGTTATAATTGCTTAATATTTTCTTATACATTTCTTTTGGAAAAGCCACCTCCTAATCTTTATCATAAAAGAAATATCAGTGTAATTTTAAATCCAGTTTGGGCACAGTAAGTTGACACATCGCCATCTACGTGAAGGCAATCCTCCACCAGAATGCAGCACTTGTAACTGCCTCCTTACAACGGAGCACATTATCAAGGATTGCACCCAGCTTTTATCTTACAGGACTTCGTTGCATCTCCAAAGGTACTGCGAGGCTTTAAAACCCGAAAACTGGAAAAAACTGTTTAACCTCCTCAAAGAAAACAACTTGTATCGACTAATCTATAAGTCTAATGACAAATGTTATGTAATGGTGCCTCTAGCCCGAGTTGTTGTACACGGCACCTAAAACAGTAATAAAATAAAATAAATCCAGTTAGCTTATTTATTAAAAGTTAGTAATAAATATTGCTGTAATAAAGTATGTTAATGGATATGGAATTGCAATGATTGACTTTAACTACTGCTTGCCGTAGAACCAAAGCTGATGTTTCACAAGTGGTGAAGTGCTGTTGCTTCTAGTTACGTAGTTTTTCATGCTAACATGTTAGATACATACTTACATTCCACCATTAAAGACACGATTTTACGTTATACAGACTCGAAAATTAATGCGAAATACTTTTCAAAATATGGTGCAATATAGTTTTAGTAATATGAGTTTATTCATTATGGAATAAAATATATTCTTAAGATAAACGTTTGAAAACTTTTTTTTTTTTTAAAGTGTTTTCCTTTCAGAAGTAATCCTATTGGAAGAGATTTTATTTATTTCTGTACACACCATATTAAAAGTATACAATGTACCCTTAATTTTTAATTTTTGGTTTTATTATTATTTTACATATACATATATATATATATATATATATATATATATATATATATATATATATATATATATATATATATATATATATATATATATATATATATATATATATATATATATATATATATATAGTACCTGTGTCGAAAGTTAATATAAAGAATCGAACAAAAAAAAAGAAGAAGTTATACAATATTAAAATTCAATAAAACTAAGCGACAAAGTTATTTCATCATCAGAAATACCTAAAAAATTTTAATAGAGAAAAATTGATGATTTTTTCATGTTCTAAAGGTATTTTGTATTGATACTTTGATTTTTGATTTGGAATTATTAAAAGAATATTTTGAAATCTTAAAATATATTTTTCATCAAACCAATTAATAAACCTGCATTATTTTTGCACAAACTTAATATTAATTAAATTTGATGCTATATTCGAGCTAAAACCCTCTAAGGATAAACCAGACAGTTATTGACAATCCCCATCTTAAAAATTAAAAAAAAAATATTTAGCCAAAAAACTAAATCATGAAATTCCTTTTAAATCCTACAAATCAACAGTATACAAGTACTTTCAATTCTGTCCATATTTTAAAAGATATCTATAGGGTGTCAATAACTGATTTTACATATTTTATTGTCACTATCTTGTAAAATACATTCCAGGCATAATGTTTGATGTGAACTTTCTTGCTTAGCTTAAAGTATAGTAATTAAGGAAAAATTACTGGAAATTCAACTTTATTTAACTATTCTTTCTATAATTCTGTGCCATTTGGGAAAAACTAGATAAATTGATTTTGTCCATAATAAGATAAATACTTTGGGCAACCCATATGTCAAGTTGTAATGTCAAAGGCAAGTTGTAATGTCAATTGTATAAAAGGATACCATTGCCCATTATAAGTTGCCTACTTTTACATGATGCGTAAGACCCCAATATATGGGCTGCTCAAAATATTTATCTTATTATGGACAAAAATCAATTTATCTAGTTTTTTCCAAATGGTACAGAATTTTAGTATGAATATTTCCGGTTATTTACTTAAGGGTGCCAATAACTATTTGGTTTACCCTATACTATAGTCGCTCAGCCACCATAGGTTTTACTTAGTGTTCCAATCAGGTTGTTTTTAGAAGTAAAATATCATGAATAACTGCACTTGTTTTATACAAACATAAATATCAAAACAGTAAATGCAAAATCATGTATCAAGACCAGAGAGTGATATTCTCAAGATTAGTTTTAATCTACAAATTCAGGTAATAATAAATTAAGAACTCTTAGCATTAGTCAATCAAACTGCTGACGCAATTATTTAAAACATCTGTTTTATTAATAATAATTAAAAACAGCTGTTAAATAGTTTTCTCTTTTAAAAGATACAATTCAAAATATTCTTTCATTGGAAAAATTGTTATTTCAATTTCATTCTACTTTGATGATTCATTTTGATCTATGGCAAAAATGGAACTAATTTCAAGGTATTTCAACGGTCCTATTACCATTGATCCGTTGACTAGTTGCCAAATTTTTCGCCATGTCATTTTAATTAGCCCATCTGGGTCAATGAGATGTATTTTGTTTTCATTGAACCATCGGCACTGACTTGCTCCTTTTTATGACTCGTTGTTTTGTTTAGGGTTTGGGTGACTGGTCATGAAAATTGTTTTTGACCTTGATTTCATTTTTTTTAGATATGCAGTTTTTTTTTATTTAAACCACTTTGAGGTAGATTGGTCAATCGTTGTTATTATTTTGTAATAAGGTTGTTTATTGGGTTTAAACGTTACTAAATAATGGCAATATAGAGTAAAAAGAGCTATCATAAAGGATGTCACCTTTATCACCTTATTAGGTGAAATCAGTTTTTTTAATCAAATTGTAGAATAAAATGGGTATTATTTGCTAAAGTTTTATTTTGGTACATCTCTAGAATTTATCATAGATTATAATAGAATTAATCATTTATTTATTTATTATGGATTGCTTAATTAACTTGTTTGTTAGCCATGTATTTTTGTTTATTTAAAATTTATTTTAAAATTAAGTTTTAAATCCCAGCAAATAACTTTCACCCTACATCGAAAACCAACCTCATCCTGTCATCCTGTATCTTTTAAAGGTGTACCGCTAAATAGTGTGGAACAAAAACGATACCTTGGACTAGAGCCTTACCTGGAAACCTCATACAAGATTGAAAAGACAAGAAGCTGCACGTCGATTTCGATTGCTGTAACACTTGTTCGACAAACGTTCAAATCTCTTGATTTACTACAAAAAAACTCGTCTTTCTGACGATTATCAAACCTATTTAGACGTATGGGATTGAGCTTTAGGGCTCCACCAAACCATCGAATTCTTCCTGCATCAAATCACTCCAATCCTAAATCCTTAATGCTTCTTACTTTGTCCGAAATTAACTGACCCACAATGACCTTAATATCCCATATGTGTCTGATTTGGCAAGCACCAGATACCTTTCTTTTCATAATAATATCAAATCCAAATCCACTTGTTGCACAACCCGATTCCCATTCCATTCCTGGCTATTCTCCTAGGCGTCTGAAAAGAAGATGGCCTCGTGATCTTCTTTTGTAGATGTTTGATTAGAGTACTACCAATGGGTAGTTCCTCTGCAAGTTTTAATCATCTCATTATATTGCGTTGTATACCGCATATTTACTAGATGTGTTTTTTAATACAGTTGTAAATTTCAATAAATGAATTTTTTTTTAAATAGATAAATGTAATCTTATTTCTATTTATTTATTTTTTTTAATTATGATTTTTTATTAATTTTGATCCTAAAAGTTATCAACTTATCAGTTGGTATTTATAGTCATTTTCTTCAAAATTTAAATATCTATGCATCATCCATTTGCAGTGTAGGATAAAACATTTTTTAGTAGCAATTGTGGTACCAAAAAAATAGATTTAACTTGTAAAAAGGTCGGTATTCTTAAATTAGAATTAAAGAAAAAAACCTCTTTGGTACATCTCTGGAATTCTAACTTACTAATCATTTATTGCTTTATTTATTATGGATTTGTAGTTCGTTAGCTCTGTATTTTTCCTTTATTTAAAATTTATTTTTAAGGCAATGTTATTGCATGATACTGTTGTCGAGAATCCATTTCCTGATATTGTTATCTACTCATTTCTAGTTAAAAGTATCCACACACCTCCAGCTTCGTTATATTCTTCTTTTTTTCATTTTAATTATTACTACTGAAACTTAACATTTACAGTTACTTGATCAAACCCATCTGGACGTATGCATCGCAAATTTATGGACCGGCCAAAAGAACACATATTCAGAAAATACAGACATTTCAATCTAAATTCCTAAGACTGATAACAGACTCCCCTCCTTATGTGTCAAACGATATACTACATACAGACTTACGTATTCCGACAGTTAAGAGCCATATTCATAAACTTTATCGACAATTTCATGAGAAACTACGTGGACACACTAACAAACAGATACATAATATGGCAACAGTACAGATACCAGACATAACTCAACGGAGGCTGAAAAGGAAGTGGATGAGGGATCTCCTAGTCTAATCGCTAATAATTTAGTTTCACGCCTGGAGATTGTACCACTGGGTGCTGACTCCCTCATGCCTGATCATGTCTGTTGTATCAATGTAAATTTCACATTCACTGGTTGTCCATTGTGTACAGTTGTGAATAAAGTTATTATGTTAAAAAAAAAAAAATTAAAAAAAAATTATTACTACTAATTATATATTTTATTGTATATATTTTCTATATTCTTAAATCCGTTTTTTTTATTTTTTTTATTTTCTTGCTCAATGGTCTGTATTTTAGAGCTAAGACAGAGGCGGATAATGCAATGCCTATAAAGGATAGGGCGCAATGAAGGCTGACCTACATAACCTTTTATATTTGAGTGCCCAAATTAAGAAACCTTTTTTTTTTCTTTTTTATCTTCGCCTTAATGTGTTTTTTCTCTCGTATTTTATTGCAGCTTAGCATTAATTTATCTGGATGCGTCATGCCAATTTTACTGCTCCTCCTTTCCTATAACCCGAATGTCGCCTGGGCGGAGGCTGTGGCACTGTGATAATAAAAAGATCCATGGTGTTATTCAGCTGTATTAACAACTGAATCGCTGCATTAATTATTATTGGCCCAATACATTATTTTATTTAAATTTATTTTTGCAAGGTAAATAAGATCAAAAGGGAAAATCATGTGGTAACAGATATCATGATAAATGATATAAACATAATAAAAGTGATTTAGAAAAGATAAATTATTTGCTATATGTTTTATATTTTAAAGACATATATATTATGTATTGTTTGTTTGTTTGTTTGGGCTTATAGGCATAAAACCCTAAGGTCATCAATGCCTGCGTAATTTTGATTAATTCTATTTAAAATTTGGTCCTGAATGGGTGCTGCGGATCGGGGCGCGCCCCAAGGAGAGACGAATCGCACCCGCCGAGAAGGAAATAACGCCACGGCTTGCTTATCTGTATATATATAATTTTTTTTTTTTTTTTTTTTTTTTTATACAAAGCTCATTTGTGATATATTATGTATTTTTTGTTATGCTTAACTAATTTTATATTTTACCTGTTGCAGGCTTCAAGAAAAATAGCCAAGTGCGGTTACCTCTTCGTTGCTCCAGGATGGGACTTTACCAATCCCATTAACAGAACTAAGGTAAGAATATTAATACTATAATTTTATTCTTTTTTTTTATTCTATAGTATATTCCTTAATAATTGTGTTAACCGTAAATACTAAATAAATTAATTAAAGAATCTTATATAGATAAAGATAGATAGATAATAATTTTGTTTATAAAAGAAAATTCTTGTACAAATGTGAGTTTGGTACATTCTCAGACAATTCTAAATCTATTTACACAATAGGAAAGAAAATATGAAATAAAAATACACTTATTTTATACAAATACATGAATTAACATAATAATAAATATAAGGGGGATTTTCTTGGTTATGTATTTAAGTCCACAAATGATCTGGTAAGTTTAAACACACTTGTATAGATTCATATAAAAATTTTAAATACTGTCTTTAATATGTTTAGATATTGTACTAATATAATTATAAATAATGTTTGTTTTATCAATATCAGGAATATTTAAAATATTTTCAACATTGGTGTTCGTGATAAAGGTCTGCAAGTGGGTTTTCCTGGGCTCATTGAATTTAGAACAGAGTTGTAGCAGGTGACTCATGCATTCCTCCACAAAATGCTCACAGAAAGTACAATTTTGTTTGTTTATTTCGTTTAACGTCACTTTATGCTGCTATGGCTAATCGGACGATGCTACGGTGGGAGTCCTAAATTTTGCCTATCCAGGTATAATTAGGATAGGGATCTTTAACGAGTATCTGACATCGCACAGGCCCGGAACCCTATCGAAGGACGGCATAGCTTAGGATTTTTTACTCCCTTTAAAAAATCCTAAGGTCATCTGCCGGGCTGCGAACCCGCGATCTTGGGTTTAGTAGGTTGCTATACTAACCACTACACCACAGGTGACCCAAAGTACAATTTTTGTTTCCTTCAAACTGTACATTGTACTTTGTTTCCTTCAACAAAGTACAATTTTTGTTTCCTTCAAGTGAAATGGTCGCGTTCTTCAGATACAGTTTGATGACTGCCGGGCTGGAAACTCTTAATTGATTGACAATTCTAACTTTATGGAAGCCAACTTTAAATGAAAAATTATTTTTCTGGTTCCCCAATGTTAAAACTAATATAATATAATATAACCGTAGATTGGGTCTGCGGCTGAATTTAAATCCCTGTTGATATATATAGACCAAAAGGTGGGTCGTTATATTTTGCAAAATATCATATTTTTTTCTTATCAAATAATTTCTCTCAATACGTAAAACATCCTCTTTGCAACCTAGTGATTGTATAACCCAATTGCCATTTAAGTGTTGGGGCTTTTTCGACATTATCAGAAGCTGTAAATATAAAAACAGTAGAATATAGAAGACTTATCCGTGACATCTTGTTTTTCCCAGTCCGGAAAAGATAGGTTTTTTTTCTGGTTAGTAAAATTTTAATATAGTCTTCTATCTTTTAAAAATAATAAATTTACTAAAACTCAATATAAAAGAAAACTAATAAACACAAATAAATTTAATTAAATAAAACGTTAGTTAATGAGAAATCTCTTGTCCAGTTTTTATTCGACGTTGATAGTTGTCAGATAACACATAATAACAAATCTTTAATACAAGTAGGTTAGAATATTCATGTTTTTCAAATAGAAAAATTGCAGTATTGTGTTTTTAAAATATCTTTTGACGAACAAATTTATCATTTATTATTCATGAATAACATATAAATCTACTTTATTGCTAATACAACTTACAACTTGCTCATTTTTGATTTAAATTATACATTTATTAAATTGTAATCCATTTGCCTGTAGCAGACCTCAGATAAACTCTAATCTATTTGTTTTTCTTTCTTATTTAAAGATTGTCATTAGATTTAGTCGTGTTTTATCTCTGCTTTACGACAACCAAAATATCATGGATGGTTAGGTTTTACTGTGGGAGTGGTGTTATCTTAATTGAAAAAAAAGAATTAATAAAACGAACCGAAAGAAATGGATTGTCATGGTGAAAAACCCCACCTGCTATCTATATTAAATTTATGGCCATCTATATAATTGAAGGTTAGCGTTTAGATAAGGAAGGAAGTCTACTCCTGTATTTAAAGAGGAACAACAACAAAAACAAAAATCACATTCGCTGAAAGACAATTTATTAATTATTAGTTCAGATATTTTAAATCCATGTCGGTATGTTTTTATTAAGTACTAGCTGCCCCGGCAGACGTAGTTCTGCCCTATTTTCTCTAAAACAACACAACATTGATTTTTTATGTAAATAGTTCCTCCCCGACAGACTTTGTTCTGTCAAAAGTTATTGTCCCTTCGCAGTAATAAAACATTCAGAGTGATCACTTTATTTATAGATTTATGTCTCCATAATAAACAACGATTGCTTACAAATATGTTTTCTATTTTGTACATTGCAAGACATTAGTAGTGTAATCTGGTATTTTCATTGTAATGCCTTATGGTACACGATATTTTTTTTGATTACTTGGCGCATAAATAAATAAAGCTGTAAGTTTTCTGTCCATGAGAGAAGCATGGGTTTTGCAGATTGACGCCACAAACACTCAACGACTGACCCTGTGCCTAAACAAAAACGTTAAAAAAAAAATTAGCCGAATTGGTCGAGCCGTTCTCGAGTTTTACGTTTAGCAACACATTTGGCGATTCATTTTTATTTATATAGATAGATAATAAAAACCTTCCATGTGCCTAAACATAACGTTAAAAAAAAAAATAGCCGATTTTGTCGAGCCGTTCTCGAATTTAACGTTTAGCAACACATTTGGCAATTCATTTTTATTTATATAGATGGATAAAAGCCTTCCTTGTGCCGAAACATAACGTTAAAAAAAAAATTAGCCGAATTGGTCGAGCCGTTCTCGAGTTTTACGCTTAGCAACTCATTTGGCGATTCATTTTTATTTATATAGATTTATCAATTTTCGATTTGATAAATATTATTGAAACTTAAATTATTAGTAGGCTTGAGAAATAAAACCATCATCTTAATAAAAACATAGCGGTTGAGCATAAATGCATAAATGCTGGCCACTATCGATATACTTATATTAATTATATATTATATATTACATGATTTCTTGAACCTCCAAAGCTTAACTCCATACGTCTAAATAGGTCTGATAACTGCCATGTAAATGAATGAGTCCTTTGTAGTAAATTGGGAGTTCTGAACCTTTGTCTAGTAAATGTTGAAGAAGTCGAAATCGACGAGCAGTTTCCTTTCGTTTGAGTCTTGTATGTTAATTAGTGGTTTTTATAATCATTTAAACAAATACACAGTAATACCTTAATAGCTCCTATCTAAAAAATTAAGGAATTGTGGCATGTACATGGAAGAGGCTGTAAGTGCCAAAAATAAAATTTAAAAAAAGCTGTCATATAGGGCTTGGTACAAAGAAAGGTACGTACCACTGTTTACATTACATTGGAACTTATTCATTTTATAATTATAAATCATTTATTTTAGTTTTGGCACTTACAGCCTTTTCCATTTACATGCCTCAATTTGTAAATATTGCAGACTTCAGCTAGCCGTAATCAAAGGGATTTTTTTTTTTTTACTTACTTTACTACCCGCTATTTTAGGAAACTAAGTATTTTGGATCGTAGTTCATCAACTACTCTGCTTAATACTTTTGATAACTCGTATCTTTTTGATGATTAAGGCTTGAAATTAACAGTCGAGTCACATGTGTTCGTTTATTTTAGGTATTAGCTAAATTTTGAAGTAAAACAATGAACGAATTATGACGCATTTTCCATGATGGTGATATTGAGGCAATTTTTTCTTTCCCATGTTCTCCTTTGTGTTGGGGTTCCTTAAACCCTGCCGTTACGTAATTATTTCTCAGGGGATACTTGTTCTGGTTTCTCTCGCTTTCGGGATCATGCGGAAATTAATTCAGTCTTTTTACGATTTCTCTAATTTATTTTTAACCGAATCCTTGAGTTGTGTCTTAAATATTTTGTGACTTCATTTGTTCTTATGTAACATACCTTTTTTTTTTTGTTTTGGCTCATCATTTAAAATATCTATTTTTATAAATACATTGAAAATCAAGAAATACATTTATTCTTCAGAATATGTATTACTTACAAATTTTGTCAAAATAAGATAGATATTTTACATACCATGCCTTAATTATTTTACTACTTTTTGTCATTCTTTCAAATTAAAATTTATACAAATCCCAACAAACTCATACAAAACGTAGATACTATAAATAATTCCGACAATATGTACTAAAGGCAAAGAAGGAGTTGTGTGAGAGACCCCCTTAAGTAAAACAAAAACCTGATGTCAGAAAGGGTTACCGATGGGTTATTGGTCTTTTATTATAATTTTCCAGATGTCTTATTTATTTTATTTTATTTAATTTTTTTCTTTCTATATTATAGAAGAATATGTTTCAGATCAAAATTAAAGTAAATTTAATTTCCTATAAAAATGTTTCTATACATATTTGTCGACCTTCCAAAGGTTTACGAGATATATTTTATTAAAAATCGATAATTTTTACGTTTATATAAACGTATATACAGAATTAAAGTAAGTTTAATGCTCTACAACATAGATTCTGACATTTTTTTTCCGAGAAACGATCTTGAAAGGCACTAGAAACAAACGTTTGACAAAAAGTGAGGTAAAAATTACTTCTTTACCCCCCCCCCCCCCCCCCCGAAAATTATCGATTTTCAATAACGTATATCTTGGAAACCTTTGGAAGTTCAACAAATATGTATAGAATCAATTTTATAGGAAATGTAATTAGCTTCAGTTTTGAATCGAAACATATTTTTCTAGAATTCACCGTTTCCGAGAACGGAAACCCCGAAAATGGGACCTTATCTCTCCCACCGTATGCTCACCTCTTCAGGGGCGGGGACTTTTAGTTTACCTTCTTACTACTTTTAACGAAATTTTGATGTCAAAAATGATCTCATATTTCATACACTCAACACACCTTCTTTCAGCTGAAGAGTTCGGTATTGTTTTCATGAGGATTCACAGAGGAATATTCGTCATTGTAATAGACGCAGAACATAGCCCATTGAATAGAAATTAAAAAAAAAAAATGTACTTGGTAATAACCCAAAATTGCTCTCAACACAAACTGGTGCCACAAATATACGAACATTTTTTTTACTTTCTCTTCCTCATCTATTTTTGTAGGTTATTAAAAGCTTAAAATATTTGTACTAATATAGTAAACGGTGAAGTTTTTGAAAACGTGGTCATATTTCTTGTCATTTTAATTTTTTGTGTGGATTTAGTTCAACAGAAATTAGTGAAATATTACTAAAGTACACTGAAAGATAGGAATTCATAGGCTCCTGATAATGAGAGAGAAATATAAAAGTTATTAATTGTGCACTTTACAATATGTTTATTGCCTGGACTACAAAATCCTTCAAGGTTTGTAGCGGATTTGGTATTCATCTTGTATTAACTATTCTTAGGATTTTTTAAATGTTGTAAAGTCGAGAGGATTGGCCAGACCTTGATTGGATCTCGGTGTGTAGCGGTACCCGGAGGAAGATTCACCCTGATGTTGGGCAAAAAGAGAAGTGGATCTCCTCGGCTGCCGTGGTCAGCGCAACCTTGGCTATCCTCACGAAGGAATCCATTGAAAAATTTAAAGATCCTTATTGCCCGCTCTCAGGATTTATAAGGTCCTTTGTCTATCACGACTCTTCCTCTCTGTTTCCTTTTCCTTTCCTCTCACTCCTGTCTTCCTTCTTTAATGACTCGGTGTAACAGGATGAGTGTATCTTCATTTGTAAGCTATGTGAGCATCAGCATCGACAGGACTGCTCCATCAAAGCGGCACGACCCGCAATGCAATATGAGATCGATAACGACCCTTCACATCGAGTTTTACATTTATCGATAGGACTTTCCTAGATAACGCCGGATGTGTCTATTGGCTGGGGTTTGTAGTTATGTTTTGTAACGTAAAGCGTCGCTCTGGCAACCCTTTTGTATCGTTTTTTCCACACTCAAAAATGTTACATTTTGACTCGCTCTACCTCTATTGGTGTCGCTCGGATCGAAAATATGCCTACATTTACCTTATTACCTGTAGATTATAGAAATACATATCCATAATCTATTTTTTATCCCAGTAATGGAGAAATTTACTTTAAAGTAATACCATAAAATGTATAAGAACTCTGAGGGACGTTATTTCTTCTACAATTATTCATAAAAACGTTTTTAAAAAATAAAAGAAAGCTGTAGCACTAAGAGCCCATGAAGGGTCTTGGGTTCAGTACTTAGGTAATCATGTACTGCCACAGGCCAAAGGTTCTGAAAGGAGGGGATTTAGCCTAAATCATACTCAACCGCCAGGTTTTTCCCCATTTAAGGGCACCCACTTTGTAGAGGCTGGGTGTGCCCCAGAAGGGTATCCCGAACTCGAAGTCGAGCCACTATCAAAATAACAAAAAATAAATTTTTTGCCTGCCTTCAATCGGACTTGAACTCGGGTCGAAAGTGCCTTACGCACTCCGCTACTTTGCCTCCCTAAAAACATTAGTTACGTGAACTCTGAAGATAGGATAGGTATGTTTTCAATAATGATTTGAAGTTTCCCTTTTAAAATATTTATACTTTATTAGTATGCATATTTCAACTCTTCCTCTTTTTGTTGTGTGGTTTATACAATTACAAATTAAAGAAAGCAAAATATGGTTTATTTAATGAATCAAAGATATATTTACACTAAAATATATAATATTTTGACACGTTATCTCTCTGTTGGTCTTGCTGGGATCACAAATTTTACGACTGTTTCCTAGTTTTTTTTTTAATAACAATTTATTGAAATTTACAACTGAACAAAATTTATACATCAAGTAAATGTGCTGTTAACCATTACAATAACGTGACAAAACTTGAAAAGAACTACTCATCAGTAGCTCTTTAATAAAAATTTTACACTAGAAGGTCTCTGGGCCTCGGACGCCTCGGAGGATTATCAGGAATGGTGTGGGAAGCAAATTGGGAAATTAGGGGATTAGGGATTAATACTAAAATATATATATTAATAAAAATATATATTATTTTTTTTTAAAATAATTTATTAACAAACATAGTAGTTCGTGGTTTCGAGTTCACGTAAAATACGGTAGGGAAAATCTGGGAAAAAAAATTGGCGGATGATTTCTGTGTCGGAACATCCTCGATTTCCGATATGCTAACTAAGCTTTGTTGTTATATTAATATAATTTTATAAACAGCCACATGTTTAACTAGCTGAAAGCACCCTGCTCCGCTACGGTTTAATATCATTAGGATTAAGGACAACTTAAATTAGTAAAAGTTAAGCTTAACGTTGATAATTATTATTACTTAAATAAACCTAAAGAATTCCATTCTTAGAATAATTTCAATAAGTAAATTTGACAATTTGCAAAAGTTAATTTTATATTATTTTGATAGTTCTCCAGTGAAGCTTCTAGGCAGAACTACCATCTTACCCAGCTCTGATACCAGACCATCAGCTTTTCTTAATAAGTAAATAAGGCTCTTCGCTCCACTAACATTTAGACGTAAAAATTAGCTGCAGACACAGTTTTCTTAAGTAATGTATTGGAGTTTGGGTCACGCTGAGGGATGTTAATACTGTAACTTTCTTCTCCATGGTAGAACATGATACGATACTAAAGAGAATCATACACTTGGTAGAACTATTTATTCTTATCTGTTTTTTGTCCCTACATCGAACTGGCCTTACATGTCATCACCAGAGGACATAAGTCTTTTAACCTCCTCTTTAACATAAGTCTTTTAATAGCTTCTCTTCACGAAACAACTCAAACTTGTAAGTTGTAACCTAACCTCTGCAGCTACCATGAGTTCACAGAAAGTACCAATATTATAAGGTTTCGACATCGATCGTATTTTTGTTTGTTTACAACTATAAGGAACTTAAACGATGGTCAAAGTTTGCGGCTTAAAGATCTAACCTATTTTTTAACTTAGCTTATATCCAAATACCATATGATAATTAATCTTTTTATTATTCACCCAATAAAAATTGAAATCGCATTTTTCGCAAATTAGCCGCGATCCAGGCCGATTTTTTAAAATTCCTTTCTTAGCGAGCACCTACGGGCCCTAGAGGAATCTACATGTCGAATTTTATTCCAATCCGATCGGTGGTTTCTGAGATTTCGTGTTAAGTGAGTGAGTGGTATTTGACAAATATATAATAGATTATTCAGTACGATATATTGTTTAAACATTACATATGTCTGTTTTTTTTTTTTTATTTCAATACCCTAATCCAATAGTAAATCTGATTATCCAGATTTTTGGGTATCCAAATCAGTTTCAGTTCCAATTAATCCGCATAATCGGAGATTTACTGTACGTCCTGTACTTTTGTATGAAGTCTTTGTCATGTTCACCTCGTCACCTATGTTAATATGGTAATATGGTAATTCACATATTACCTTTTTCTTTTTTGGGTCAAAACATCTCATTTACAGATTCGGAACTACCTATTGATATTGAAATTAGCTTTGAAGAAGTTACTGTAAGTAATGAGTAGGTGTTTAGTTAACAGTATTCACAAGGCGACGCGAACCTGAGCATACTTCGTCCCCTCATACAAGAGGCTTCTAACGAACGCTTCGTAACTGACTGTCAAATTCTAACAATGTAACATGAAGGCATGATGCACATTTGAAATCAAGTTATGTGTTGTTTTTTTACCGAGAACCTTTGTGTTGAGAGATCTGTTGCTCATGCCAAAAATTAAAATCTTTTTTCATCTGCATTTATCGCTGTAGTCCTCGTTTGTAAAATTCTTGCGGTATTATTTTATATTATCGTTTTATTAAAAAAAAAAAATCAATTTAGTTTCAATAAATCTCTTGATTAGGAAGTCAAGATTTCTTTTAGCTATTGTCTTTTTAAACTTCGTTGAGGAAAAGAGATTAGAAAAAAGAATGGACGATCGGTAGTTATAACTTTTTTTTTTTTTTTTTTTTTTTTTTTTTTTTTTTTTTTTTTTTTTTTTTTTTTTTTTTTTTTTTTTTTTGGATAGTGTCATGGTTTTGTAATGTGTGATTTAGGATCCGTAATGTGTTTTAATCATTTGTTAAAATAAAATTCCTAGCCGCGGCTTCGCCCGCTCTCATAAGTTAAGCATTTTGATAATTACAACTAATAGTCCAGGTTTTATGTTTGTTTTTTTTTATCGCTAAAAATATTATATTGTTAGCATTCTTTGAGGGGGGAAATGAAAGCAGTGATTTTTAACTTGATTAAAATTGTACTGATTAGATGTTTTAATGCATGTATTGGTAGTTCAAATGGACAGAGACTATTAAGAAACTCTAAGGGATAATGGTCTGCATTATCAGTGCCCGCAGGTAAAGGCCCTTGTATCATATTAGCCCAGTCAATGAGCGATGAAATAAGGGGTAGAGTGCATGACATATGCGATAATTTTTGACTTCATAGCTTCGTCAGGAGTAGTTGGAAGGTAAACATACTAAAAGACCCCGTCTCTGGGGGGTGAGCTAACGGTGGGGGGAGAGAAGTTAATTTTTTTTTGGTTTTTCGATAATATCTCGAAAACGGTTGACTCTAGAAAAATAAGTTTCAAATAAACATAAAAGCTAATTCAATTTCCTATAAAATTAATTATAAATATATGTGTCGTAATTCTAACCGCTTACGAGATATTCGCTATTGAAAATCGGTGATTTTCGGGAAAAAAACAAAACAAATGTCACCTCACTTTTTTGTCAAATTTTTGTTTGTTGTACCTAAAACGTATGTATGAAATTGAAGTAAATTGCTCTACAATTTTGATTCTTACGTTTTTTTCTGAGAAACGATTGTGGAAGGTACTAGAAGCAAAAGTTTGACAAAAAGTGAGGTGTTATTTTTTTTCTACAAAAAATCACCGACTTCAATAACGAATATCTCGTAACCGTTTAGAATTACGAAAAATATATAAAAATCAATTTAAAAGGAACTTTTATTAGCTTTTATGTTTATTTGAAACATATTTTTCTAGAGCCAACCGTTTTCGATATATTATCGAAAAACCAGAAAAACTGAACTTCTCCCCCCCCCTCCACCGTTTGCTCACCCCCCAGGGGCGGGGACTTATAGTATGTTTATCTTCTTACTATAGCGATATTTTATATTCATATTCGTATTCTTATTTGCATTTCTTTGAAACTTAATTTATCTAATGCCCATAAATTACGATAAAAATACAACTGGGACAACGAATAACTATGCACTAAGATATTAACATTTATGGGTTTATAGATAAAGAAAACGGTGCTTAATCGTTTTCCTTCATTTTTATCATCTACTTTTTAATATGGTGTGACAGATGATTTTCTTTTCCTTTTTATTTTTTTTCTCGTTCCTATTTTATATCCTCAGCTGTCTGGAAGTAATTAGAATAAAGGATCGCCCTCTTCTCTTGGTACTGATAACCCTTATCACAACAGTTCACCTCGATATCCTAACTAATGTCACTGTCTATTACATCTTAGGTCAAGAAACCTTCAAGTCAAGTCCATTGTCATCGAGTAATAATTTTTTTTTTTTTTTTATCTTTTGAGGTACGCATGATGGTATAAAAGGATCAATGCATTCAGGAATTACAAGTTATTAGAAGACTAGTTAAATATCTATCAACCAGTTTTAAAAATATTTTTAAAAACCCATCAGCACTTTGCTACGCAGATTATATATATTAGTTGTTTATTTTTGAATGTTAGTCACAATATTCCACTGATCCCTGTTGAACAGATCCGCTATCTAGGACTTCAATTGGACAACGTTTAACTTGGAATCCACATACAAGACTGAAACGACAGGAAACTGCTCGTCGTTTTCGTCTTATTCAACATTTACTAGACAAACTTTCAAAACTCCCGATTTTCTACAAAAGGCTCATTTACATTATTATTTATTTCGTTTAACGTCACTTTATGCTGCTATGGCTAATCGGACGATGCTACGGTGGGAGTCCTAAATGTTGCCTATCCAGTTATAATTAGGATAGGGATCTTTAACGAGTACCTGACATCGCACAGGCTCGGGACCCCCATTTTACGTCCCTTCCGAAGGACGGCACAGCTAAGGATTTTTTACTCCCTTTAAAAAATCCTAAGGTCATCTGGCGGTCTTCGAACCCGCGATCTTGGGTTTAGTAGGTTGCTATGCTAACCACTACACCACAGGTGACCCCCGGGCTCATTTACATGACAGTCATCAGACCTTTTCGGACATATGGAGTTGAGCTCGGGGCTCAACTAAACCTTCTAATTCTCTTAATACAGGAAAATTCCCCAATGCTCCGTACTTTGTCACAAACAAACTGATCCATAAAGATCTTATTGCCCCATATGTTGCTGATTTAGCCCAAACCAGATACCTATCCTACCATAGTAAGCTACATAACCACTCCAATCCTTTAGTCTCCCAACTTGCTTCATATTCCATTCTTGATAATTCTCTGATGCGTCTGAAAAGAAGATGGCCTAGAGATCTTTTAGTGTAGAATTTATTGAATTGCTACCAGTGAGTTATTTACATGCTATTGTATTCAATTTAAACAAATTTACTTGTATATATTTTATACAGTTATTAATTTCAATAAATTTATAAAACAAAATAAATGTAAGTCAAGAAATCAAACATGTTGATAATCACCTAATGGGACAAAATGAAAAGGATTTATGAAAGAAATTAGGACATAATTCAGACTGAGTGTAATGAGACGAAGTTTAGGTTTTTTCTGTTCCTGTTGGAAACCAATTTTAAATGAAGCCATTGAAAGTATTTATCTGATCATTTGAACGAAAATCTGGATTGGTTTTAAACGATTTTATTATTTCTAATGAAAAAGTTTTTAACGAAATAGCATCGGAGTTGAGCTAAAGAGGGGGAGAGTGTTAAAAATTGTATGTTTTTTGCTGATTCAACAAATAACTCTGAAACCGTAACTTTTAGCATATTTTGTGATTTATACTTTATTAAAGCAAATTAAATTTGCTAGATATTTTATATTATTATTATTATTTTTTTTTTTTACTCTGATCAATTGTTTTAGAGCAGTTCGTTACGATATATTGACTAATTTGCGGTTTATAACTCCGAAACTATTTGTCCAATTCAAAATTTCTTTTTTTTACTTGAAATCTGGTTAAGTTTACTATCAGAACCCATGTATGAAATTTCGATTAAGTCCCGTAATATCGGCTGGATTTATTTTTCAATAATCGTAAATGTAAACTGAAACAGTCATACAGAGCAATAACGGTTAAAAGTAACCGTTACTCGAAAGGTTTAGGAGTAATATGTTCCTGATATTTTTCGTTGTCGCTGTCATGACCCATCTGTAGCGTGAACAGTTCCAGTTAACTACATTTGACCGTAATGCATGCCTTTGAATATATTCCTTGCCTGGAAGGACCGACAAATAGGTTATTATGATTACTGTTTCCTAATTAATTACCCGATATACAGCAGACCGCTATTCCCGCCATGCTGTTTACTCCGATTTATAGAGCGCTAACAACAGCTGCTACATGCTAACAAGTGATTTACCTCTTATTTTCACCGTTATCCCACGTCACTCATTAGTTAAGAGTCATTATGCCGGATAATCGGGTAAGATCTGTTCGCTTCCCCCCTGTAACCCGCGGATGAGGCAACACCAACTCCCCGTCGATCGGGGATTGCCGTAATAGGCTAGAAAGCCGTTTTCCCCCCAGCCTTAGGCCTTATTAGAGGAAAAGTGAGAGTTGATAAATAATATCTGGACCGCAGAGATCCCAACTTGGCGGTTTACTTTCTCGCCTCATCTGTCTGCCTCTTCTACGTCTTCCAGCCTCTCCTGTTGCTACACTTTCCAATGTCCCTAACTTTCCTTCCGTATGTCTGTCTGGTTTGTATTTGGGCTTGTTTTAGTTTAGCTTTGATTGCGTATAGCTTAGAAGAAAAAAAAATGAATAAAGGCCCCCTTGACCGATGATGCTCATATGTTTTCTCTTTTTTTTCGTTTACCTGTAATTCCTCTGTAGGAGATAAATTTACAAATTAAATATCTTAATCCTGCTGACATTCTACGCCTTTACCTTTTTTATTTTTGCACCTTCCTGTATGATTTTTAATTATTTAAATTTAATTGACAATTATTGATTATCCTAAGTAAACAAAGGTGAGGAAAAAATAGGGCTTCAATCGTATATGTTCCAGATGATTCTATATATTGTGTGATCCACGACAAAACTTTACATCGTTCTTAAATTACATAGACCTATCACAAATATATTGCACTCACTTGGCACAAAGAATAACACTGGTCACTTTGTTTCCTGTGACTATTTTGTTGTTTCTAACACAATTTGATACATATTTTTTAAATATGACAACAATGTTTCTCTAACAGCTTTTGTTTTTGTGTTATAGCTTACCAACCTTATTTAGTATTTTTACTTTGAATTTAAATTTTGTCCGACAGTAAAATATATTTTGTTGTTGTTTTCGATGTGCATTCCTCCAGGAGGTGTTGTATGCTTAATCCAGATTGTATTTGCTATATTCGTGGCCAATATATATTTGAAAAATATCGAAAACCTATATTAGACTTTGTAAAAACTGCATATCATCAATACTTCAAAATAGATCTGTACAATCAGGACAAGCCATGGGGTCCTCATATTGTTTGCCAAAAATGTGTTGTGTATCTGCGGTTACGGTCCAGCTGGAAAAAAGATGCAGTGAAGTTCGTAACTCCCATGGTTTGGCGATAACCTCAAAACCATCATGACGACTGCTACTTCTGGGTTGTGAAAATAAACGGAATTAACCCTGGAAATCGAAGTAATTAGTCATATCCTAAATTATCTTCTGCTCAACGATCTCAATTAAAATCTCAAGTGGTACAGCCCAGTACTTCTAAATCCTCTGATGATCCAAATCTCTGTGAACGCGAACAAAATATATCAAGTGATGACTCTGATCCAGATTAGAGCCTTTCAGAACCTCAACCATTTAATCAGAAATAACAAAATGACATAGTGAGGGATCTGAACTTACCGAAAGAATCTTCAGAATTGTTTGCATCTCTTTAAAAGAAAAATATTTGCTTAATCCCGAAACCAACATTACTTTTTATCGTACCCGAGAAAAGAATCTGTTACGGTATTTTTCTCAAGAGAAGGATTTAGTCTTCAGTAACAATGTTGGTGGTATTTTGCAACAGATGGGTTTAATAAACTACAAGCACAGGGATTGGTGTATTTTCATGGACAGCAGAGAAAGAAGTTTAAAGTGTGTTTTGCTCTATAGCAGTAACAAGTATGGATCCATACCTATTGCACATCCGACGACTTTGAAAGAAGAATACACAAATATTTTATGCAAAGAGATCTACCTAAAGTCGTTTATTCGAGGAAATCCTATAAAAGATCATTTGATAATAATGTTCAATAAAATTTTGTTAACATTATGTATTAATTTCCTTACATTTTTTAATCAAAACGGTAAAACTTTATATTTCACAAAATAAAGCTGTTAGAATGCAGAAGCCTTGTATGCAGCTGAAACACTAAACATGAATATCAAAAGCCATATGGAGAAACTTGAACTAAAAGAAAGGAAAATTTTAAGAAAAATCATAGGACCAAAATTTCAGGATAATAAGGCAATATACATAAAGAATGAAACACTCTACAAGAAAATTGAAAAACTCTCTGATACTATGCGAAAAAGAAGAATCAATTTTTACGGTCATCTTCTCAGAATGAACTCTAATAGATTATCCAAGCAAATCTTTGACTTCTTACGCCATCTCAAAACCAAACCCAATTGGTTTAAAGAAACTGAAAAGGACCTAGCAGAATTAAAAATTACAGAAAATTCACTACTTGATCAGACTTCTAAATTAATAACTAAAGATGAATATGTTAGGTTCCAAGATAAATCCACTCTAAAAATCAAACCCTTTATCTCAGATAAAGAAAGAAAAAGAAGATCAGAAAGAATGAAGAAGTACTGGGCACTTAAGAAAGGACAACACACAGTGAAGTGATGGATTCAACGTACCCCAAAGAGGGTGAAACGAAAAAAAAAAAAAAAAAAAAAAGAAAAGCTGTTAGCAATCTCCCAGTATTTTTTTCATAGTCAGGGCCTTTGACCAGTAACAATAAAAAAAAATGAAGGAAACAAAAATTGTGTTGACCAGTGTAATCAATCAACGGAAGTAATGAAATAATGAATAATAGACGAACTTATTAAAAAAAAAAAAAATAAATAAATGTATCCTCTATGGAGAAAATAAAAGATCATGAATATGTCTATCCTAGGATCCACTGATTTTCCAGATTTACATTTTCTATTTAAACTAAACAAATTTTTAAATTTAAATTTAATGTTTAAATTTAACAAATTTAAACTAAACAAAGTTGAGAGAAAATGAGGGTTCCAAAGGTGTTTTTTTTTTATTCAAAGCAGTACAGCTCCTAAACAGCAGGTCCTAGTGAGAAATTTTATTTAACAAAACTGTTTTCCGTTAAATTTTTGATACGGGAATTGTCGGTAAATTTTCAATTCGAGCAACACCATCAGAGCTACACCGCGTCAAAAAATCCCCAACACTTAAAATTTTAACCTCCTTTATTTTATTTTTTTTTCTTTCTGATTTCTAGACTTAGCTTTTCTGTTTTGTAACAGCTGAGTACCTCCAATCGTATTTTGCAACCGTTTGTTTACAGTTAACTTGAGCAAAAATACCAAATATGTAATAGTTTTACTACCGGGGCTTCTAAAATAACGAAATTGCATTTTACACTTTTCCTTGAAGTTGTGACCTCTGTAGTTTGGTTGTCTGTAAACATTGGAACTGGCAGTCAGGAGGGAGAGTTTATGGCCTTGGTGAAACCTGAAGTAGAAAACGTTCATTTTGATACAACTTTGGTTAGTTTCTAATCTCATCTTTTTTACGAAGTACGTCATAAAGAAGGCTTAAGAAATTATACTACCATAATTATCATTACATAGCTAGAAATTATTATTATTATAAATTTTCGTTCATCAATACCAGCAGCAAAGCAATGCCAACAAAGCTAGAGCGTGCCAAAGAATCTCCAACACTTAAATTAAAAAATGTAGGTAAATTACTACTTGTTTTCATTTAAACTAATATATGTAGCTTCTAGCGGCAAATGTTATATAACAATAAATATTCTTAATCCCTGATAAAAGAACTTTCGTCAAATGTTTTATCCGAGCAGTACCAAAATCATAGGCAAGTCCAAAATCACAGGGGTTCAGCTCGGCGCTTTGAAGTTTTCGATTTTTTAAACAGAAAAAAAATTATTTCAACCGAAAATGTATTTTGAGGACAACTCCTCATTTAATAAATTTTAATATTCATAATACAATGTATGTTAATTTTTTTAAAATGTATATACCTATGTAAGTTTCATATACATATAGATTTTATTATTGGATGAAGTTGCTATTATTTTTCACAGGTTCTATGAGATTGTCGTGAAGAAGTGGACAAGTCAAATTACCTTTAAATCTAGTTGAATATTAATTAATCTTTAAAGCGGTATTTTTAATATCAGCGTTATGGAAATTTGGTTAAGTTGTTCTTCAAAACGCCACATAAATGTATTTTTTGATATTCCACTAATCCCTGTTGAACAGATCCGCTACCTTGGACTCCACTTGGACAAACGTCTTACTTGGAATCCACATACAAGACTAAAAAGACAAGAAACTGCCCGTCGTTACAGATTACTTCAACATTTATTAGACAAACGTTCAAAGCTCCCAATTAATTACAAAAGACTAATATACATGACTGTGATTAGACCTATCTGGACTTACGGAGTTGAGCTTTGGGGCTCCACTAAACCATCCAATTCATCTCGTATCCAATCCTTACAATCCAAAATCCTTCGTAAAATCCTCAATGCTCCTTACTTTGTCACCAATAAACTTATCCATAAAGACCTCCATATGTTGCTGATTTAGCCCACACCAGATACCTATCCTTTCATAGTAAGCTCCATAATCCCTCAAATCCGTTAGTTTCTCAACTTGCTTCCCACTCCATTCCTGATAATCTTCCGAGGCGTCTGAAAAGAAGATGTCCCAGAGACCTTCTAGTGTAGAATTTTTATTAAAGTGCTACTGATGGGTAGTACTTTTCATGTTTTGTCACGTTATTCTTATAGTTAACAGCACATTTACTTGATGTATATATCTTGTACAGTTGTAAATTTCAATAAATTGTTATTAAAAAAAAAAAAAAAAAAAAAATGTGTTTTTGGTAAAATTGGTATTTTTAGAGAATTTGCAAGATTTTTGAAAACAATCGATAACCTATTCTGACTTATCCACTTGTTCAGAGCAGTCTAAATAACAATTTATTTTGTTCTAAAATAATAAAATGCAAAAAAAAAAAATTTGTGGCTCCTTTTTTTTATATCAGATGTTATCTCATTATCGGGCACCCTTTGGATAGATATTGGATTATTGTGATCGTACTGTATTCTGTATTCTTACCAGAAATAAGATTATATTACTTAACTATATTAATAATACATTATATCCAAAACCCAGTGTAGGATACTGGTTTCTGATATGCCAGGTTCTTACGGTTTTATGACGGCCGAAGGACATCCTTGGCCACTTTCCTTCTCGATTAATGATTAGCACTATTATTATAAGTTCGATAATTACAATTAATAAAGATTATATTCTAAGATAAATTAAGCTTCCCTTTTGACAGGTCGTAGAAGAGGTTACGCTATCGTAGTACCATAGAGAGCGCTATCATGATCCAACCTCACCTTCCACCTCGAGCAGATAGTGGAACATTGTCCACCGGCTGTATTCATTAATGTATTCTAAAGATCCGATGATAGCATCTATTATGTAGAAGAGACATAGAAAGTTTTTTCGAGTTTCGACATGTCTTTGTGTGTAAAACGTGTTAGTCTTTGTGAGCCATCTTCAAGTTTATCTTCGGGCCTGTCTTCTTTGCTTTCAATGGTTTGTGAGCTTAAAAAAGGCAACTATTGTCGTATTTAACTATTGAGATAAGTCCTGGATAAGGTTTTCATTTTTTTTTTTAAATAGTGAACATTTTACCAGTATTGATCGGTTCAAAAAATCAATTTATATTCACAAAAAATAATCCTCATCAGACTAAAAAAGTAAACGAATCTAAAAAGAAAAAGAAACTTATTTAAGAAATAAATTGAGCTTTGGGGCTCCACTAAACCATCCAATTCATTTCTTAACCAATCCTTACAATCCAAAATCCTTTGAAAAATCCTAAATGCGCCTTACTCTGTCACCAATAAAATCATCCATAAAGATCTTAATGTTCCATATGTTGCTGATTTAGCCCAAACCAGATACCTATCCTTTCATAGTAAGCTCCATAACCACTCAAATCCACTAGTTTCTCAACCTGCTCTCCATTCTCGATAACCATCCGAGGCTTATGAAAAGAATATGGCCAAGAAATCTTCTATTCTAGAACTTTCATTAAATTGCTACTAGTGAGTAGTTCTTTATATGTTATTGACATGTCATTGTAATAATTTTCCTCAAATTGACTTGTTCTATATAATGTCGTCTACTCCCAACTCACAACAAGATCACGTTCCTCTGACCTATATACTCCTTTCCACGGAACAGCATTATACCAACACTCCTTCCTAGCTCGATCCACTACCCTCTGGAACTCGATCCCTTCTGAAATTAGACATGCTTCTTCCTTAAACTCATTCAAAACCCTCCTATTCCAATATCTCCTTAAATCCCAGTTAGATGCCGCCAATATGAGTGATTAAATTAAAAGTCAAGTCATTCAAATCCGACGCCGATGAATTTGCTTCAATAAGTATATCATTGTATAAATTTAAATTCATTTTTATTTTGGACATTTGTTTCCCCAATAATTGTTTGTTTTTTATAAGTGTAGATAATTGTATGTATATTACCTTTTAGGTATTTGTAATATTTTTTTCATATTACCTCAACTAGGTTTTAATATTTTTTTCTCTAATATCTTTTCCTTTCTATTCACTATATTTATTTATTTTTTTTTTATTTATTTTTTTTTATGAACGCATTGCAATTAATATATTAGCATATGGTTATTATTGTTTTGTTGTCCTATTTTTTTTCTCTCTTCTTTTTTCATGTATATATTTATCACAGAGTTCTATCTTCAATTTTATATTTATATATTACCATTATACATATTATTATCTTCATTTGAAATTAAGATAGCCAGGCTATTCTTAGGGGACAATATGTCCCAAAATAACAATTATGTTTTCAATGTACACAGTTGTAAATAGTATCAATAAATATTTGAATGAAAATTACAAGTGAACGTATTCAAAAAGAATAAGTATGTATTTATTTACCATTAAATGAATAAAATAAGTAACCTTCATGCATAGTAAATTTATTTGCATCGGAATTTTCTGAATCATGTAAGAAGTATTTTTCAGAAATTAGAAAAAAAAAAAATGACTTACATAAAAAAGAATATGAATTAAACACTTGACTGAAGAAATAAACAATAAATAATTTAATTTAGTAAATAATTAAAATTCTGATTATATACCAATACCAATTCCTATATAATTAAAAACCAGCTACAATAACAAAAATATAGTGCACATCAGAGTTGAGTATAGAATATATACTAGTAGAATTGAGTGTAGAATTTTTATTGAAGTGCTACAGATGAGCATTTCTTTTTAAGTTTGGACATGTTATTGTAATCGTTATCAACACATTTACTTGAGGCATATATTTGTACAGTTGTAAATTGCAATAATAAATTGATATAAAAAATAAAACGTGTTATTTTTAATACGAGAAAAACAATTAAAAAAAAACTCATTTCTGTCTATATATCATCCTCTGCTTTTCCGAATTTATATTTTAGAATTAAAATTATCAAATTGCTACATTTAAAATTGTATTAAATTAAGAATAACAAATGTGTATAGGAGTATTTTCATACTAATGGGAGTAAGTGAATGGAATAACTAAAAGTCCTTGTGAATAACATAAAATAATAATATTTTATGTTAGTCCTCGAGTTTCTGCTGTTTAAAATTGTTATCCTATTTATTCTTTTTCGAATACATATTTTAAACAATTTGACGTGGATTAGGCAGGGACTCATAATCAAGCTCAAACAATTTCCGTGAGATTATACTTAAAATATTGGTACTTATATCCAATAGAATCAAAGTTCTTCCTTTTCAGAATTCGTCATGACTTTCTTTTACTTCAATTTATTTTTTAATTTAATTTTCACTTCAATATTAACTTTTACGAACAGGAATAACTTTAATACAATTTTAAAAGTATTTATTTATTTATTTTTAATGAGACATGAACGGTCAATTGATAATTAAAAGCTAAAGATGACATGAACAATAATCACGTGGCTATTATTTCAAAGTAACGGTTACTCAGATGAAACTACTACCAACGTCATGCTATTATCGTTATAATCTGTGTTCATTGAACGTAATTAAAAGTAACTGTTAATTGTTATTAGCAGCTGATTCGTGCAGATGATTGGCTCGTTATATTTTATATTACTTAAGTTAGTACAGGTTTGTTAGATCTTTAAATTTATTTATTTCATAAACATTCTTCAGAAATTATTAGGTTAACCTTTTTAATATAAACATCACATGTGCCCTGTGCCCATTTGATATTCATCGGTTTCTATTGGTATTTTACCAACTTGATTTTTTTTTACTCACTTGTTTTTATTACTTTATCACTTGTTAACTTGTTTTTATTTTCCATGGCTATGTATTTAAGCTAAGGTTTGTAACATTTTCGCTACGCTCTAGCTCTGTTGGCGTTGTTTGGGATAAAGGATTTGCCGAAAGTTTTATGATCAGAAATTGAATAGAGAATATCTTTCGTTTATATAAAATTTGTCACTAGGATCTTCTGTTTAGAAACTACATTGGTTTGAATGAAAAAAGTCACGTAAATGCTCATTTTTGTTCGCTAATTAAGCTTTTAAGTTTCTATTTATTTATTCATTTTTAATGTTGAAACATAAAAAAGCAATGGATTGACATATTGATTTAGTTATAATTTTTATTCGGCAGAAATAATATTTGCTGATTCCATCTGGTTGTATTTTAATTTCTAGCCATAAAAGTATATTACAGTATTGCTAACCTCCTTTCTGCCACTCAACATTCTACATTTAAATGTTTATTATTGTATAGTTTATTATTACTAAACCTTCCTAGAACTAGAAGATGGTGTAGTTAAAAAAATTTGGCAGAGGTAGGTTTTGTGGTTTTACCATTGTAAACACTATTGCGGAACCTCACATTTAAATCATTCATAGTAATTAAATTGAGTATAATTGAATTTTATTATCAATTTCAAGCTCTATATAACACCGTACCTTTGTAATCTCTTTGGTAGAATGGTGCTCGCCACCTATCGGTCGATTTTCAAACTTCACTGAAAACCACATGTTATCGCTTTTTTAATAATAAATTAATCATAAATCAATAGATTTTATTATTTATGAATATTTCTGGAACTATAAAGATGATGTTAAAATTTGGTAGAAATTGCTTTAGTAGTTTTCGTAGTTTGTGATCGCAAACAAAAAAAATGGCTTGTCCTTTTATATTATATATATATATACATATCGATTTTTCGAGATATCGAGTTCACAAAAAATATTCATTCGAGATGTCGAGTTTTTTCTATATATGTACATGTTTGTGTGCATATAATGGTAATTAATTTTAAACAACTTAATAATTTATTCTAAGAAAAATTAACAGAAACGGAGATACTGATGCAAATAAAACATAATAAAATACATGTGTAATAAATTACATAATTTTGAAATATTCTGTAACTTTCTTCTGCATAAATTTAGGAGTGCTACAATCTATCACTCGTTGAATTGTTTGGAAAGCTGCTAAGAGATCAGCTTCTACCCCTGGTAACCATCGTTAATAGAAAACAAACACAATAAATGTCTGTCTTGTCTCCGAAATGAAAAAGTGCTGAGGATGAGCGAGGATAGGTTCAAGATAGACTGTTTTATATGTTCATGGTTCTAGGAAACTTAGACTTATAGAGCCCCCCTCCTATAGAAAATTCGACTTGTAGAGTCTCAGGAGTTGTGTTGTCAAAAATTTTACTTCGCGTCAACGATTGTTGGTTCCAGTAAACGAATACAATTTATAGTATAATAAGGAAATGAGTTTCACTTCGACTTGCCGAGTTTTTCGACTCAATGAATGTCGATTTATCGAGTTTTGACTGTACCTACTTCTTATTTTGGATTTGCTGAATATGAAAGAACTCCCCGCTCCTGTACTGAATCCTATCCTTGACACACTCCTCCACGTGCTCATTCATTCATATGTGTCGGCGATAAATCACTGCGCCTCGTTTTATCGCTTCAATAAACGACGACAGCTTCTGGACCACGTGTTTCCTCCGGCCAATCAGATTATGTCATCCTTCCATTTTCCTATTTTCCAAGAACCAATCACTTCTATTCTATGATTAGCCCCTTCAGCCCAGACAGGATATCCTGGGAATCCCATGTGGCTGCGGGGATCTAAGAACTACCTCACTGATCGTTACTTACAAGTACCTATTCAAATATTCATTTTTCACTTTTTTTTTTGTTTGGTTTCTATCCAGTTATTGAAATTTACAGCTGTACAAAATATATACATTAAGTAAATGTATTGATAACGATCACAATAACATGTCAAAACTTGAAAAGAACTACTCATCAGTAGCACTTCAATAAAAATTCTACACTAAAAGGTTTCTAGACCATCTTCTTTTCAGACGCCTCGGAGGATTATCGGGAATGGAATGGGAAGCAAGTTGAAAAGCTAGTGGATTTGAGTTGTTTTGGAGCTTACTATGAAAGGGTATGTATCTGATTTCGGCTAAATCAGCAACATATGGAACATATTAAGATCAATATGGATAAGATTACTGGTTACAAAGTAAGGATTGGATACGAGATGAATAGGATGGTTTAGTGAAGCCCCAAAGCTCGACTCTATGTCCAAATAGGTCTGATCACAGTTATGTATATGAGTCTTTTATAATTACTGGTAGCTTTGAATGTTTGGCCAATAAATATTGAAGTAGTTTTTAACGACGGACAGTTTCTTGTCGTTTTAGTCTTAGATTCAAACATAATTTTTTTTTTATTAGTATCCATTATTATAGATCTGTAGATATTGGACAAGGCCTAACTGCAAAATTGGATATAAAAAAGATTACCAAGATCAATAGGTCAGAAAATGAATGGACTGAATTAAATGCTAAAAAAAAAAAAAGGATTACATAGGAAAGTAAGCGAGATAAATAGGCTTTAAAATGATGTGTATAACTTAGCATTGTGGATTAGTTTTGTTTACACAATTAGAATTAATAATAAAATGGAATAAAATCCTGCATTATGTTTGCATCAACCTAATACTTGCAAATTTAGATTATTAGCATTTTTATTTATAAGTTTAATAATGAACAATTATTAATATATATTTAAATATGAATCAGTAGATTATTTGTTAGACCCCAAATAAATTATTGTTAATTTTATAATTGGAATATTGTTGTTGAGGTGGTTGTTATGCAAATGAGTAAGTTCTCGTCCGAGATTGGCAGGTTTCTCCTTGCCCCTTGACACCGCTCGGGAGCAGCCCAAGTTCATGCGTTTTGTATTCTTTTTCTTAAATATTTTTCATTATTATCATGATAAGAAGATGTTTGTCCAAGGATCTTCCTGGTTTTCGCTCATGGTAGTTGAATCATTAAAGAATGCGGAGATACCGAAGGAGAGGATTCGCTATAAGAATAATCATATGATTGTATTGTATTTTAAGATAGAAAAAAAAAAAAGTTCATAGATGAAGTACTTAATAAGGGTACTTATTCCTTGATCAATAGTTGGATGTGGTCAGCATCATGCTCATCAGCCAGATTAGTCTGTGTAATCTCGTGCTCCCAGACACTCAAATACCTACTGATTGGATTCTGTCAGAAAATATATTTTATAGTGTATAGAATGGATTCGAACCTAAGTCGATCGCTTTTTTTTTTCTTACAATCTTCTCTATTTAAGGAGTAAATTTTATATAACTAGTAAAAAAAAAAAGAAGCAATTACTGGGGAATATTGCTATTGACTGAAAGAACTTCAATAACTGAATGTATCCGCCGAAAAACTTTCTAAGCGACAAAATTTCCGAACTGGCGATTTTAAAAGTTTTTAAGTGTATAATAGTATGTCATAATATGATATAGTACTCCATTATGTTATTATACATGTAAATATAACAAATTGATATATAAATATAAAATCTAACCTACAGAACTAACAAAAACTGTAGATTATGATTTTCTTTCACTGATTACTCAAAATATGTTTGTCGCTTAAAACGTTTTTCGGTTGATCCATTCAGCTTAAAAATATGTATGGAATAAATATTGAGTCTTAAGGAAAATCTAAAGTAATATTTTAAATACTATGTTGTTCAAAGCTCACAATTAATTACAAAAGACTCATTTACATGACAGTTATTAGACCTATATGGACATACGGAGTTGAGCTTTGGGGCTCCACTAAACCATCCAATTCTTCTCGAATTGTCGAATTCTTCTCCTTACTTTGTCACGAATAAACTTATCCATATAGACCTCAATGTTCCATATGTTGCTGATTTAGCCCAAACCAGATAACAATCCTTTCATGGTAAACTGCACTCCCACACGAATCCAATAGTCTCCCAACTTGCTTCTCATTAGATACCTGATAACCCACCGAGGCGTATGAAAAGAAGATGGCCAAGAGACCTCCTAGTTTAGAACATTTTTTGCTACTAGTGAGTAGTTCTTCACATGTGATTTACATGTCGTTATAATCATTTCCTCAAATTTACTTGATGTATATTGATGTGCAGTTGTATATATCAATAAATAGTTTTAAAAAATGTTTATGTTTATGTTTATGTTTTCGGCCGAAAACATAGTCCACCATCAGAGTTGAGGAAAAGGAGTTGGGTTGGATTAGTCGATTTCAGTCAATAAAACATCCCTCATTTGTTTAGTTCTAATAATGGCGGAAGTGTTGTTAAAACACTTATATTATAACAATGCATAAAATTACATGTAATTGTTCTTTAATTAAAATAACTTTCTGATCCCTGGAAATTATTTAAATTCATCATCCATAAAATAACTACTTTAACCTCATTTATAACTTATACAAGTTTCCTTTAGGAATGTGTCAATTCTCAGTAGCATTGGGTTCTTGAGAAAAGTATCGGTATAGAGAATCGATGAGCCAAAGTCGATTTCCAGGTATCGATGGATGCCGCTGATATTCAGTTCAGGGCTAGCAGGCCGTTCGATTAACGGGGTACGATAATTTTGTATCTACTCTGTACCAACTATAATTTTTTAATAAACAAGTTATGTGTCGATCGTGGTATTATGATTTTTTAGCTATTAAAAACCATTATTACTCAAACTGCAGTTAAATATTTTAGATTTCATTATTTACAGTGTTTAATGAAAAGTTGTTAATTAGCGCTGGTATTATTTTCAAGAAAGTTATTGATTGGATCTATAATCGATAAGTTTATATTGGATAACAATCCGTGAAAAATGTCTGTAATTATATATTCGCTGATGTGTAATTAATTACGTATATTTTATGTCGTAGATAAGAAATGCTGACAGTTCTTTACCACTTTATTTCTTGAAATATCATTATTTTAGACACATGGGGTTTTGTTGGCCGAGCGAGTTATAGTGTAAGTAACAAGCATTCTCGTAAGCATTGCCTTGACGGTTCTAATCCACCTGGAAAAATATGACATTTAACATTGACATCTAGATTAGGTTGGTAACCTAAATTTCTTGTCCTATATAAATTAAATAAACAATATAAGCCCCAACAAACCAAAATACGTTTATTCGTTTGTTTTTTAGATTTTTGTAATTGTAGCTAGTTTTTATTTTTTTATTTTTTTTTTATATAGGTATTGGTATTGGTAATTGAGGAGTTATGAAATCACTCATCATTCCTATGCTTACAAATATTTGTTTTCTTGTTATAATTTGTTGTTAACCTATTGTATAATCTGAATTTTAATTACTGTTTATTTTTTTCAGGTAAGTGTTGAATTGACATCCTTTCCCTTTTTTATGTAAGTAATTTTTATTTATCATTATTTTTTTTTTAAAGTTTATTTATTTATTTATTTTTTAATTCCTTGAAAAGACTTCTTACATAATTTAGAAAATTAAGATGCAAATATTTTAGTGATGTAGATATCTCCGGGATAAAGGTTGAACACGTAGGGCAATTCAAATTATTATTATATCGAGAAAAAATTAAATTCATGAAGAAATAAGGGCTTGGTTAAAAGCCGGTAATGCTTGTTATTTCTCGGTCGCAAAATTACTCAGTTCGCGCTTACTCTCCAAAAATTTTAAAATTAGGATATACAAAACTATTATACTACCAACAGTTCTCTACAGATGCGAAACATCGCTGCTGACGTTAAGGGAGGAACAACGCCTTGAAGTTTTCGAAAATAAAGTACTGCGTAGAACGTTTGGCCCAAAAAAAAAGGATGAAGAAACAGGAGAATTCAGAAGGCTTTACGATGCAGAACTGCGCAAGTTATATCCGGTAAATATAGTTCAAGTAATAGCAGCGCGACGCTTAAAATGGGCATGTAAAGTCGTTGGGTTTAATAATCATCGAATTCCGAAAAAAGTAATCAGTTTTGAGCCGTCGGGTAAACGACCGAGGGGTAGACCGAGGCGAAGATGGGAGGATTGCGTCAGGGCCAACCCTGGGAGGTTTTGAGTTTTGGAGGAGTAAGTTGAGGAATGTGTGCGGTCGACGGTTGGTGGTGTCAGCATCGAACCTTCGGGTTCGCTAAGCTTTTATTTCATTTATTTATGCAATGCATAAATATATGCAAATAAATGTACCATGCATGAACTTTACTTATTTTATTGATTTGATGATTAAAAAATTCATACTTTTATTTTTTGAATACGTTCACCTGTAATTTTTATTAGTTGGACTTTTCAAATTTAAATGTTTACACTCAAAGTTCCCAATTAATTACAAAAGACTCATATACATGACTGATTAGACCCATTTGGACGTACGGAGTTAAGCCTTGGGTTCCACTAAACCATCCAATTCATCTCGTATTCAATCCTTACAATCCAAAATCCTTCGAAAAATCCTCAATGCTCCTTTCTTTGTCACCAATAAACTTATGCATAAAGATCTTAATGTTCCATATGTTGCTGATTTAGCCCACACCAGATACCTATCCTTTCGTAGTAAGGTCCATAATCACTCAAATCCGTTAGTTTCTCAACTTGCTTCCCGCTCCATTCCTGATAATCCTCCGAGGCGTCTGAAACAAAGATGGCCTAGAGACCTGGTAGTGTAGAAGTTTTAATCAAGTGCTACTGATGAGCAGTTCTTTTCAAGTTTTAACATGTTATAATCGTTGCCAATACATTTACTTGATGTATATATTCTGTACAGTTGTAAATTTCAACAAATATATATATATATATATATATATATATATATATATATATATATATATATATATATATATATATATATATATATATATAAAATTTACACATAGATTCCTTAAAATGTTGCTGATTTACAGTACTAGGAGAAATTAGTAAATTATTATAACCAAAAATACTAAAAATAAGGAACTTTTTAATATTAAAAAACAAATCATGATAAAATTATAAATTATGATAAAAATATGTTATGGTATTATAAATTATAAATATGATTTGTGTTTATTTTGTGGCTGTGATGTTGATTATTTGAATAATTTCATTTTTTTAATAGCCAGTATTATCGAATTTTTAAATTATTGTTGTTTTTTTTTTTTTTTTTTTTCACTATTTTACTAATAATTACTTGGCTATAGTTCATTGGTTGATTCGCCTTGTTAGTTTCGCTTTTCGGTGTAACTACTTGGAATTAACGGTAGAATGAAGAAGATAGCCGCTCAACTGGGTGTAGACACCATATCAGGTCCCAGTGAAAGTTTTCTGTCTGGAACTCCTTCAGGTTATCGGCTACAAATCTTTTCTGTCAAATCTCTCCTTCAAAGGTCGGGTCTAGTGTTCTCTCCTCGGCGGAAGGTGGGGTACTACTGGTGTATGGGTATCCTTTATCTATGGATAGAAGGATCAGTTTCCGAATCTTTGTGCATAATGATTGTGAAAGACGACGAGAAATGACAAAAGAAGAACGATCCACCGATTTAGAGAATCGATGTTGTTTTGTCTCTTTTAGTCAGTAGAGATATAACTACATTTAAACTTATTATTATTATTATTTTTTATTTTTTTTTTTACAATTTATTGAAATATACAACTGTACAGATATACATTAAGTTAAAGTTAAATTACATTAAACATTAAACATAAAGTTAATTAATTAAGTTAAAAACGCTTACAATAACATGGTAAAACTTGAAAAGAACTACTTATCAGTAGCACTTCATTAAAAACCTACACCAGAAAATCTCTAGGCTATCTTTTTTTCAGACACTTCAGAGGATTATCGAGAATTAAGAGGGAAGAAAGTTGAGAAACTAGTGGATTTGAATGGTTATGGAGCTTACTATGAAAGGATTGGTATCTGGTTTGGGCTAAATCAGCAACATTTGGAACATTAAGATGTTTATGGATAAGTTTATTGGTGACAGAGTAAGGAGCATTGAGGATTTTTCGAAGGATTTTGGATTGAAGGATTGGACACGGGATGAATTGGATGGTTTAGTAGATCCCCAAAGCTCAACTCCGTAAGTCCGTATCGGTCTTATCACTGTCATGTCTTTTGTCATTAATTGGGAGCTTTGAACGTTTGTCCAGTAAATGTTGAAGTAGTCTGTAATGACGAGCTGTTTCATGTCGTTTTAGTCTTTTATGTGAATTCCAAGTAAGACGTTTGTCCTAGCGGATCTGTTCAACAGGGATTAGTGGAATATCATTAAAGGAAACCGTAGGACAGGAGGTCGTAGGTTCACGACGAATAAACTTAATTAAAATGAATTGCTTTCTGTATTTTTGTTAGTTAATTTCTTTGGTTGATTTTAATACATTATTCATAACTAACACTCGTTACAGATTCTACATCCATTATAAACACTCATAATTTACCAAATAAATAATACAAAATCTATTCATTATGCATATATTTTATATTATCTATACACAAATTATCGATTCATTATACTTTATATACACAGTGCTGTATATAAAGTATAGTTTTATACAGGGTGTTACTAAGTCCTTGCGCATGAACCCAGTCGTTTATTCTAACTCTAATAATAATTCTATAATAATGTTTTTGTTCCTACTATTTATGTTAATGTTTTCTTTGACTAATAATTTAATTCATTTTAACTTTAGTTGGCTTTATGGAATCATTTGAATTTTTACTGCAATATCAGAAAACAAATGGTCTTGGCTCAAAGGCGGGGACCGAATTCATTTTTGAGAATCAGTTCGAACACTGCCCGACTTTATTTAATTTTTTTATATCGGTTAGGGAAAAAAGTTTGCTTTAAGTTGAAAAAAAGACATTGCTGTAAACAGCTAGGCATAATTTTTGCAGTTTTGATTGCAGGCTACAAATATTTGGTCAATTGAAATCAAATAATTTTGCTACACAAAAAATATAATAACACATTCATGGCCTTACGCTGCGCTTCTCCATCCACCTCTTAAATACTAGAAACCAACCCATCAGCCTGTACACTCCTGCGCATCGAACTGCATCCTTCAAAAATCCTATACTGTCTGCGTTTCCTCTTTATGGAATTCTTGCCCCACTCAATTAAAAAAATTGGAAAATCCGAAAAACCTTTTGATTTTTAACTTGAGTTTGAACCCAGATGGGATGATGAAACAAACAACATTTCGAGTGTATTACCACCCTATATTTTGGTTAAAAAAATTACATAAGAAGTTGGTACGTTTAACCTTCTAAGCGTAATTCATGTTTTTGTCAATTTAACCTCCAAAATAAATATTTTTCTTCCAGAAACCTCTAAAAAAATTGCCAACATGATCCGTGAGAGACTGTGTGTGTCCTCCTCTTGTTAGTATTCAATGATTAATGTAAAGAAATAATAAACTTTTCAGTGAATTAAATATCACACTCATCCTTTCCCTCTCCCCATGGAATATTTTTTTTAAAACGTTTGGAAAAATAATGTTGAATCACTTATCTAAGTATTTTAAAAACTCAATTGCTTAGCTGTTTTTAACATTGGTATTACTCAACGATTCTCCTTATTTCAATATTATTTCCTTTTTTTTAATGGTTTTTGTTTCAAAAACTTTCTTTCTTTTTTTTCTCTTACATCCTGATGTCATTGGTTTCCAGTCCAGTTCCATTCCTCCCTAATATTATCGGATTATGATTGTTCTACTACCTCTCCAGAGGAGGCCGAGAGATGAGTTGAGTTGAGACAGGGTCACTCACCTGGGATAGAATTCAATCAGAGACGAGATATTAATAGTTTGGAATTATATAGAGGTCAATTGTAGGGGAGCTGAGGCTATATAACTCCCCGCTCCTCCTGTATCTCTTTCTATTCCAGTTTAATTAGTTCATTCAAATCTCTTTCTCCAGCTCCAGCCTCTGGAGACAATGGCCTCTTTCGGTTCTCGGGCTTGATGTGGAGAGACGTCGTATGATGTTAATATCTTGAAGCTCAAGTTCTGGAAGTATGTTCTTCCAAGCGCTGGTGACAATGTACAGATTAAGGAACCACATGCTACGAGTCACTTTTTGGCCAAAATTAGTAAAGGTTCGCGTTAGATCTTATCAAATTAGATCTGTATACCAGATTTTGAAGAAGAAAAATAACAAATTTTCACTCCGATTTTTTTCACTGGTTTTTTTGGTTTTTCGATTATATCTTGAAAGCTGTATACACTAGGTAACTATCCTACAAATCAAATTTAAAGCTAATTAAAATTCCTATAAAATTGTTTCTATACATATTTGTCCAACTCTAAACGGTCTTCGAAATATACTTTATTAAAATATAATTATAAACTATAATTATCCAGAAAAATAATGCTTACCTAATTTTTTGTCAAACATTTGCTTCAAGTGCCAGAATTCTATATATGAAATGAAAGAAAATTTAATGTTCTACGACTTTGATTGATATTTGTTCTGAGAAAGGATCGTGGAAGGCACTAGAGACAAATTTTTTTTTCGCGATCATTATTCAATTTTCGATAACGTATATTTCGAAAACCGTTATAAATTTCACTGATATGTATATAATTTTATAGAAAATTCAATTTTAAACATTTTTTCTAGAGTCGACCGTTTTCGAAATATCATCGACATACCCAAAAATGAAACCTTCTCCTCTCCCCCCACTGTAAACCCAACCCCCAGAGGCAGAGACTTTTAGTATGTTTACCTTCTTAACTTTTCCTAAAGAAGCTGTGAAGTCAAAAAATAATCGCATATTCCTTGCACTCTACATCCCTCATTTCTGCACTCATTGACTGGAATAATAATCGTGTTTTACAAAAAACGCAATTGAGATTTCGTTTTTTTTTTTACTACGACAATTCACAGAGGAATATTCGTCTCAGTAATAGACGCAGAACATAGCCTATTAGACATAAATAAATAATACTTATAACATGTATTTGTTAATAACCCAAAATTACGACCTTTTTTACTTTCCCTTCCTTTTTATAGGTTATTAAATAAATAAATAAAGGCTTAGCGAACCCGAAGGTTCGATACCGACTCCGCTAACCATTGACCACGCACTTCCCTCCAATCCACTCCTCCAAAACCCAAATCCCCCTGGGCAGCCCTGACGCAATCCTCCCATCTTCGTCTCGGTCTACCCGTAGATCGTTTACCCGAGGCCCATAACTTGTCACCTTTTTCGGAATTCGATCATTATTAAACCTATTTTACATGCGCATTTTAAGCGCCGCGCTGCTATTACTTGAACTGCATTTACCGGATATAACTCCCGCAGTTCCGCGTTGTGAAGCCTTTTAAATTCTCCTGTTTCTTCATCCTTTTTTTGGCCAAATATTCTACGCAGTATTTAATAGGTTATTAGAGGCTTAAAACATTTGTGTAGTAAACGTTAGAGAATTCGAAAACGTGGTAATATTTCCTATCATTTTAATTTTTTATGTGGATTTCAAGTAAGACTTTTGTCCTCACTTTTAGGTTGTGGCTCTGTTCAACAACAATTTATGAAAAGTCACTAAAGTACTCTTTAAGATTGGAATTCTTACCGATAATGAGAGGAAAATTTAAAAGTTATTAATTGTTAAAAAAAAAAAAAAAAAAAAAAAAAAATATGAATGGAGTGAATTAGATAAGGTTGTACTTTAAATAAAGAGATCCATTCTAATCATTTTTGGCAGAATGCCTGATGTTTTAAGTAGTTAAATTTTTTTTTTTTTTTTTTATTATATATAAAAAGAGAATAAATCAAATGAAATTCCTTGTCGATTAAAATAGCTCATTGTTCACTGAGCTGATTTGGCACGCGTGGTTTGACCCATGAGACAATTTTATTTATATGAGCGTGTAATCTAATAGCCTATGAGTCATGGAGCAAGATTTTTTTTTTCCGTATATAACTATATCTGATTGTTATGTTACTTTATCAGTAGGTAGTATTTGTATATTTAGGATTAGAATTAGATTTTTTTTTTTTTTTAATTGTGGAACTATGTCCATTATGAAAAAATGGATAGAATAAAATAAGTCTATGGCGTAGAGAACTTTCTCCATAGCTAATGGTATAATGAATATACAGTAGAAGCTCAGAATTCCAAGACCAGCAAATTCCAATTTTTAGTTGTTGTTTTTTTTAATAGTCTCTACTAGATTTTTTTTAAGTGCAGGGCTTTCACTCAAAGTAGTAAATCGCATTTAAAACAGCCATACAGAAAATAAGACTTCCATGTACATTTCATATTAATGTAATATTAAAGTCACTTGAAGGAAACTTTTGACAAAAAGTGAAGTAAAAATTATTCTTTTTTCGATAATTAGAAATATGTAACAACGTTTATCTCGAAAACTGTTGAAAGTTCGACAAATATGTATAGAAAAATATTTATAGGAAATTTAATTAGCTTTAAATTAGATACATTGCATATTTTTCTAGAGTGCGCCGTTTTGAAAATATAATCGAAAAACCCAAAAATGGGACCTTCTTCTCCTCCCCCCCCCCCCCCCCCCCCCGCCCTCCCCCGTAAGATGATGACAATAGTTCATGAAATTTATAATTTAGTTATATTTTTTAAATATAATATATAGTATAAGATATTAGACAACTAATAATTCTTTTTCTTCTTTTAATTGTTTTTTTCCCTATTTATTTCATTTTATTTTATTTCCCTCATAATATTTACATGTCCCGTATTTTTTTCTCATGCTTTTTTCCTTTACCTTTCACTGTTTCTACAATTAATATTACTACTACTTAACACTCACATATTTATATACAAATATGCTCATAGAACCAAAAAGGAAATAAATTAAATTATTACACATATCTATTAAACATAAATTGCATTAGTCCGTCCTATGTACCATGTATGTGTTGGTGGATATTGCCCGGGGAGTCCTATATTATATTTTCGGACATTTGCTATTTCGGCAAATATGGAGTGACAAGTCAGGTGTTAAAATCAACGATAGGCAGCAATAACTTCAGGCTCCTTGTTACTCTTTCAGGAAGCTTCATTTCTTGTAATAATAAAAAATAAATAAGTAGGTATGCATTATTGTATATATCAGGAATTTGATAAAAACTTTTTTTTCCTTTTTGTTTTTTTCATTTATTGATATTTACAACTGTAGAAAAACATATACATCAAGTAAATGTGTTGGTATTGAATACAATGGCATGTAAATAACTTGTGAAGAACTACTCAATAGCACTTCAATAAAAATCTAAAAGGTCTCTAGGCCATGTTCTTTTCAGACGCTTCGGAGGATTATCAGTATTGGAGTGGGAAGCAAGTTGGGATACTAGTGGATTGGAGTAGTTAGGGAGCTTACTATGGAAGGATAGGTATCTGGTCTGGGCTAAATCAGCAACATATGGAACATTAAGGTCTTTACGGATAATTTTATTGGTCAAAAAGTAAGGAGCATTGAGGATTTTTCGAAGGATTTTGGATTGCAAGGATTGGATACGAGATGAATTGGATGGTTTAGTGGAGCCCCAAAGCTCAACTCCGTACGTCCAAATAGGTCTAATCACAGTCATGTAAATGAGTCTTTTGTAATTAATTGGAAGCTTTGATTGTTTGTCTAGTAAATGTTGAAGTAGTCTGTAACGACGGGCATTCTTTTTAGTCTTGTATGTGGATTCCAAGACGTTTGTCCTATTAGAATCCTAGGTAGCGGATATGTTCAACAGGGATCAGTGGAATATCATTTGATAAAAACTAAATGTCATTGTCTGCTATACCATCTAGCAGTAATACACAAAGCATTTTATGTAGGAATGCCTTTTCCTCTCTTAGTTCGAGAACGATTGGAAATGATTTCGGCCTTCTAGCCGAGCGTATTAATTACGATTGCTGGAACGAAGATTATCTGTAATCGTTCATCAGCTTTCCTCTTAAGGATATTTTTTTGTTTTTTATTTATCTTTTATTTTTTGTTTTTTGTTTTTCTTTTTATCTCTAGGAACTGAAAAGTTTTAGAAACGCAGCTTCCTCTTCCTCCCTTGGAAGGTAGGAGAGCTAAAGTTAGAACCTTTTCTCCTTCCTCTTGGAAATCGTAGAACCGTGAAGGTAATTATCGGGGAAAGCGACACACCTACTCGTTTTCTTCATTCTCCAACATTCACGTTTATTTCCTATTTAATTGACACGGGATCTGTTCCAATGTCCAATTATCACGCTGTGTAAACATTTAATTATGATAGTGTAACTGCTTTTTTATTGTACGATGTTAAATATAATTGCTATAGTCTATGAAGGCTTTATAAAAACTTTCGGAATTTTATTGTATTTGTTTATTATGTCTATTTTATGAATACTTGCTGGTTGTAGCTACGATATTTCGTTTTCTCTATATTATAAAAAAATATACTATACAACTTTTTAGGAATACCTTTATAAGATTCATTTTTGGGATCCCCAGGAGTTCTCACATCACTTGCTGGTATTCTGAGTTGAGGTGGCTTTATCCAAGGTTTCGGCGACAATACTTCCTTGGTCCTTTCTATTTCAATCCTCAAAGTCTAAAAAACCTTCGTACATTTACGACTTTCTTGCCCTTCGTTCTTCCATTCATCGTTTGAACACTAGATCCCAGCCTATAGGTTTGTATATTATATATCCTATATTATACATCATTGAACTGCTTCCTTTGAAAAATCCTTTATTAATCGTGCAACTTTATTTTGGAATTCCATACCCATTTCGATCCGCAATGCTCCTTCTCTCACTTCCTTTAAACATAATTTACTCATCTACCTCCTCAATTATCAATCTTCTGAAATTATGTAATAATATATTAGTGTTAGAATATTTCTTTTTATTTTATATTTGCTTTTTATTTTGTTATTTACCTATTTTGTTTTTCTTATATAAACCCAAAGACTTGTTTTTAAATCTAGAATTCCACCTTATATATTTATATGTATATAATTTACATTCTATATAAGTTGCTACGCAACCAGACAATAATACCTTTTTATTGTACTTTTGTATTATTCTTAGGGGACAAGGTGTCCCAGAATAAAGATTATTTTTCATTCATTCAGTCATTCATTCATTCATTCATTAACTATACTCAAATAGCATACAAAACTACAATTTTACGTGAAAGAATAATTCCTCTATCTTGACTGAGAGCTGAGAAAAAAAATGAAACGTGATTTTCATTTTTTTTTTTTTTTTCTCGGCCCCAATGCCCATTGGCGGCTATAACTCTAATTTTTGCAATATTTCCCTACTAACCACACAAAAATCGGCATTCGAATCTGGGAGTTACAAATCAAAACGTCCCCTTGTAAGTACGTATATACTGCCTACTTAGTCTAGCAAAATAAGGCTCCAAAAGTACGTTTTCAAGAAAAACTGCTGAACTTTTATTCTCAACGGATCTTTATGTTTTTAAGGGTGCTGAACCCGAATCTGAAGTTTGCTACAACGGTAGCCGTTGGCTTCATACCAAAATCGCAAAAAGCAGCCCAAAACCGGATATCTAATGGAACAATATTTCTATTAGTTTAGTTCAGTAGATGATTGGGAAAGGCACAATATTTTATAATGGTATTATAAACCTACAGATGCTGAAATTTCCATAATTCAGTGTTTTTCTTTTGCAAAATTTTCGAATAAAAAAAAAAATCTAACTGGGGCAGAGAGGGCAAGGCATCTTACAAGTTGCCAACGTATTCTAGCCAGGGAGGGAAGGTCGATATTTATTCCATGAGACCTTAAGTGATAAAAGAAGATCCGGTGTGATATTCTAGCCACTTTTATGACGTTTATATTATTTTCAAACATGGCTTCTTTTAGTCAACAAACAACAATTACTTGAGCTATAAATCACCACGTGTACGAGCTTTGTATTGTCTAAGGAAAATAAGGTGTCAACACGTTGTAAATAAATATACTACCGTCGCGAAGTACACATAAAAGGTGCGTCGCAAGTATGAGACATGGCGCCAAAGATATGTAGGAAATTGTTTTGCGACTGTTGCACAATAATCTTAGTTTGAATTAAATGATTATTTATGTCGAGATTTAAAAATTCCTTCAGTTCCTTCTCTGTTGACAATTTTGTATATTCTTTGACCGTTCTCAACATATTTTCTGCTCTATCGAAAACAACAAAAGTAGACAGATTCGAATGCAATCGTTGCTCAGGTGACCAAAGCGTCTGGGTATGCTAGCGCCGGTCTCCTCCGGATTAGGTAGGCCGGCTGGACTCATCTTGTTGCCGACTCATCAATGTCTTCATTTGTATAATATTATCGTTCTTATTTATAAATTCAAGTCTGTCGGGTTCCAGTAGTCGAGAATCAATGATGAGTTGTCCGTCGTATATTTGGTATTATATTAACTACACCTCAAGTGATCATATGGTTACTTACTAAATTGATAAGGGTGCTGTGGTAAATGTATCAATCCCTTTGAATCGGGACTTTTGTGGAGCGGTACCTAAATTAATAATATAATTAATTAATTAATCAGATTATATTATTAGTAAATGTCCATAAAGTAACACTTTTAACCGCTGTGAACAAGTTGCCCTATTCCAAAAAGATTTTATTAAATAAAATTATCTATGATTCATTGGTATATTTTTAGGCTGGAATTAATTTCCTTAACATCACGTTAATTTCCTTAACATCACGAAGACAATTGGATTTCCAGGAACGAAATTTGCGTAGGATAAAATACAATTCTGAGGAACGTCGTTATAGAGACAAGAGACAAATATATCTCCAATGGTGACCCGCCTCGCTGAATGGGCATCTCATCGAAATTTCCCATGACCCGCTGCGCCAATCCTTTCAAGTTTTGTTACACACTCGTATAGATATATATGTAATAGTAGATATCGCATAGATTTATGTGTAATAGTAGATATCGCATAGATTTATGTGTAATAGTAGATATCGCATAGATTTATATGTAATAGTAGATATCGCATAGATTTATATGTAATAGTAGATATCGCATAGATATATATGAAAAAGTTCTGTTTACGTTAGATTGAATTAATTTGAAAGATATCCCAACATGAACCTCAATCTAATTCCTTTTTAACATCGTCTTTATTGAATTTATGGTTATTTTCATTTAGATGTATACCGAAATTGGAATTTTGGATATTATGGTGCCTTATATTTCTGCCAGCGATATTGACAATAAAATAGTAAATTATTAAAATTATGGTAATTGTGCGTCATTGACACATTAATAAAATATTCAAATTTTTTTCCCTTTAACTACATTTTAATCAATATAACAACAAAAACATTTTAGTCAATCTTTCAGAGATGATTTTTCGGGAAAATGATAATCAAATACAGGGTTTTAGCTTGTAAATAGCTCACAATTTAAAAATAATAATTAAAGTTGGTACAAAATAACACAGGTTTTTATTTATTGTAATTTTGTGTGGTTTATAATGTTTGAAGGTCAAATATAACTTCTTTCACAATGTCTCAAGTAGTTTTGCATTGGATTTTTTTTACCGAAGCCCTCAGTTTGTGATCAAGAACAAAAGGCCTATTGCGATCTTCATTTTCATCGAGATCGAAGTCTCCAAGTTTAAATTTTCGAAACCATCTTTATTTTATAATTTTAGTTTATAATTCTTATCTATATTTATTTTTAGAGATGTAGATAGTTGGGGTAGGCAGTCATCGATACACAGCAATGTGTATCGATAAATAAACAAATGTTTATTGTATTTTTATTGTTGATGTCGACGTTTCGACTTGCAAGCCTTCATCAGGGCTAGAAGAATAGAAAACAAGCAAAAAGGTATAACTGAATTGTAGGAAATATATTAAAAAAACAATATGGAAAAACACACACCGAAAAACATAAGTATGAAAAAAAAAAAACTTTTCATTCCTGATGGAGGCTTGCTATGCAAGTCGAACGTCGGCATTAACAATTAAAATAAAAAACAATTTTATTTTGATCTGCTGTGTATCGATGACTGCCTACCTAGGATTGCCATCTGTCCGGCTTTTTACAGCCGTGTCCGGCCTGTCCGGCATTTGTTAGGCTTTTTCTTCTTCTCGTTGAAAGTAACAATTTTTTGGCGTGGTGGAAATGCGACTGTGTTCAGATCTTGGAAACTCCTTCTCCTCTTACGTTTTGAAGTACCACGATCAGTCCTTGTGTTTTCTGCATTATTCAGTCAGCGGAGACCGAATTTTCGGTGAGTTAATTTTATAATTTATTTTACGTTGCACTGTTATGTTATTTGCAAACCTCAAATACAACTAAAATATACATCATTTTCTTTCAGAACTCACTAGGTCGAAAAGAAAATGTGTAGTTTTTGATACCCTACAAAGTCAGTACAAGATGTTTAAATCTGGGAAAGAGCCATGGTATGCAACATGTTTTATTTGTGACCAAGTGATTTCAATAGCTAATAAGGGCAAAGCTGACTTAGAAAAGCATTTAAAAACCGAAAAACATAAAATGAAGAATCGTAGCAGGCTAAGAATTTGTGAATTTTTATTATTTTTAGAAACATTTGAGATTGCTTTATAATTGGGTTTTTAATTTTAATCTTTTAGTTTACTGCCAAAGTTGAGCTGTAGTTTATTTATTTTTGTTTTATATAACTGAAGTCTATAGAAAACTGAAAATGTTTCATGTAGTTATTAATTTTAATGTAATAAAATAAAGATGAAAGATTAAGGATAGGACTATAAATAAGTGGTTAATGTAATAACTAAAAGCTTAAAACTGTATTATAAATTATGTAATATATATTTGATGAATTAAAAATTAAATGTAACTTATCTTGACAGTTTTTTATTACTGATGTTATATCCAACTTTAAAAACTTACATCCGGCTTTATATAAGGTATGTTTGGCTTTTAAAGATAATGTCCGGCTTAATACAGCGCCAAGTCCGGCTTTTGTATTTTAGGAGATGGCAATCCTATGCCTACCCCAATTATATACACCTCTAAATACTTCACAGTCAACTATGCCTTATGAATATTTATTTTTATTCAATTGATAAAAAATGTTTCAGTTTAACAACTTTGTTAAGTATCGCCGTATATTATAGATATAATTGTAAAGTAGTAATTTTAGAATCTTCTTGATAGATAATCTATTTTATTATAGCGTAGATCGTAAAAGATAGAACCAATAGGAATAGAGGATGCTCTCTATAAAAGTGGTGACCTTTCCTATCTGGATAGCGCACCCTTGGAATCTCGTCGACTACCTTTTTATAGTCATTTCGCGTCTCTTAATGTTGCCGTTCATCTTCTTTATCTAATATTTATATATCTGTTAGCGAATGAAATTAATTTATGTTTCAAAGCTACTTAATACTCTCCTCTTGGTTCGTTATCTTCACAAAGTTATCCCTTTATCCAGGTACCACTGGCCTCATATAAGTGCCTTCTATATCTTAGATCTTGACGGTAATGGAAGTGACATGATCATTGGTCGTCAGATTTCTTCCTTCCTGTCTTGGTTGCTTGGTAACCTTTAGATATTCCATCGTTACGTCCCCTATAGCTCGGTAGTCTGACTAAACATATGTCTAAAATTACACATGCCAACGATGAAAAAACTTTACTTAAAACACCTTATTATTCTGTCTTTTAGGGTGCTAAATCCAAATATGACACTTAATTAGCCGTATCACCTACCATTTTTTCACATTTGCACATCAACATATCAATTTTTTTTTATTTATTACAGAATATAACAGCTTTTAAATACTACGAATAAAATTGTAAAATAATTTGTGCTGGATGTAAAAGAGTTGGGAGCACTGCTAAAACAGAAATAGATATAGATGAGCAAGATGATGAAGAGTTGCAATGTGCTACAGCAAATATATAGTCTAAACTGTTTACTCAGTTAGGGATCTTGGGTTAACGAAAGAAAAAGCTGAATTGCTTGGTTCTAGGCTAAAAGAAAAGAACTTGTTGGTAGTTGGAACTACCATATATGTTTATAGGAAGAGAGAGCAGCAGTTTTCGAAATTTATTGAACAAGAAGGTGATTTAGTGTACTGCTCAGGCATTCCAGGTCTGATCAAAGAGTTTGGTGTTCAATACAAAAAAGAAGACTGGAGGCTGTTCATTGATTCTTTCAAAACTAGTTTAAAAGCTGTTTTATTACACAATAGTAACACTTATGCATCTATACCTGTTGGCCATTCTGTACATATGAAAGAGAGCTATGAAAACCTAGAAATAGTGTTGAATAAAATTGGCTATTCGGCTCATGGTTGGATGATAAGTGGTGACTTGAAAGTAACATGCATGCTCCTTGGTCAGCAAGGCGGTTTTACCAAAATTCTATGTTTTTGTTTGAATGGGACAGTAGAGCAAGGGATCAACATTGGTGCAGAAAGAACTGGTCTGTGAGGGAGTCTTTAAAACACGACGAGAAGAAAATTCTCCGCAAAAACCTTGTAGATCCTAGAAACATTCTCTTACCACCTCTACAAATAAAGTTAGGCTTCATGAAACAGTTATATAATGCTTTATATTTATATGAAACAGTTATGTATGCTTTTTTAAATTATAGAAAAAAGTAAATTTCTCAAAAACTATGGGTGATACAAAAAAGTTAAGACCAAATTAGGATTCAGCACACAAAAATCTATAAAAATCAGCTATTATAGTAAAAAAACTTTTTTTTGTTGGCCTGTGTTATATTTTATGATAGCATCTGGCACTGCTTTACAAACTCTGCAAATTCCTTCCTCTAAAGTGAATAAAAACAAACAAAAAACTAAAGAAGCTGGATGGGAGATCTCCTGGAAGAAAATTAAATGTTATTATCAAGCTAGATGGAAGTGCTACTGGGCTATTCTAATCATCACGCCTCTCATGCTATAGCTTTATCATTTTTTTTTTCTATCACATTTGATCCTTTGATCCTCATTTTTATATATTGACAGTTATAATTAATAGGGTGTTTAAAAAAAAAATTACCGCTTCTTAAACAAATATTTGTATTATTATTTCTTTGATATAAAATACAATTAATACTCAAAGTATAGTCCATTGCTATCTACCGTCATTACCCACCTGCTAGCCAATTGCTCGATGCCACGCTGATACCATTCTTTGGGATTGGATGTAAAAGAACTCTTGGACAGCATTCTCAACTTCCTCAAAATTATCAAATTTTTTCCCTTAAAGAAAACGGGCCATGGATTGAAACAAGTAGTAATCCGAAGGTGCAAGGTCTGGACTATATGGTGGATGAGGCAGTTCAAACCTATGAAGTTCTGTAAACTTTTCTGCTGATTGTTGAGGAGTAAGTTCGTGAGGAACCAGTCTGCAGGTCTTTTTCACCTTCCCCATGGAGAGAAGATGGCGACTAACAGTATCTTTCGACACACCACACTCCCTGGCAAGTTCGCGAGTACTTGTGGACGGATTTGACTCAGAACCTCATCAATATCCATTAATGTCCGCCCGGAGCCCTTTCCTTTCCAACGTCGTATCTCCACTTCTAAATTTTTCAAATTAATACCGCGCACTGCGCTCTTCATGGACACCTTCCTCTTTATATTTAATAATTCCACGAGTTGCTTCAGCGGCCTTGAAATTTTTTTTCCAGTTATGTCTTAAAATTACGATAATTTCGTAGGACACTGTCATGTTTCTTCTTTGAAATAAACAACTGAACTGACGCTTTTTTTGAAGAAGTCCAATGTTAAAAACAAGCTTAGAGAATGCTCTGAAGGGATTATTAAGTATTGGTAAATAATAAATAGCATTAAGATATTACAGACGTTTGAACTCAGGAATTTGATATTAGCCCCAAAGCTCTCTCTACTCCGTATGTCTAAGATCTAATAACTGTCATGTAAATGAGTATTGTAATTAATCAGAAGGTTTGAAAGCTTGTCTCGTAAATGTTTAAGTCGAAAACGACAACTAGCAGCTTCTTCTCGTTTTAGTTTTGTACGGCAATATATTGATGAAGAACTTTGTTTGTTTGTTATTTTTTTTTCTGTTTGGCTCCCATTCAAATAAACGATTTCAAATGTCGTGGTATATAAGAATTAATTAGTCGTTGAGAACTATTTTTGTTATTGGTTATTGCTATTATTATCATCATTCGCTTTTTAATTTTAAATTATTGATAACATTGCGCTGTGTATAAAATATTTTCCGTATCTTGTTGGCATTTTTATGCGATATTAAAAGGCGCCTTTAACGATCCCATTATTGCAATAATTCGATAAACGTATCACTTATTCGAAAACATAAAAATTAAAGATACCGACAATTGTTGATAAAATGTTTTTTTTTTTTTTTTTCCCGCTTCCTTTATTTTTCTTTCGTAATAATCATAATAATAATTATGTAATCTATTGACAGAAATAAAAATAATAAATTATAAGTGTATTCGTTTGGGTGCAGTGAATTGAAGAGCACTCGAGATAAAAATAAAAAAGTCGGGGGAGTCTGTTATCAATGATTTAATTAGATAGTGATGGCTCTGCAATGGAAAGGTTACAAGTGCAATAACCTTTTCTCCGATCGCCAGCTGTTTAGGGAACTCAACTAATTTAATGAGGATAGTAATCCAGATAATTTATATTTATACTTCCTCTTCTGGAATCTCTTTCCGATAATTTAACAATATTCAACATGATACAGAATAGGAACAAGCTTAAATCGCTATGCTGTTATAATGGCCGCTCCACTTTCTATTTGCACCAAAGAAGAGCAACGTTCAGTGATTGTAAGTTTCCTATTTCATTTCAATAAAATTTTATAACTATATATATATATATATATATAGGTCATTCTACCATTACGACTTAGTGTCGTCACAAAGCGATTGTGGTTTCTACATAAAATTTCTTGTAACCCAACTGTAACAAGTAGCTGGAAGGTACTTACCTCTTAAACGTAAAGTAGTTTTCCCGTGGTTATTGATTTGTTTTCATGGTTAAATTTAAATTCAAAACGTCATAAACTATTTCCCTCATGTGTCCCATGACATGAGTTGGTAACGTTCAATGCGAATAAGTTTTCTTTTTTTGTAATTATTAATTTCCTTTTTTTTTTCTAGTACCTCAGGTAAGTTGCAATATGTTGAATTTTAGAATTGAAACTGAGGCTAATTTCTTACAATAAGAAGAATGACTTCCCTGTGTCCCAGAGGTACAGTCTATTTCCCTCACATTTTTTTAAAAAGCCCGCCAAAGCATAACCAAGATTCATTCAGTCATATTTCAGGCTGGCAAAATTGTATAAGCTTTTCCGCCAAAACTGAGGTAACCTAACTTACAACAAATTTCCCTTGTTAGTTGTCCTAAGTCGAATCGAGTGTTCGAATCGTGTCATTCTTAATTCTATTTCCCTCACATAGTGATTTTTCAAAGAAGGTAAGTTTGATTCTCGTTTCCCTTGTAGTTCAGAGTTCCAGTTGTTTTGAAATGCGTCTGGTGTTTTAACCTTAAATCGAACTCAAAATGATATTTCCCTCACACCTAAAGTGAGCGAAATATATTACAATAGGAAAAACTGTATGTGAAATATGATTTTAAAAAACAACAACTTTTTATATATATTTTCACTATTTATATTAATGCGAGTGATATAATATTAATTATATTAATCTAATGTTCGATTTTAAAGTTCAAATGTATATCATAATGTCTTACCATTTTAATTTTTCTCTTTCAAGTTTTATGTTCAAATGTTTAATTAATGTTAACTAATATATTTTAGTCGACTAGTTGATACCATGCACATTAATAATTCTTTTGTTCTATAATCATTTTATTATTTGAATTGTGAATTTTGTCTATTGTCCTCACACCCTCTCAGTTCCCCTCACTTTTATGATTTGTAGCTGATAAAAATATAACGAGGGATACATTTGAGTTTAAAAAAAATTGGCTGTTCCACGAGAAAGAATGACACATGTCTCATTGTTCATAAAACTTCTTCCTGTAAGAAGAAGATGATCTGGGGTTCAGTCAATAGAACCAAACAACGCGTCAAAGTTAAAAACTTTTAATGCAGTGCTGACGTTTAGACCAGTCTTGCAGGTCTTCTTTAGGGCCACCGAACCAATCAAGAGAGAAAAGAATGACGAAAAATTTTTTACTTGGACATATTCTTTTTCTTTCTCCTCACTGCATCCCATATCATATTCTTATATTTATTAACAATCAACTATTTATTATTTTTTGCAGAATTTATTTAAATTTTTTTTTTTTTTAACTGGATCTGTTGTCTTTCCCAGCTGATATACTCTATATTTATCCCGTAATAATTTCAGAACTATATACTTGTTGTTTGTTAGGGCTTACGTCCTTATGTACTCCAACTAGGGCAGGAAGGACGGCTGTAGGGTTGTCCTACAGGTTACCAACGAAATAAATTTTTACCAGCCCAGGTGTAATTCGAACCCACGAACTCACTTTGGCTATCGAGTCCCTAAATTATATTCTTTATTGTCTAAACACATATTTATTGTTTCAATTTTAAGCTCTCTCTAAAAATATAAATACAATTTAAAATAAAATAGAAACAAAAACTGGTCGCTCAGGAAATTCTAGAAATTTCTTTTATTTGCATTGCCAAAAAAAAAAAAATTCTTCGATTAAATTTTTCTGCTTTTGTCTAATATAGTTTATTTCATCGGCTGGGTTCCTTGATGGAGATACTTATACATAAGGTTCACTGCTGAATTAACTGCACTTATCATTGTGCGAGGAGTAGCCGTTTGAATACAGAAGTAGCGTTCCGCTCTGAAAAATCGAAATTAAGGTTTGAGGAACCACGCAAGGCTGAGCACCATCACAACACACATCTGTAATCTTGGCTACCATTTACGATTCTGATTCTCTTATGTTGACCTTCATATAAAAAAACCAAAAAAAAACACACTTAATATACCAGGTAATTTAAAACTGCTTTTACCTATGTAAACACATAGGTTTACTCTTTAGAAATTTATTTTAACCCTGTCTCCTTCGCGTTGTAGTCGAAATAATTCAGGTGGAAACTTATATTCGCTTGATTGAGTATAAATTGATGATGAGTATAAATTTAGTATATACTCTACCGTAGCTGCTTCAAAAATATGTTTTATGTTTGCTAAAAGGAAATTTCTGCTGAGTAAAAATCACAATATGGATTTGCTATGTTTCATGCTGAATACGAGTTACTTAAAGACCGGTCTATATATAAAGACGGGTGAAGTTTATTGATTGTAACGTCAAATATTTTGATAAATAAATGTGTTTATTTGTAAATATTTATTTTGATTTTAATTCCCTTAGTAATGGACATGATGTATATGTATATAAATGTACTTTAACGTTTTGTTTATATTTGTAAAATTACCAGACAAACGCTCTGAAATTATTTTAAATTACAAAATACACTTATACAGTACTATGATCAGAACTATTTGGATATAAGGAATTGAGTTTCTGGGCTCCACTAAACCATCCTATTCCTTGCCCATCTAATCCTTACAATCTAAATTACTTCCGAAAAGTGTTCGTCATTATATCACAAATAAACTAATTCCTCCTATGTGCTTCCTGAAGCTCCATTCAGACACCGTAGAATGCTCATACTTCACCAATAGAACCATACAGTGCAGATCGGTTACCTATTTGTTCTGTTCTCATTAAAAAATTTCTAGGGCCAAAAGAATCGATTTCATTAGGTATCAAGAATATGAAAGCAAATCGGACGTAATTTTGAATAATTATAAAAAAATAATAATAAAAAAAAACCGACTGAGATTACACAATTCTAAAGTCTTTTATATCAACCAAAGATCGATCGAGGGGGTCGAGAGACCTTCCTGGGGCACATCTGGCCCCCTATAAAGTGGGTACCCATGAATGGGAAAAGTCTGGCAGTCGAAAGAACTTCTGGCCAAATCACTACCTCGCACAACCGTTGGGAAAGAAACAGTACTACCATACCCCGTACTGAACTCAAGACCATCCGTTGTTTGTAGTCTTACAGGTTTAATATTCAGATGCGAATTAAAAAATAAAGTTAAAAAATAAATAAATAAAAAATAAAATTTGCTCTGTCACCACTTACGCTGATGACACTTGCGTGCTATCAGTAAACAATGATCCCTTCACAGCCTCTCAAACATTCCAAACCCATATCAAAAACCTTCAAGAATGGTGTCGGAACTGGAGAATTAAATAAGTCTAAACAAATCACATCAAATAGCCTTTATACCCTTCGTCGTAAACCTACGACTTCGAGTCCACATACGTGGCTTAAAAGACAAGAAACTGCTCTTCATTTCCGACCACTCCAACATTTACTATACAAGAGTTCAAATCTCCCAATAAATTACAAGACTTATTTACATGACAGTAATCTGACCAATTTGGACGTACGGAGTAGTGCTTTGGGGCTCAACCAAATCTTCCAATTCTTCTCGTATCCAATCCTTACAATCCAAAATCCTTCGTAAAATCCTTAATGCTCCTTACTGTGTCACTAACAAACTTATACATAAACAACTTAATGTTCCATATGTTGCTGATTTAGCCCAAACCAGATATCTATCCTTTCATAGTAAGCTCCATAACCACTCAAATCCCCTAATTTCTCAACTTGCTTCCTACACCATTCCTGATAATCCTCCGAGGCGTCTGAAAAGAAGATGGCCCAGAGACCTTCTAGTGTAGAATAGAACTAACAAACTTATACATAAACAACTTAATGTTCCATATGTTATGAATTTGGCCCAAAGCAGATACCTATTTTTTCACAGTAAACTCCACATCCACTCGAATCCACTAGTCTCCAAACATGCTTCACGCTCAATTCCCGATAATCCTCCGAGGTGCCTGAAAAGAAGGTGGCCAAGAGACCTTCTAATGTAGAACTTTTATTATAGTGCTACCAGTGAGTAGTTCTTAACATTTTATTGACATGTCATTAACATTATTCTCAAATTTACTTATTGCATATAATTTATACTTTTGTAAATAACAATGAATATTTAATAAAATAAAATTTAATAATTATATTTTATTTAGATATATATTTAGTCGTTTTAATTAAGGTATAATTAAATCTGTATCTTGATGAAAGAAAATGGAAGGGTTATAAATGAGGGCAGAGCCAGGCGCCACGGAGTCATTATCAAAGCGGTCCATTCTGGGTCTCTCAGCTATCTCTCTCCATCTCTGTATATCTATATATCTCTCTATATATTGCTACGCTCTAAATATAGCACTATATTACCTCTACTAATTTACAGTCACCAACTTCACGGAAGTTAATTTAAAAATATCGGTCAATTGATATAGTAACTTTTATGGTAACAAATGCCTTTAAAGGTAACGTTATTAAAAAAAATGATATAAATATATACCTATATGATATCGGGTGACTTTGACTTTAAAGGGCTAAAAAAAAAACGGCAGAAGAATTCGAAATGGTGACCTATAGTTAAACTGCTCACAGTCGCCCTTAAATCTGACGTTCCATGGATTAGTCGGTCTATCCCTTAGGATCCGTTAAGATCAGGTTGGTGCAAAAATTTGTACCATTTGGGAAAAACTTGATAAGTTGATTTTTGTCCGCAATAAGATAAATATTTTGAGCAACCCATATTGGTGTACTACACATCTTGTAAACGTAGGCAAGTTGTAATGTCAAGGGTATAATAGGATACCATTGCCATTACAACTTGCCTACTTATCACATGATGAGTATGACTCCAATAAGGGTTGCTCACAATATTTATCTTATTGTGGACAAAATGAACTTACCTAGTTTTTTCCCAAATGGTGCAGAAATAATTTACGTATGTTTTTATATTTAAAAAAAAAAAATATATATATGTATATAATAATTTTGTGTGGTTTATAATGTAGTTAAAATTTGGTTCAGTTTGGTTTAATAGTTCTACCATTGCAAACTCTGTCGCAGAATGGCCACATTTCACTCCATATACGTATTTATAGATTTTTTTAATTTCAATTGAATTGAAAGTAAATTTGAGGAGTGGAATGCAAAAGGGAGTGAATCCACTTTTTATCATTTTTAATTTTTTTAGTTAGCGTCCTCAATAAGGTGGTAAATCGTCCACCCTTCAAAGTTTGAACCCATGATGACTTCGAAACACACATAAACTCAACCGAAACTTGGTTGGACGATTTACCACCTTATTGAGAACGCTAACTAAAAAAATTAAAAATTATAAAAAGTGGATTTACGCCCCCTTTTGCATCTCTACGCCTCATATATTCTATCATAATTTTAGAGCTCTATATAATACCGTACCTTTGTAACCTCTGTAGAATGGTGCTCGCCACCTATCGGTTGATTACCAAACTTAACTGCGCACTACATATTTATCGCTTTTTCATGGTAATATAATTGAAAATCTTCAAATTTTATTATTGTCAAAACTTCCTTGAACTATGAAGATGATGTGGTTAAAATTATGTACTAATTGGTTTGGTAGTTTCCATGCTTAGTGATCACAAACGAAAAATGGCTTGTCTGTTTATATAATAAATGCTATCTGGAATTTGTTAATTTGATTCTTTAATATATTAATATTATTGTTAGTGTAATTGAGCGTAATTTAATTAAATTTATTTAAAATACTTTATATGTTTTAACACCTTTTGTTTATGTTACAGGTAAGAATATAACGATCCATTCATCATTTCTGTTGCGTGAGTTAAACATTTTTTTTTTTTTTCATAGATTATAGTAATTTTCCCCTATATTCCTAGTGCCCCCCCTCCTTCCTTACAGACAGATTACTAATCTTATTTAATAAGTTGGCTGAATATACTAGAATATAGGAATAAGCTAGCTGTGATGAGGTGTCGAAGACGAAAGTAGAGCGGACAGATCCCGTTGATCAAAACAAGAGGCCGCACCAGCATGGCGCCACCGCTAGTCATCACCACCTGTTATCTATATCGTTTTTCATTATCTTATTTATTTATAGCTTTCTTTTTTCTATAATTAGATAGTATATAAATAGATTTGTAATACTTAAATAGTCCAGTCAATTAATATATTGTAGAGTGCATGAAATATGCGATTATTTTTTACCTCAGGGCTTCGTTAGAAGTATGTAGTTAGAAAATAAACATACAGTAGACCCTCGGTATAACATGGCTCGCTATACCGCGGATTCGTATATAACGCGGGTCAAGATCCAGTCCCGATCCTGATTCAATTAAAATTAATAATAAATAAGATTAAAGATTGATTTTTTTATCAGAATTTTAAAAAAACTTTAGGAAAGAGTGTGGACATCGCTTGTGTCGTCGTGAAAATAAGCCGAAATGTGTTTCTTAGACAATGTCGGTTGAATATCTCCCCGGTAACCTACCTAGATGACGTAAGGGGAGGTTGTCTCTATTCCTGCCTTCTTGGTTCACAGAATCCTCCTCACTTCCTTTTTAAAAACTGTGTATTATTCCTTTAGTTGTTGCCCGAGTTTATATCAAAGTGCATTTTCATTATTTTTTGACCCCCAATGATTCATACTTCTGCCCTCGTTATACCGCGGGTACGTCTATAACGCGGGAGGTTTTATTTCCCCTTCACCCGCGTTATAACGAGGGTCCACTGTACTAAAATTTAGAAATATCGCTCCTGGGCGGCGAGCTAACTCGATTATATCTCAAAAAGGGTGGACTCTTGAAAAATATGTTACAAATAAAAATTAAAGCCAATCAAATTTCCCTATAAAATTGTTTATATACATATCTGTCGAACTTCTAACGGTTTACGAGACATACGTTATTGAAAATCGATAATTTTAACAAAAAAATATTTTTGTGAAATATTTGCATCTTGTGGCTTCCACGATCGTTTCCCATAAAAAAATGCCAGGATCAAAGTTATAAAGCATTAAATTTACTTTAATTTCACATCTACGTTTCTGGAACTTGAAGCAAATGTTTGACGATAAGTGAGGTAAACATTTATTTTTTTCTCGAAAATTATCGATTTTTAATAACGTATATCTCGAAAACCATTGGAAGTTAGAAAAATGGGTAACGGTTCGGATCGGCGACACCACCAAACTAGGCTGACCCGCGCTACACCGACCAGTTCGATCCTTACGCTTCACTTCATGTTTACATTTTTCGATAGCTCTTTCCTATAACCTCACATGTAAACAATCACTTCTACAGTTTCAACTTGGATTGTGTTGTTTAGTTTGTTATATTGATATTTAGACTTCTTAAATCTAAATAAGTAAACAGAAGTTCACAAAATGAGTTTCATAAAGGATTAAGTGTTTTATAAATTCATGTTTTCTTATTTCATCTAATCTTATGTGTAAAAGTGTTATAAAACTTAAGAAGATTAGTTTGTACATGGATTTGGTGTTTTACATATTTATATTTGTTCTATCAATTTAAGTGATAAAATTTACAACTTGTAAAAGTGTTATGAAACTTAACAAGATTTATTTGTACATGGATTTGGTGTTTTATATATTTGTATTTGTTGTTTCAATTTCAGTGATAAAATTTCAGTATACATATTTTGTGAATGGATTCTTTGTCATCCATATTACTTTTTGTGCTAAAGTGAGACAGATTGTATAATTAATTCAATAAAACATATCAGTTTATAAATAAATGTGAGAAAGTATATCACAAGTTTTTTATGTTTTCTTATTTCCACTTCCCATGAGAAAATATAACAGAAATTAACATCTTCACTTTCAACTAGGATTCTGTCTTATATTATATAATGGCTTATAACATGGAGAATGGACAATGTGAAAATAATCACAGATTAAGAGGTAAATGACACATTACTATATAATTGTAGAACTATTGGTGTAATGTTATAGATTAATGTGTTTTTTTAAAAAATTAGAAGCCTGATGATGGAACATTATCTCTGAAACATGTAGCTACAAATTTTAAATAAATAGGAGTTATGCCAAATAAATACTTAAGGATTCTGTCTTTTTTATATTTATAATTTGTTATTTTCACTTCTCTGAGAGAAAGTTCATCAGTAATTAACTTTACTGGTGGTTCAGTAGTATATTAATTGTTGATTAAATTAATATTAATTCAAAATTGATTTAGTGTCTTCCACTTATTTCGATATTTCCACTTTAATATTTTCTTATTTCTCATTTTAATATTAAAAGGTAAACAGAAGTTAATATTACTTTGAACAGGGATTTAGAGTTTCTCAGTAAATGTAGGAGAATAACCTTTCCTCCTCTAAAAGCAGCGACTAGAACATCGAAATATATCGGAACAAGGTTAGAATCGATAAAAGGTATTCTGAGCGGGTTTAGGGGTTGGTGTCGCCGATCCGAACCGTTACCGAAAAATGTGTACACAAACAATTTTATAGAAAATTTATTTGGCTTTCATTTTTATTTGAATCATATTTTTCTAGAGTCTAATGTTTTCGAGATATAATCGAATAATCCAAAAATGGGACCTTCTTTCCCTCCCCCCCCACTGGTAGCTAATCCCCCAGGGGCGGGGACTTTTAGTATGTTTACCTTTTAACTACTCCTAACGAAGCTATGAAGTCAAAAATAATCGGTTAGTATTATTTTATTTCTCGAAATAAATGTTGTATTGAAGTATGCAATTGAGCATTATTTTCTAAATATTTTAGCGCATAGTTGTAATTTTTAACCTGGTTAAAATTGCACTTATGTAGTTATGTATGTAGTTCAAGATGACGTAAAAGCATAACCCGCAACTAATTTTTAATTTTAACGCATGAGTTGGTAATCCTGATGGACAGAGACTGTTAAAAATCTTTTGCGGATAATGGACTGAATTATCAGTGCTTACAACTAAAGGACCATGAATCATATTTTTACGCACAATATCGAAATGTAAAAGTTCGACATATTGATTTGATAATTTTTTTTTCTGCAGAATGTTTGGGTTTTAATTTCAATTCATAAAATTAAATGGCAGTGTGGTATATTTCGTTTCTACCACTCAATATTTTACGTTTAAATTTTAGCCATTAAATCAAATGGCAAAACTTCAGGAACTTATACAAAAAGTCCTTTAGAGATTTGCTCATTTTTTCTTAGTTTTAGAGAAAATCGCAAAAAAAAAAGAAACAAAACAAGTTTTCATTTATATACTTATTTATTTACATTTATATTTATGTTATGTTCTTTTTAATGCAAATGTTGCTCAAAATGTTGTCCTCTTGCACCAATGCAAGCATTGAATCTAGCACTCACTTGATAAATTGCAGCTAAACATTTTTCTGATGATATTTGGTGCACTGCATCTATGATTCCGTCTCTTAATTGCTCTCTTGATTTGATTGACACCGAATAAACTTTCTGCTTCAAGGTTCCCCATACGAAGAAATCCATGGGTGTCATATCAGGTGATCTGGGTGGCCAAGGTACTACTCCTCCACGTCCAATCCATCGTTGTGGATAATTTATATCCAGCCAAGCTCGAGCAACTCTGCTATAATGAGCTGGACATCCATCGAGTTGGAACCACATTTCAATCCGCTGCTGTAAGGGAATGTCATCTAAATAATTAGAAAAATCATTCTCCAAAAAATGTGTAAATGTGATACCATTCAATCTTCTAGGTAAAAAAATATGGTCCCGCCAGTAATCCGTTCCAAATTCCAAGCCAAACGTTAATAGCAAATTCATGCTGAAACCTATTCTCTCTAATAGCTCTGGGATTTTCAAGAGCCCATACATGATAATTTCTTTGATTAATAATTCCTCCTCTTGTAAAGGTAGCTTCATCAGTCCATATAATTTTTAATGGAAATAAATTATCATCGCGAATTTTGTCAAGAAACCAGTTACTAAAATTCAATCTCTTCACATAATCTTAAGGTAATAAATAAATTCTGGACTTTTTGAAGATGGTATGGGTAGCGATTATCACCTTTCAAAGTTCGCCATATTGCTTGCCGCGATATTGCTAATTGCAGCTGATGCTCTTCGGATGCTAGTCTCAGGATTGTTATCGAAGTGGCGTTGGACACAATTTCTTCTTCGATAATCTGCTCTTATTGCTGCCTGGAATTGGTCGCCTTCATTACGTATTAAGAATGACCCAGTCTCTCGTAGTCTATTAAAAGTTAACGAAAAGACTCGTCGAATAGGCACTCTTCTATTTGGAAATCTGCGCGCATACTCTCGCACCGCTTCTAAAGCATTACCTTTATAGAAACCATACACAAAAATCATATCAGCGTATTCAACATTAGAATATGTATGCGGCATTGTGGCTGATTCTATTCACACAAAAATATCTGACTAACTAATTGAAGACTGATTTAGGAATTAAAATCCTAGAAGGAAGCCAAAATGTAAACAAATAAAAGAATGTAAAGGATAACATTAAGTGTTTACATATCTCATTGCCTAGCCTGACGAACTTTGAAAGGTGATAATCGCTACCTGTAAAATTTTCTTTTTTTTGCGATTTTCTCTAAAACTAAGCAAAAATGAGCAAAGCTCTAAAGGACTTTTTTTCTTAGTTTTTCGGTCCCCTATAAATTCCTGAAGCTTTGCCATTTAAATTCGGGACAACCTGTATAACACCTTAACATTGTGACAAGGTTACAATTGTAACCTCTGATGTTGATTGTCATGATGGCTACTAGTCTGGAGTTATGCTTGAATTTTGTTTCATTGGAAAAAAAAATCAGGGAATTATGCTTGATTTTTACGTATTCCCCTGGAATTTCATAACATAATAAAATAAAATAAACAAAAACCTACATCGAGAATTAGACAAAAACAACTTTGTAGTATTAAAAGGAATATTTATTCAAATTCCATTTGGGAAGCGTGGACTTACAAAGATAGCTGACAGAGCGCGCAAAGAGAAGCAGATGGCTAGAGCGCCGGGCACTCAGATCAAGTGCTTCTCCTTTATCAGCTAACACTCTTACTGTAGGAGAGCACTCAGCCTGTATCTAGATCTCATGTCCATATTTGGCATTGTTTTTACATTTCATTTACCTTTTTTAGTTATTCTATTCGTATCTGTTCTATATCCATCGTTGAAGATTCACTTTAATATAACATAGGAGTGTTTTGTTTTCTAATTAGAGTTCTCTCTCTGAGATAATAAACTAAAACATTTCGTGTTCGTGAGACCTAATAACTGAATAAAATTGATTCCCTGCTTCATAACAACTTGATTTAATGAGTTTGTAGTTGTTTCAATCCAAAATGGTTTAAATTTTTTTTTTTACATTTATTGATATTTACAACTGTACAAAATATACACAACAAGTAAATGTATTGACAACAATAATAGTAACATGTTAAAACTTGAAAAGAACTACTCATCAGTAGCACTTTATTAAAAATTCTACACTAGAAGGTCTCTAGGCCATCTTCGTTTTAGACGCCTAAGGATTATATCAGGGATGGAGGAGGAAGCAAGTTGGGAGACTAGTGGATTGGTGTGGTTATGGAGCTTAATGTAGAAGGATAGGTATCTGGTTTGGGCTAAATCAGAAACAAATGGAACATTAAGATCTTTATGGATAAGTTTATTGGTGACAAAGTAAGGAGCATTGAGGATTTTTCAAAGGATTTTGGATTGTAAGGATTGGATACGAGATGAATTGGATGGTTTAGTAGAGCCCTAAAGCTCAACTCCGTACATCCAAATAGGTCTAATCACAGTTATGTAAATGAGTCTTTTGTAATCAATTGGGAGCTTTGAACGTTTGTCTAGTAAATGTTGAAGTAGTCTGTAACGACGGGCAGTTTCTTGTCGTTTTTAGTCTTGTATGTGGATTCCAAGTTAGACGTTTGTCTAAGTGGAGTCCTAGGTAGCGGATCTGTTCAACAGGGATTAGTGGAATCTCATTAAAAGATACAGTAAGAGGGGAAGTCGTAAGTTTACGACGTAGGGTAAACGTTATTTGGTGTGATTTGTTTGGATTTATTTTGATTCTCCATTTTTGACACCAATTCTTGAAGGTTTAGAATATGGGATTGGAGTGTTTGAGAGGCAAAGGAGGGATCATTGTTTACTGATAACACATATGTGTCAGCGTAAGTGGTGAGGACAGTGGTAGGATGAGTTGGGATGTCAGCTGTGACAGTTATATTAATTATATATAACGAAATTGACCCTCCGTGGGCTCAACAACTTGTATTCCTCATTAACTTTTTGGTTAATGTAGTTGTATTTTGTTTGCTGAGGCCCATTTTTTGGTAATGGTCATTCCTTGTAGTTTGAATGGGTATCTTAAGAAAAATATCTATAAATATAGCGGTGGTAATTTTTTTATTTTTATTTTTTTTAATGAAATGCCATTTTAAATATTCCAATCACGTTCGTTTGTTTGTTTGAGGTTTTTGTGCGCAAAGCACAAGTCATCAACGCTCGTTCGATCTTTATAGAAAATAAAGTTCAAGATTTATCTATATTTTACAATATAGTTTTTCTCTCTAAAGGAGGGCTATCACTTTTTCAATTATTTTTTCATCGTTTCCCAACGCCTTTGAGATGTCTCGAGGTATTCCTGATTCAGTTAACGTTTTAGTGCAGTAAGGGCACTCGCTAAACATATAGGATATTGAAAAACCGTTGCCACATATTTTACATTTGGGAGGAGCCTCTATGGTTATAAGGTGAAGATGAGGTAGTTCTTGTATGACCAATTCTTAATTGCGTGAGAATTACTTCTTCTCTGCGCTTAGTACGGAAGGTATTGCTCCATGGTTTTACATCCTTTTTTATTAACTTAAATTAAATGGAGGGCTGTGATCCCACAATGTCTGCCACTCTTGGAATATCGTCTCACGAAGTGGGTGTCCAAGTTCTGATACCGTTAGAGAGGTTTTGCCTCGTCTTGAGAGGAATAGAGTTCATTTTGCTTCCAATCACGTTAAAGTAATATTCCTTTTCATTTTATGTTTTTTTATTGAATTTAAACAACGACATTCAACCTCTGCTCCACAAAATACATCAAACCCACATCACTGTTGCAAATAGATTCCGATGCTTCGCGTTTAGTTTCAAATTTAACGATTTAACGACCGCAATGCTAAATATCATGCGTATAACACGTTCAAAATAGTATCCTTTAGGACGAAAACTAATTATTTAAAGGGAAGGAAAGTGGCCAAGAATGTCCTCCCGCCATCTTAAAAATCGTTAAATCATAGAATATTTGTAAATAGTTTACTTAAGGTCGAAAATTAATTTGTGGAAAGGGAGTGGCCAAGTATGTCCTTTAGCCGCCAAAAATCATCAGATCCTGGCAGATCTGAACTAAGAATCCTCCACTAGGTTTTGGGCGTAATGGTAGGCAATTCAGCAATAACTGGTATGCGGCTTGGAGTATACGCAAATAATTGCGAAAATCGTTTTGCTGTCTGTGTAATTCATTCAATAAATTTGTTTGAAAAAACTGAAGTTCTTCCGCTATTTCTCGAGTAGTTTTGGTGGGGTCATCTTCAATTATTTCCTTTAACTGGTCGTTGTCAATAGCAGAGGGACGGCCACCACCTTCTTTGTTTGAAAGGTCAAAATTTCCACTACAGAATTTTTAAAACCATCGCTGCACTGTAGATTCATTAATGGTACCTGGCCCCGCAACTTCATTAATATTTCGAGCCGTTTGCGCAGCACTTCGATCGAGTTTGAACTCATACAAGTAAATTTGCCGAAAATCGCTCCTAGACGTTATTTTGTCTGGAGGCACTGAATGGACTGAATTAAATGTTTTAAAAAAAAAGGATTATATAGGAAAGTAAGCGAGATAAATAGGCTTTAAAATGATGTGTATAACTTAGCATTGTGGATTAGTTTTGTTTACACAATTGGAATTAATAATGAAACGGAAATAAAATCCTGCATTATTTTTGCATCAACCTAATATATCTAACCACACGCATGCTTCCTGAGCTTAGAGTGTACATACCCAGGTAGATATATGCCTAAACTTCAAGTTGTCATATGACTGTATGGTTAATATATATTATATAATATACATAGCTATTATAAGCTAATAAAATAAAATATAATTAAGCATAACTAAGTGATAATTAGCCCACGGGATAGACAAATAAAGGTTGCGGTTAATTACAGCGCCTGACTTACAATACATAAACATTATTTACGGTCTAGAAAATGTGCATTTTGCAAGGTGACACTTTCTCGAGGCCAGTAATAAAAATATCAACTACTGGGGATTTAATTACTTTTCATAAATATTAAATTTGAATTCCCTGACGCCAGCATTAAACATGTCATAAAATCTTGTGTCTTTAGTTTAGATTTGTCCTTCGGTTTAGATGTTAGTAGAGGGGAAATGCAATGCAGAGCTGATCTTAAATTATCTGAGATAATTTAGCGTTACCCCACCAATCGTAAAATGTCACTTTTTCATCAAATTTAGCATAAATTGAATGCTGTAGCCTCTTTTTGAACGATAATAACTCTTAATGGATATTGGAAAACTTCAATCTTCAATATTAAAGCTTTATGGGTTAGTGGATTTGAGCTTAGAGGTTCCTGTAAACCATCAAATTCCACCTGTGTCAAAATCCATACAATCTAAAATCTTTCATAAAATCACCGATCTACTCATTTTTTTTTTTTCCAAGAATTTATTTTATTTTATTTTTGAAGTGAAAACTTCTTTAGGCGCGTTCAGCAAAACTTTTTTGTGAGGGCTCAGCAAAACTTTTTGTGAGGTGTGAATGAGATTGAGCCGTCACGCCCGAATATGTAACGCTGTTTCGGGTAGAATCGGCTCGACTCGACTAAGCGTGAGCTCGGCACTGAATCCGGAGCGAACTCGGCACTGAATCCGGAGTACAGTGCGCTATCTAGTCTTTTCAAAATATTCAAAATAATTCCAAACCTTATTAATATTATTATGACGCATCATACGCAACTCTACTTTAGAATACAATCAGCTATACATCAAATCATCAGCTATACATCAAATCAGCGCATACAACAAATCGGAAAAATCATGCGTGTGTAATAAGCTGGCAACACTGAGGACTCCCGGCATCCCAGCGTGCTGTTGTAACCTGTTTCGTTTGTTTACTTTTCGTGATCGGTTTTTCATTTGAAACCCCGGAAAACGTATTCTATTGTGTTAAATAATTACTCACGACTTGTTCCTGGAATTAAAACAAAATGAAATTGGTCAAGTAAGTTAACCAAAACATTTAGATTGTATATAAGAACTAAGGTTTTGTTCGGTTAACGTTATCAAACGTTCAATGAAGTTTTCACTTCCACCATGTGGTCTAGAGCACACACACTTTTTTTGTTTGGGAAGATATCACGATGGCAGTGAGGCGAGGTAGCTGAGTTTGAGTCAAATTGAAAGCAGAAAATTTATTTTTTTGTTATTTCGACCGTGGCTCGAATTCGGGCCTACCTCCTGGGCAAAGATAGGCAGATTTATATTTGTAAATACGAGTATGATTATATTCATAGTTATTATATTCCGTTTTCACTTGCGTAAATATGAATAATTGTATTAATACGTATAAATTGTGAATACAGTTGTATTTATATGTATAAACTGTGAATGCAGTTGTATTCACAGGTATAAATTATGCTAAAAATGCTATATTTTTTCATTGTACATATTAGGTATGCAAGTTTAAAATGTCGTTTTAATTCCAATAGAATGCGCTCTTAGCCTATTGAAGGATTTGCTTATCTCTAAACGCTATTTTGTTTGTTAGTCATTTGTTTACAAAAGTCAGTTGTTTTTAAGTCGTTTACGTGGACGTATCATACCTTTCTTTGGTGTTAAAAATGTCTAGTTTTAAGCCAAATAAAGAGCATTTGCGGCATGTCATGATTTTCTTATTTAATCAAAAGAAAAAGGCATCTGAATGTCATCGAATTCTTGTTGAGACTTATGGCGATGTTGTTCCAACCGTCAGGACATGTGAACGTTAGTTTCAAAGTATCAAACGTGGTGATTTTGATGTTACTGATCAAAAACGAGAAAATAGACCAAAAAAGTTTGAGGACTTCGAATTGCAATTTTTATTAGACGAAGACAATACCCAAACCCAACAAATGATGGCAGAACAGTTGAATGTCACTAGGCAAGCCATTTCCGATCGCCTGAGAGCTATGGGAAAGATTCAAAAGGTTGAAAAATGGGTTCCACATGAATTGGACGAACGACAGATGGAAAAACAAAAAACTGTGTGCGAAATGCTGCTTTTACGCCACGAAAGAAAGGGTTTTTTGCATCGAGTTGTAACTGGCGATGAAAAATGGATTTATTTTCAGAATCCCAAACGAAAAAAATCATGGGTAACGCCAGGACAACCATCCACATCGAGTGCAAGACCGGATCGTTTTGGGAAGAAGACAATGCTGTGTGTGTGGTGGGATCAGAAGGGAGTAGTCTACTACGAGCTTCTCAAACCCGGCGAAACAGTCAATACCGAGAGCTACCGACAACAAATGATCAATTTGAGTCACGCATTGATCGAAAAACGCCCAGAATGGGCTCACAGGCACGCCAAAGTCATTCTTCAGCATGATAACGCTCCTGCACATTCAGCCAGATTGACTAAGGAAACGATTTCTTCGCTTGGTTGGGAACTCCTACCCCACCCGCCGTATTCACCTGACCTGGCGCCTTCTGATTATCACCTCTTCTCATCGATGGGACACTCATTGGCGGAGCAACACTTCAACAATTTCGAAAACGTGCGAAAATGGCTCGATGAATGGATTTCAAATAAAGATGAAGCATTCTTTTGGAATGGTATCCATATATTGCCCGAGAGATGGACAAAATGTGTAGAAAGCGAGGGTCAGTACTTTGAATAAAATATATTATACTTTTTTTAAATTACTGTGTATATATTTTAAGAAATAAACGACATTTTAAACTTGCATACCTGGTACTCAATTTAACTGCGATAAGCAATTTGTTATTTATGTTAATTGAGGCTCCATATCTTCACATCTTACTTGTCTTTTTTAGTTTCTTTTCTTAAGAAATTCAACATGTAAATACTATTTTATTTATTATTATATTCACAATTTATACAAGTGAATACGACTAATTTACACAAATAAACAGGAATACATTCATATTCTCACGTGTGAATATAAATATGCCCATCTCTGCTCTTGGTAAGCACCCAGCCTCAATAAAGTGGGTACACTTAATTTGGGAAGAAACCTGGCGGTTGTGCGTGATTTCGGCCGAATCTCCTTTCAGAACCGTTGGCCCAGTAACAGTACCTCATTAGCTTAATACTGAACCCAAGACCCTTCACGGGTCGTAGTGGTGCAGGTTGTTCCCATAATCCTTTTGAGCGTATGAAAAGAGTATAAACACATTTTTTATTATTTTCTTAATTTTTTTTCACGACTGTTCAACTGTATACATCCACTAAATCTGCTGGGTTACAAATACAATTGCAAAATTAAGAAATGTAAAGAAACTATCCATTGGTGGCATTCTATTCATCATGGCATCATATTCTAATGGGGTGTATAAAAAAAAATGACCGTTTCTTAAACTAATATTCGTAATATTATTTATTTGATATAAAATACAATTAATATTTAAAGTATAGTCCATTGTTATCTACCCCCATTACCCATCTGCTAGCCTATTGCTGGATGCTACGCTGATACCGTTTCTTGGGATGGCTGTCAAAGAACTCTTGGACAGCATTTTCAACTTCGGTAAAATTATCAAATTATTTCCCTTGAAGAAAATAGACCATGGATCACAAGTAGTGATCCGTAGGTGTGAGGTCTGGACTATATGGTGGATGAGATAGGAGTTCGAATCCATGAAGTTCTGTAAACTTTTCTTAACTTCTGTAAAATTGTTGAGGAGTAAGTTCGTGAGAGACCAGTCTACAGGTCTTTTTCACCTTCCCCGTGGAGATAAGACGGCGACTAACAGTATCTTTCGACACACCACACTCCCTGGCAAGTTCGCGAGTACTTGTGGACGGATTTGACTCAACAGCTTCCTTCAGTACCTCATCAATATCCAGTAATGTCCGCCCGAACCCCTTTCCTTTCCAACGTCGCATCTCCACTTCAAATTTTTCAAACCAACGCCGCGCAGTACGCTCTTCAACGGCACCTTCCCCTCCATATTTAATAATTTCACGAGTTGCTTTAATGGCTGTGAAATTTTTTTTCCAGTAATGTTTTAAAATTACGAGAATTTCGTAGGATACTGTCATGTTTCTTCTTTGACATGACACTGTTTCTATTTCTTGAAGAAGTCCAGTGTTAGTAAACAAGCTTAGAGAATGCTCTAAAGGAATTATTAAGTATTGGTAAATAATAAATAGCATTAAGATATTTACAGACTTTTGAACTCTGGAATTTGATAAAACGGTTTTTTTTTTTTGGTTTTTTTGATATGCCCTATTATATTAGAAGATCACAAGGCCTTCTTCTTTTCAGACGCCTCGAATAGTATAAGTAGATTTAGGTGGGCATTTATTTTACTCATTTATTTATTGTATATTTTGTATACAGTTGTAAATATTAATGAAGTATAAACATAAAAATAATAATAATAATAATAATAATAAAAATCTGAAAGTAACAATACGCTCTCTATTTGTATTTTATAAATTAATTAACTCATGCTAATTTATAAGAGGTTACTTATCCGATTTAAACGCATCCATATCGCACAGCTCGCCTGGCAAACTAAACGTCATTGGCAGAGTTCGTTGACTCCTAGCTGTGTCACGTAATATGGGATATGCGTCGAAATCGATAGCGTTATTTTTAGCCAAAGATAAATGAAATGGTATTGTTGTTTACAAACAAATATACAACGTGCTTCTTAAGTGAATGTCATGTTGTTTATATTCCTAATTTAATTATTATTGATCTTTGTTTTGATAGTTTTACTGGATTTTAGGACTGTATCAATTTTAAAGTATTTTCAGTATTTTGCTATTAGAATAATGAGAAAGTTCATTGTAAAAATTTTATTGATTGTAATTGCACCTATGTCCATCTAAATTCAGAATTTCTGTTGTGATCAAGCACGATGATAAATGATTTTTCAAAGGAAGCATTTCTACATGTGGTGGTATACAGTTTGAAAGGTTGGGGCCTTGTGTTCAGGAGGTGGATAGAAGAACGCAGAGTAATTACTTCAAGAATATAGAAAGGTTTTGATTTTTAGTGATTGGAATAGGAATGTTCCACAAACATTTTGCCTTTAGAGATTAGAAGAAAAAAAAGCCATCCAAGCTATTTTACTTAATATCATGTATTTTTTTCCCCCACGGTTTCTTTTTTGAAATCTCAATTTTTCTACTCCGAATGGTCGTAACTTTATTTAAATATTGATAGATTAATAAAAGTCTTTGCCTGCTGCTAGAGTTTTTAATTCCCTTAACTCTCCTTAGTGTGGAGTCATCAGCCATTTTTTAAAGACTTGGATAATGTTAATGAGACTTATTACTAATATACCTGGTATATAATTAGGTAAATAGTGGTACTGATTGGAACTATATCAGCTGATTAGAAAAACTTTGAAATTTTCTTTTGTAATTAACTTTTTTTTTTCTCATTTATTGATATTTACAACTCTACAAAATAATATACATTAAGTAAATGTGTTGATAGTGAATACATTGGCATGTAAATAACTTGTGAAGAACTTCTCAGTAGTAGCACTTCAATAAAATCTACACTAAAAGGTGTCTAGGCCATCTTCTTTTCAGACGCCTCGGAGGATTATCGGGAACGGAGAGAGAAGCAAGTTGGGAGACTATTGGATTAGAGTGGTTATGCATGCATATCTGGTTTGGGCTAAATCAGCAACATATGGAACATTAAGATATTTATGGATAAGTTTATTGTTCACAAAATAAGGAGCGTTGAGGATTTCTCGAAGGATTCTGGATTATAAGGATTGGATACGAGATGAATTGGATTGTTTAGTGGAGCCTCAAAGCTCAACTCCGTATGTCCAAATAGGTCTAATCACTGTAATGTAGATGAGTCTTTTGTAATTTATTGGAAGCTTTGAACGTTTGTCTAGTGAATGTTGAAGTAGTCTGTGATTAACTTAGATTCAAAAGGTAGTTTCTAGACTTTCGATGAATCTTCCTTATGTAATTTAATTAAAATTTAATTTTCTTCAACTTTAAAATTCATTCATTTAAAGGAGAATCCTCTTCATCAAACCACGCAATTATTTATCGTTTCGAAACGCGCAGCGATATCAGATGAGAACGCTTTGAAGGATTGCTTCATGTTGAAATTTCCTCTAGTTTAGTTTCTCAACATCTTTTAGAAATTCTCTCTTTCTAATGCTGGCTAGAACACTATCCGCCATCTTGAATATAAAACCTTTTGTAATATTTCATTACAGCCAACGAGGGCGGTGATAGCGATTGTTAATTTTTTCTTATCCTTCGATCAGAGAGCAATCTGCCGGCTGCAATTGAAAGGTTGAGGGGGGAGGGGGGCTACGATGTCCCAAGAAAATAGAAAGTAAGAAGAATAGTTAGAAATATCTGTAATTAAATTAAATTAACTTGATTTGTATTTTGTAATTAGTTCATTATTATTTAATAACAACTTGAACTAACCAGTTAGTCATCCTTCCTCTGTATAATAAGCACGGAGCTCTGTTATATATTTCTTATACTTGTTAATTATAGAATTGGTTTTTTCTTTAGCTCCGAGAATAAGTTCAAAAAGTAGACGGAAACGTTAGCACAATATGTTATTGCTATTCTCTATATTAGAGAGCTACCAACAAGATGGATTTTGAACACTAAGGGGTTACATATCACCCCCTCCTCAAATCTGAGTTGTGGTCAAGTAAATTGATGTTTTTTTATTTTTATTTATGTACTCCTGATATTTTATAACTAAATTCAGTAATTGGTGTTAAAACATTTTACTAACAAATAAACATATTAGAAGGGAGGCGCGGTAGCTCAGTGAGTTAGGAACTTGACTACTAAAGGCAAAAATTTATTTTCCGTTATTTCAGCCGTGAATCGGTTTCTATGTCGGGAGACCCTCCTGGGGTACACTCATCCTGTATTGCCGGCAGTACACACTCGCCGAGGCAAGATGAATGCAGTCGAACATGAGTGTGTACTCGTGTTAGTTCGCCTTGCCTCCGCTCGGCTCGGCAGCGCTCCGAGTAAAGTCGGTCTCTGGGAACGAGTCAAAGGACCGAGAGGAAACGAGCGACGAGGCAAACCGACCCAGTACACACTCGCCTAAACTCGGGATTCAGATTTCTGCGAATGGCAAGGCATTTCTGTTATTCACATCTAAGTTTCTTTTAATCACATTTCAACGCTTCCTTTATAAAATTTGCAGTTCCTTACTAATTAAGGAACTAAATAAAAAAAAAGATTAACTAAGAACTAGAGATAAAAAATGATTCCTTAATGGCTATTTATTTAATAGATTCCATTTAGCCAATATATATATATATATATATATATACATATATATATAAAAGCAATGAATAAAATCATGAAATCTTAAAAAGTTTAAGTGAGTTTTTACATCTTCTAATTAGAGAAATTCTAAGTAGTTAATTAAAGTAGCTAAATTTTCTTCGAAAATTCACTTAAAATAAAAACCAATCAGAAAATATCAAATAAATTTGGACTTATCCAGTCCTGTTCCGATGAATGTTGTTATCCATCTCGTTTTTTTTTTTTTTTTTTTTTTTTTTTTTTTTTTCTTTTTTTTTTTTTTTTTTTTTTTTTTTTTTTTCTTCGTGATTACAATGTACACATACTTATAATATGCGTAGGCTGCAATAGCTGCAACTGCTGTAACCAGAACCCTCAGATCCATCTTCATAAGCTCCAATAAAACACTAGCTTTAGATGAACAACTCAAGTTTTACAAAGCTCGCATTCCCTCGTCCACGAGCGACTCGGCGAGTGTGTACTTGCACCATTCGTGTACACAGCTCGTTTCCGCTCGGCTCGAGTGGCCTCGTTGACGAGCGCCTCGGCGAGTGTGTACTGCCAGCACATAAGTTTGAGAAACAGCGGTTAACCTTGATTTCCGCCAAATCTCAATTGTCCCAGTAACAGTACATCCTCATCCCTTATAAGTACAGAACGCAAGACCATTCTTGGGTTGTAGTGGTATAGGTTTATTTTAATTTTATCATCATTAATTAACTATGGTTTAGGATGAATTCATAATTATAATCTTCATCACAAGAATCGTCAGATCAGAAGATATATTTTTCTGAAAAGTGAAATGTATTTTATTTTATTTGTATTTATTTACAAATAAAAGTGAAATGTATTTTATTTTATTTGTATTTATTTTTTTTTTAAGTTTTTAAAAAACTATTTATTGATAATTGAAACTAAATAGTTAAATGATACAACTAGTAAATTTGAGGAAAATTATTACAATGACATGTAAATAATGTGTGAAGAACTATCCACTCGCACTTTAATAAAAGTTCTGGATTAAAAAGTCTCTAGGCCATCTTCTTTTCAGACGCCTCGGTGTGTTATCAGGAATCGGGTGTGAAGCAAGTTGGGAGACTAATGGATTCGAGTGGGAATAGAGTTTACTATGGAAGGATAGGTATCTGGTGTGGGCTAACTCAGCAACATATGGAACATTAAGGTCTTTATGGATAAGTTTATTTGTGAAAAAATAAAGAGCATTAAGGGTTGGATGGGTGATTCTCAAATTACGGGCAATTTTAAGTATCAAATTTTTACAAATTTAGACTTCATAAAATTAAAAATTTATAACTACCGACGGATTCTATTGCCTCTCAACTTTTGAAAAATACAATTGGTCATAATAAAAACAGATATTTTCACGAGAAATTTAGAATTTTAAAATTAATAAAGTGCGGTAATGACAAACTGGATCTTGGTAATTACAATCCGCTGCATTTTTTTCGGTAGCAGTCAATTTCGACTTGGGACGAGTCATTTTGTCGTTGGATGCCTAGGTTAAAGAAAAAAGAACTAAAAATTAATAAAAATGTTTATTACCGTAAAGTTTATGTCATTACCGCGCTAATAATTCGGGCGTGAGAATGACATGGGTTTTTAACTTGTTAATGACATTTGCATGCATTTTGTTCACTACAAACCACTACAATTAAAACACAAAAAATATTGCTTGTGCCAACTGTTTAGGAACAAATGACAGTCAAAATAAAAATAAAGCCAATGACATAATTTGAAAAGCAAGAGTGATAATACTAGTCGTGGTAATGACAACAATAAAGGTACGTGACATTCTTCTCAAGCTGTAAACAGGTGTGAGGGAACTACCAAACTGACTATCGCTTCGCCGCTATGGCTGGTCTTCAGCAAAAGGTGTACCACTACATTTTGAAAAAAAATTCCCAACTATTTCATTTCTTAAAGTTGATTTCTCTACAAATTTATTTCTTGCTTGGTAATGACATCAATATTGACGGGACCAAGTTTGGAGCAAACTAAACATACTATATTATTACCAAAAACACAAAAATGAAAACATTTAGGGTGTTTAGGTCATCCTTAATGCGAGGAAATAAATTTCACTACCATTCGCCATAGAAGACGAAACCAAAGTGGCGAATGTTCAGTAAAAAACTATGAGTGGGACACTTCGTGGTAATGGCATTTTCGTTGTTTATAATGAATTTTCAAATCAAATTACTCGTTTTTTTTTTTTCATGTTTAATATTTTATTATGAAAAAATGTTTCACCACTTTAATATCATTGCACAAAAATTAAGGTAGGACTTAGGTAATTGATTAATAATCTTTTGGAACTAAAAATTGCCCGAAATCAGTGAATCACTCGGATACGAGAAGAATTTGAAGGTTTAGTGGAGCCACAAAGCTCGACTCTGTATATGTCAATTTAGGTCTAAAAACTGTCATGTAAATGATTCTGTTATAATATATTGGAAGGTTTGAACGTTTGTTTAGTGAATATTGGAAGATAGAATTTTAAAAGTAAAAATTTGCAATTCCTACTCTGAGATATGTAAAAAAAAAATACAGAAATTGTTGGTTGATTTTGGATAAACTGTTAAAAATGCAAACAGATTACGAATAATATAGGGAAATTAAAAGGTCTGACTGCTACAAATTGTTCACTACACTTAGCTTTTTTCTAAGGTTTGTTAACAAACTTTTTTTTGTTATCTTTTTTGACTATAACTTTTTTGGATTTAATCTTATTTCTTAGTTAGTGTTCCCTTAATGTTAACAAGAGCTGCGCTTACACCCCAATTTCAATCCAATATTCACGTTGCTAGAAGATGGAAGGTAACATATGGTGGACCCTGCGAGGCCAAGACATACCTCGCCCACTGCGGGAGGAATCCGTTCCTGACTGGGTACTGCAGATTTATTATCAGCCGCGAATTTCCTACCTGCCCAAGGCCGTCCCCGAAACACTGTTCCCCGATCCTATCTATTCACCCCAGCTGTCTCGCCTTACAGTATAATATATATCTTTCAAAATATATTTATTACAATATACAATATATACCCCTATCCTTTATAATCTATTCATGGCAGAACAAAAGCCCCCTCCCCCCATCACTAGTCCCTTGACCTAAAATTGAAAATAATAGTAAGCTTTTTTTTTTTTCTGCTACGTTGCGTAGCTTTATCTATGTGTACCTTACTATTGAAAAAAAATATATATATATATTTTTATAATATAACTACAGTGGACCCTCGTTATAACGCGGGTTAAGGGGAAATAAAACCTCCCGCGTTGTAGACGTACCCGCGGTATAACGAGGGCAAAAGTATGAATAATTGGGGGTCAAAAAATAATGAAAATGCACTTTGATATAAACTCGGGCAACAACTAAAGGAATAATACACATTTTTTTAAAAAGGAAGTGAAGGGGATTCTGTGAACCAAGAAGGCAGGAATAGAGACAACTTCTCCGTACGTCATCTAGGTAGGTTACCAAAAAGATATTCAATCGACATTGTCTAAGCAACACATTTCGGCTTATTTCCAGGACGACACAAGCGATGTACACACTCTTTCCTAAAGTTTTTTTAACATTCTAATAAAAATCAAACTTTAAAAAGTTGTAATATTCAAACAAAAACAATGAAACTTGGTTAGACAATCGTAATTCATTCTAAACGTCCTGTTTAGTTTTACATCCTACGTTAACAACCAGTTATATTTTTTTTCCTTTACAAATTCCTTTTAATGCTAAGTAAAATTAGAAGTGTGTTAAAAAAAAAAAAAATTAACAAATGTAACTTACTTTGCAGAGTTCACTTTTTCCCAGAACTTATTAAACTTAGGAACCTTTTCATTTTTTCTATAGTTTTTATGACTCAATTTTCTAATAAATTGTTTTCAAGTTTTCTATTGTTGGTCTGAAACCATAATACGATGTAATCTTATTTTTTATTAATTTTAATTGAATCAGGATCGGGACCGGAGCTTGACCCGCGTTATATCCGAATCCGCGGTATATAAGTGACATACTTAGGATTTAAGCTTGATACAAGACTGACATGGGGCCCACACGTCAAGACAAAAAAAAACAGACGTTACAGTTAAGACTGCGACTTCTATACTCAGTACTTAACAGGCGCTCAAAACTACCTTTAAAACAGAAACTTAACATTTACAGTTACTTGCTGAAACCCGTACGTATGCATAGCAAATTTATGGACCGGCCAAAAGAACGCATATTCATAAAATACAAACATTTTAGACTCCAACATAACAGACTTCCCTGCTTACTTGTCAAACGATACGCTACTTACAGACTTACGTATCCCGACAGTTAGCCTGATGGTTCTTAACGACAATTTCATGAAAAACTACGTTGACACACTAACAAACAGATACATAATTTGGCAACAGTACAAATTCCTGACATAACTCAACGGAGGCTGAAAAGGAAGTGGATGAGGGATCTCCTAGCCTAATCCCTAATAATTTAGTTTCACGCCTGGAGATTGTACCACTGGGTGCTGACTCCCTCATGCCTGATCATGTCTGTTGTTTTAATGTAACTTCACATTCATTGGTTGTCCATTGTGTACAGTTGTGAATAAAATTATTATGAATAAATATTATATATATATATATATATATATATATATATATATATATATATATATATATATATATATATATATAAAGAATATTTATCATTTTATATGATAACTAGTAAAAATAACGATTTGTATATACATTATCTTATTTGTAATTAAATTATATATTATATGTTATAGATAATAAATGCTAATTGATGTTTTTATTTCTTTAATAATTGTTGTTTTTATAATGGATTTGTTGTGATAATTAAGGATGTTTTTTTTATAATAACAATTAATTTTTAAATCTAGGTATCGATATAATTAACTATGTAATAATAAATAAATTATATATGTCATTCATTATGAGTATTTGTTATCAATGATACTATAACACTAAGAGCGCTCATTAGAGTTTAAACTAAACATCATTATCCCTAAAGCCTTAATCTCTATTTGTATTAAGAATAATTTAAATTAATACAAGTGTGTAAATAATAAAATCATTAAAAAAATAAATTAGCACTTTTCTATAAAGAGAAACACTATTCATAAACAAAAATGAATGTAAACAATTCAATGTCTGGGAAAGATAGATATGTAATTTTATAATCTACAGTGTTTTTCTGTTTACATTTTATAATTAGAAGGATCAAATTACTTAAATTAATAATAAAATTTATTTAAAATTAATGATTATTCAAAATAAAAAAAGTTAAGAGACAGTAGGAGCTAGCGACAAACGTCGTGTAACAAAAATATTCTCCATTTAATTTCTGATCAGAAAACTGTCTTCAAATTTTCGATCTTAGCAAGACCAATTTTTCTTGAGGGTGCCAAAATATTATATTTTTGAGTGTGAAAAAAAAAGTTTCACCAAAAAAGTATAGGCCCTCTAGCCAAAAGCCTTATCCGATGAATGAATTACCAATCGTCTAGGCATAGTAATAATAAATAAGAACTTATGAATAGAAAGTTATTGATAGAAAAATAAAATTAAAAAGTTATGTTAATTATAATTTATACAATATTTACTAATGTATTAGATTTTTAAGCTGTCTTGTTTTAATCGATTATATTACCTCGTGAAATAAATATGTAAAAACATTAATCTTTCGCTAATTGATGGAATTATGTCTCGTTCTGTTACCTTATTTAGGTGGCTGGTGGCTTTTAGATTATGTAAACTATGTTCTAATCAAAATTATTCTTTGCTAGTGATGTCAAATTTACTTCCGTTTTTTTTTTTTTTTTTTTTTTTTTGTTTTTTTAGTTCTTAATTTTTCTAATTTATATAATTATAGGTTATGTAAATGTAAAGTTATCTGGTGCGATGAACTAACATTTTCTGCTTATATTTTATTGTAATTAAATTTCGATGAAGTTGTATTTTTAACTATAACGTCGAATGACGTGTTAAAACATTTTCGAAATTACGGTTTGATACAGATTTGATAAATTGGACGGTTTGATACTCACTCGAGAAATTTAAAAATTAGGATATATAAGAATATTATACCACCAACAGTTATCTACGGATGAGAACCTGGTCTGTTACGTTAGGGAAGAACCTGGTCTGTTACGCCTTAAACCTGGTCTGTTACGCCTTAAAGTTTTCGAAAATAAAGTACTGCGTAGAATATTTGGTTTAAAAAAGTAGAAAAGCAATTTGAAGGCTTCAAAATGCGGAACTGCTGGAGTTTGGAACCACTTATGATAAATTATATACAATAAACGATCATCCATCTTTCTTATGTCATGAAATCAAAAATAATTATTTAAACCATGAAAGTACAGTAAAATCTCGTTCGATAGTTCGTCACCCCCTGTAATCCGGCCCACATACATTTCATACATTCATTCCGCTGACTGTTGATGTATTTTTGACAGGTATGATAAAGTTTTAAAAAAGTATGTTAATTGATTGATTTTATTTTGGTATATAATGATATATATTGGTAAATAAAGAACTTAGATTATTTTAACTAATAATTGGATATCATTTGTTTATCGATTAAAATCTTGTATTTGTAAGTATGGAATTTAGCATTATTTCTTCAACGATATTTTCACGCATGGCATTAATTTTTAACCTGGTTAAAGTTGCATTGATGAGGTGTTTGAAAAGTACGTACAAGTATAATTAGACATCCAATTTGGCAGAAATAATTTTATCGATCCGTATGATTGGATTTTAATTTCTAACCATAAAAGAAAGTGACAGTTTGGCAAACCTCGTTCCTGGCGCTCCAAGACTATACATTTTAATTATTATTATTATAGTAAAATTTCTTATTGTAAACCTTCATGGAACTATGGAAGAGGTTGTAGTTAAAGTTTGGTACAGTTAGGTTTAATTGTTTTACCATTGGAAACTCTTTTCCAGAATCGCCACATATCGGTTGATTTTTAAACTGCACTGGGATCTGTATGTCGGTCCATATATTCATAGCTTTTTTTATTAACAATTTAATTAAAAATAAGTAAATTTTGTCATAAATTTCTAGCTCTATATAACACCGTACCTTTGTAACCTCGAATGGTGCTCGCCACCTATCGGTCGATTACCAAACTTCACTGCGCACCACATATTTATCGCATTTTGTGGCAATATAATTGAAAATCTTTAAATTTTATTATTGCTAAACCTTCATTGAGCTATAAAGATGATGTGGTAAAAATTTGGTAGAGATAAGTTGAAGTAGTTTTCGCGGTTAGTGTTCACAAACGAAAAATGGTTTGTTGGAGAGAGAGAGACGATTAGTTTGAAATATATTTTAACAAAATTGAAGAAAAACATTTTTTTTCTTCTGAGCGGAGCTGTTGATTAGTTGAGATGTCTCAGATCTGTCGAATGAATATTCATCACCTGTGTTCTAATGAACGTGACCGTGGAGCAGCGCCTCTGAGGATGCTGTCATAAATACCACACTTGGGCGGGACACAAACCCCTCGTTTGTTCTCAGCTATTGCGTATGTACAGGGAGAGTTGGTTGAACTGGGAAGTAGATAAGAGATGCATTAACACATATAAAGGGCAGTAGCTCCTCGCTGTGATGCAATGATATCTGATTTGATAGCTTATTGATCTGTTGATTTTGATTTATTATTGTGTTTGATGTATTCTAGATTATATCTTTCAAGGGTACGAACTCTCTGTTATTTCGAAGGTTAATGTGAGGAAATATATTTAAAATAATCATAACAATTAATGATAATGCCAATACAGCAGGACCTCACTCGACTCACCTGCGGATTCTTGGTTGGAAGAATGATATTGTTATCCGTAATAGTCCAGTAAAATTGTACATTTATGTATGCAAAAGGTCGGGTAGTTTTGATTGTTTGATATGTTTTTAGTATTGAGCTTTTGTACGATAGCTTAGTTTTGGATCTTGTAGAGCCTATGCTGGCTAATTGATAGCGTCAAATATTTCGAACCTTTAAAAAAAAATTTTCCCAAATAAAGTACATGTCCCCAAAATACCTGCTGCGCGGTTGATATTAAACAATATCTTGTTAATTTCAAAATTAGGCTTGACTAAATTTAATACAATTTGAGGAGAAAGTAAGATCTGTAGCTTAAACAGGACTAAGACACAGGTTTTCGAATTTTCCGAATTTTCTTTAAAAGTGACAGAAATTGTGTTGTTGTTTTTTTTTATACTGTTTTTGCTCTAACCTTCCTTACCAACGACTTATATAGCATACTTCATTATGAAATATTTCGATATCTGGAAAACGGAGATCTTCAACTACTTCTTGAAGCAGACCTTTAGCACGCACGCTTTTATGTTATATGTGATAGTAGCCATCTTTCTTAGGTTGGGTTCTTGTAAATACGGACCCACATTTCCACGGAAACTTCGACATATCTCTTGTTAGAGATCACAACTTGCATATGTTGTGATGAAGTTCTCTGAAGCGAGTGACTGGTGAGGTGACGGTAAAATGCTCCCAAATTTTGGGAACTCAGATTGTGCCGGGCCTGAAGGAGCCAGTTACAATTGAAATTTCTGGAAAAAAAAAAGTTTCCTGTTATAAATAAACTCTACACCGTTTCGAATTGTTTCATTCTCTTTTAAACTATTTTTGGTAACTTTTTTGACGGGGGTTTATATTTACACCTCAATTTTTCTGGTGCTATTTTGAAAGCTTATTGTAGTAAATCTTCGTTTTTGAAATGAAATAATTGGTTTAGTTCATTGTTATGGGCTTCTCGCATTTAAGAAACTTTATGTAGTTGTTAATAAAGGACAAACGAAATTTGTAAGCGAATAGTAACTTATAAATAAAAAACAAAATAGGGTGCCCATATTTACACATTTTCCTCTCTCTCTCTCTCTCTCTCTCTCTATATATATATATATATATATATATATATATATATATATATATATATATACAGTCAGATGACTGTCAATATGAATAATAATTAACATTTCATTTGGTCAACATAAATATATCTGATCCGGTGAATTAGTTGATCTATTTTCTTTTATACATGCGTACCTCAAGTGATGTCTTTTACATAATAATAATAAGAATCCTTTATTTGTTCCACAATGTTATTATAATAATTTCTTTTATAAAAATTCTATTTTTTTTTTATTTTTTTATTTTTTTTTTTTTTTAATAACAATTTATTGAAATTTACATCTGTACAAGATATATACATCAAGTAAATCTGCTGTTAACTATAAGAATAACGTGACAAAACATGAAAAGTACTACCCATCAGTAGCACTTTAATAAAAATTCTAAACTAGAAGGTCTCTGGGCCATCTTCTTTTCAGACGCCTCGGAGGATTATCAGGAATGGAGTGGGAAGCAAGTTGAGAAACTAACGGATTTGAGTGGTTATGGAGCTTACTATGAAAGGATAGGTATCTGGTGTGGGCTAAATCAGCAACATATGGAACATTAAGGTCTTTATGGATAAGTTTATTGGTGACAAAGTAAGGAGCATTGAGAATTTTACAAAGGATTTTGGATTGTAAGGATTGGATACGAGATGAATTGGATGGTTTAGTGGAGCCCCAAAGCTCAACTCCGTAAGTCCAGATAGGTCTAATCACAGTCATGTATATTAGTCTTTTGTAATTAATTGGGAGCTTTGAACGTTTGTCTAATAAATGTTGAAGTAATCTGTAACGACGGGCAGTTTCTTGTCTTTTTAGTCTTGTATGTGGATTTATAAAAATTCAAATTTGTTTTTACTTTAATTGTTATTTTTCCTATACAAAGAAATATTCACTTCACTTACTGTCCATCAAATTTACAATTCATTTGTGTATGGTTGTGTGTATCGGTATATAAGTGAATATGTGCAGTATATATAAATACATATATCGTGGAATCTATAATATATAATATATTCTTTATTCAATGTACATATAGATATAGTTTATTTTCTATGTATATCTTTTCTTATTTTCTCATAGTTATTTTATTATTTATTTTTTTTATTTCATTTCTCCTTCTTATGTTATTATATTTACAGAAGTTTTTTATAGAATTAAATGTATTTACATGTCTCATGTTTCTCATATATAAATACCTTTGTATGAAATTATGCAAGCCAGACCATTATACAAATTTATGATACAATTTTATTATTCTTATAGCACAATACGTCCCAGAATAAAGATTATCTTTTCATTCATAATTGTATTTATAATAGTATATAATCTACAAATCTGATCTGCGCTCTTTAACGTATATATTTATGTTGTGTATTTTTTTTCTGCGACTTTCCACAGCTTTCCATTGTGAAAGTTCAATACAGAACAATTTAGTGGCTCAATCGAACAATTTGGGAGAACGAGGGATACACAGAACTATAGAGCGATGACGACACAATACTTTTTTTTTCATTTTAAAATCACGTCTCGGTAGTCTAGGAGGACATGATAAGGTTTAATTTAAGTTAGCTCTCTGTTGGCAATTACTTCTCCGTGAGGGATGGGAGTCCACAGCGAGAAAGTTCTTTATATTTACTTAGAGTCTACTCAAAAATTTCGCTTGGCAATGTTATCCTAGTAGATGAAAGTTAATATTTACACTGCTAATGCCTCTGGAGATTTTCCATAAGACGGAAAAGAAGAAAGGAATTTCTTTTAAAGCTGGGATTTAACCAGTAATAGGATAATACTTTATCATCATGGAAAGTTGTTAGCATATAGAGTTGTTATCGGTTTCCCTTTTTTTAGAAAATCTAGAGTTGTTATCGGTTTCCCTTTTTTTAGAAAATCTTAAGTTATTTCTTTAGTCACATAAAAGAAAGATTTTTTAGAAATATAAAGTAAATTAAAATACATCTAGTATGATATGTGATGATGATTCTCAAAATGACATGTCAATTGCTCGTAAAGCAACTACCCATTAGAAGTACTTCAATTACTGTTTTACATTAGAATGACCTAGGCCATCTTCTTTTCAGACCCCTTGGATGTTTATCGGGAATCGATTGAGAAGCAAGTTGGGAGACTAGTGGAATTGAGTGTTTAGCTTGTCATGGAAGGTATTTGTTTTGGGATAAATCAGCAACATATGCATACAAGGCATGCCTTCCACGATCGTTTCTCAAAAAAAAAAATGTCAGAATCTGTTTTAGAGCACTACAACTTTAATTTCATATATACGTTTCTGGCAGTTGAAGCAAATGTTTTGAAAAAAGTGAGATAATTTTTTTTTTTCTCGAAAATTATCGATTTTCAATAACATCAACCATTGGAAGTTCGACAAATATGCATAGAATCAGCTTTATGGCTGATTCTCAAACTACATGCAAATTTGGGTCCCCCGCGATCGTTTCTCAAAAAAAAAAAAATGTCAGAATCTGTTTTAGAGCACTACAACTTTAATTTCATATATACGTTTCTGGCAGTTGAAGCAAATGTTTTGAAAAAAGTGAGATAATTTTTTTTTTTCTCGAAAATTATCGATTTTCAATAACATCAACCATTGATTCTCAAACTACATGCAAATTTGGGTCCCCCGCCAATTAAAATTCACTAAACTTTGTTAAAAATATTGTTTCCAAATCGATTTATGTTATGTGAATTTTAGTAGTGATTTATATTTGGGATTTTAGTATTTTAGGGTAACAGTTTTAGGTTATTCTACATCGATTCACATTGTCGTGGCTTGTCCCTATGCTGGGATTTACAATTATGTAAATAATTATTACTTGATAGGGCGAAAATTACTCAACTAATGGGTAGTAATATTAAAATATAATGGTGGAAAAAAAGTGAAAATGTGGTTTTCAGGATTATAATGCCTAAGTAACCAATCTCCGAGTTATTTTATTCTTGTCCCTGTGATTTTTTAACATTGGCGTGCCAATGCAAAAATAAATAATAAAAAGTATTCGGAAGGAATTTTTGGAATTTTTTAGCTTTTATTTGCAGTGGCAGGCAGCAGTTTCTCTTGGACGTATCAATTCGTAACCGTGCAACCATTATACGACGGAATATCCGAGTGCAAACACCACCTCTGACTGTAAGTACATTCCTTGTTCACATTGTCATGTCGACTATAAATCAGTTTAACCAAATATTTATTTGTAACGGGCCTCATGCGTTTTTATAGTAGGCTACGGCCCCCATAATATACTCCCGAGAAAATGCGAAATAAATGAACAGGATTTCGGCTATAATGTTTTTAACCTTATTTTCACATTTTTGTGGCCATCAATAATTTAACATTGCCATGGTATGATTATAATACATGCAAATGTTGAGATACAGGACAATGTTAAAAATTCATTTTTTTAATAATTTTAGCAATACTATAGCCAAATTCTTCTGTTCCATCTCCAATGTGTATGAGCTCTCATATTTTTTTCATAATTTATGGTGTTCTATACTGTTCCAAAAACTTGAAGATTTTTCTTTTATTATATTGGTTCTAGAACTACATATTTATAACTAACCATTAATTTATTGTTTTCCTGAGATCTTATAAAGATCGATTAACTAAATTCCTCAATGAGAGACCTAAAATTTATTGAAATTAAGTAAATTTTATCATACATTCCAAGTTCAATACAACACTGAACCTTTTTGATCTCTCTTGTAGAATAGCGCTCGCCACCTATCGGCCAATTTCCAAACTTCACTATTATTCGCATACTATCGCTTTTTAATAACAAATTGATACAGCAGTTTTCACGGTTAGTGATCACAAAGGTGGCTTGCCTTTTTATATAGTTGTAAGGTTTTAGGATTTCAGATTTTCTACTGTAAACAAAAAAAAAAAATTAAAAAATTGCTTGATTTTATTGGAAAATACGAATGTAATTCTACATATTGTATATATTTGCAAGAACCTTATAAATACTTACTTAGTTTTACTAAATTTATTTTTTGTTTTATTTTAACCCATTCGGCATTTTTGAATTTCCAGATTACCTTTAAGGATTAGTTGAGTGTTCACATAAAGATTTAAATTTCTGAAAGTCGCGGCCTCATAAATATGAAAACGCCCTTCCCTAATGCACGGTATAAACATGCTATAAAATCCAACACTGGTGACTTGATATTCATGTTGTTATGGCGAGAAGCAATCGAAAAGTTTCCCAAAAGCCAGGTTGTGATAATTTAGAATTTAGGCAGTGTGTACTACACAAGGGTTTCAACAACGTCCAACGATGTCAAAAGTGTATCAATCATAGGTGGTTCCCAGATAATTATGTTATTCCAACTAATAATCGTAATTACTTATACGTAGTTATAGTATCAAAATAATTTTCAAATTATACATGCTAGTAGACCAAATTAGAGGTAAAGGTGATGTTAATGTCTTAGTTGTTATTGAATTAAAAGCATCGAAGAAAGGATATCGAATCTTAATTAATTCATATTAAGAAATATTTTATTACCAGCATCCCTAGTCGCGACTTCGGCCGTTCTCATATGTAATAGGATAAGATCTTAGATAATTTAAACTAATAATTGAAGTTTTATTTATTCATCTATAAAAATGTTGTATCGAAGTATGCAACATACAAATGAGTTCAGTAGTTTTTAACTCTATTACGGAAAGGGTTGACCACAGTCGGTCTATTTCCAAACTTCACTGGGATCCATAAGTCGCACCGCATATTTAAACCCTTTTTTAATAGTTTAATTGAATATAAGTAAACGTTATTGTCAAATTCAAGCTCTGTATAACACCGTACCTGTAACCTCTCATATAGAGTACCGCAAGCAAACAGTCGTTTAATTTTCAAATTTCACTGTTCATGTGGATAACAATAATTACAATGGCAAAGTATCCAATATGGACAAACACATTTTTTATATTACTTCATCAATAGGCTTTAGGACTGATATACGTTTTAGCGAATTCTCATAAAATTCAACGGAAGAGTTGGGAATGAAGTTTTGAACGCGGTCCACAGATGGCCGAACTCGAAAGGAGAAGAAGTATACATTTATTTGTTAGTTGTTTTATGTATTTTTTTTTTTTTTTTTTAGAACATTATACAAATTTCTCCATCCATAGTATTTATTCAGCCTCGTATTTAACGACCTACAAACAATCCTACTAAAGAACACGGATTGAATGAGATTGGAAAGTCAAAGAGCTCTGGGATAAAGTTTCGGCCTTCACCTAGGACACTAGGGCATGGGTACCAGAGGTCATTGATAATACCTGCCTTGTTATGACAGATTGTATTGTGTCAGAACTATATCCATTCATTATTTATCTTGTCGTAAAATCCGTGGTGCGGCATTCTTATGGGAGTGACAAGGGAACTGCTATCACTAGGAAGCATGATAATTTATGTTACGATATCTACCCGCTACGATATATGACGTATGACACCATAAATGTGTACTTGTTATTAAAGATCGTACCTTACTTTAAGTTATTTTATATAGCTTTTCTATATTATTTGTCTGACAATTTGAGACCTCAATGTTTTGTAATTATATTCTATTTCATGATTGAAAGGATCTAATTGCTTAAATAAAAAAAAATCAATGTTCATTTGAAATAAACAAAGCTGAGAGCAAATAGAGGTTTTATACATGACTTTTTTCATTATTTTTTTCTTTTTTCAACAAAAAAATTTCTCCATTAAATTTCTGATTAGGAAACTTTCGGTAAATTTTCTGAGTTATACCAATAGAGCGTGTTAAAAAAGACCCAACTCTTAAAAATAATTCAAAACGTGACTCTTTTTTATTAACACCAATATAGCTTTTGAACGGTAGGCCCTACAAAAACATATTCTCCATTATATTTGCAGGGTGTCTACTAGTCGGAAATTTCGGGAATTTCGTGTGGTCGGGAAAAATTCGGGAATAAGTCGGGAATTTACAGAAAATTTGCGAAAGTCGGGAAAAAGTCGTCGTTAATGTTAATATTTTCAGTTATAGACTTTTTTCAGTTTTTGCTCAATATGTCAGTTAAGTTATATGTCATTGGTATAGTAGTTACTCCACATACTTTTAAAGTAAACTAAATTTACTACAATTTGAGATTAGGGTGAGCTCTATATAGCAATTGGTTCCCAAGATACAGGGATATTATCTTCGAAAAGAAGCCATTTTTTTCCCCCAAAAATTGATGTTTTTTCAATATGGTCACTTATTTTGTGAAATATCTCCTGAAATATATCATTTGAGACCAGAATGGTACCTATGGGCCCAGCGGTTCTCTCATATACGGCGGATTACAAAAAACAGTCAAAAGTGGGTTCTAGGGGAAAATACTGTTCTGTATTTTTATGTTTTATTTATATATCAAAATTTATTTACTTTTGTTATTTTTAAATAATTGATTGAGGAAAAAAAAAAAAAAAAATAGCCTAATCGGGAATTACGTCATCATCGAACATTGTTTTATATAACTACATACTAAAATGCTTAAACCAACATCATATATATCGTATACCTCAGGTTATCGCAAGGGGGAGAGGGGGAAAGGGTTGAAAATCGTAAGTTCACAGCTGTTTGATCAAATAACTCGGAATCCGTTATTTGTAGTACATTTAGAAAAAAATTGATCCTATGATTTTTTCCCCCCCAAATCAATAGTTTTAAAGCTGTAGGGGGCAACGCACTACTCCGCGAAAACACGTTTTTCTGTACTTTTTTTAATCTAACCCCGAAACTATTTGTCTGATTAAAAATATATTTTTATGGATATGTTAAGTAGCAAAGTATGCATAGATTGATTTGTTTAGATTATTATTGAAGCACCATTAAAATATCGATTGGCTAGAATTTCTAAAAAAAGTTTTGAAAAAGTCGGGAATTTCTAGGGAAATTCTTGAAAAAGTCGGGAATATGTCGGGAATTTCGATAGCTGAAATTGGTAGACACCATGATTTGTGATAAGATGACTGTGAATCAAATTGTTACATTTTTGTTGCCGGTGAAAAAAGAACGTTACACCAAAAAAGTATAGACCCCAGCCAAAAGGCACATTTTTTTACTAAAAAAAAAAAAAATACTAATAATACAGCTGTAGTACTACGTATATATTCAGTCGTCTTTTGTTCGTTTAGAAAAAAGCTTGCTTTCTTCCATCAGAAGTTGATATTCAATTGTTTCAAAACCAATACCCAGCAGTTATTTAAATTTGTATTTATAAAGGAGACAGAGTGAGAGAGATTGTGAACCCGAATAAGACTTCTCGAACCTATTTAATAGTTATATATATATTTTATTTGTTTATTGATATTTACAACTGCTTAGAATATATACATTTAGTAAATGTATGGGAAAAGCGATTTCAGTAACCTAACTCTAACTTCATAAGCAACCACCCATTTGTAGCACTTCAATAAAAGATTTATATTAGAAGGTTCCAAGGCCGTCTTCTATTCAAACGACTCAAATAGTTATCTGTAATAGAATAGGAAGCAAGTTGGGAGACTAGTGGATTTGAGTGGTTATGGAGTTTACTATGAAAGGATAGGTATCTGGTTTGGGCTAAATCAGCAATATATGGCCCATTAAGATCTTTATGGATATGTTTGTTTGTTACAAAGTTAGGAGCTTTGAAGATTTTTCGAAGGGTTTTTGATTTTAAAGATTATATCTGAGAAGAATAGGAAGGTTTATTGGAGCCCCAAAGCTCAACTCCGTTCGTACAAATAGATCTGATTATTGTCATATAAAAAAGTCTTTTTTAATTAATTGGAGAATTTGAACGTTTGTCTTGTAAATGTAGTAGTCGAAAACGATGACCAGTTTCTTGTCGTTTAAGTGTTGTTGGTGGATTCTAAATAAGACGTTTGTCCTGATATTGTCCTAGGTAGCGGATCTGTTCAACAGGGATAAGTGAAATATTTCTGTTAAACATCATTTCAAAATGTTAGGTTAATATATTTAATATTTTTTGTTAAATATTAACGATTTTTTTGGAATCAGTAAGAGGAACGAGATTTCAATAATGTTCCTGCTCCGACATTGATTATTATGATTATGTCATAATTATTATTTTTATTATTCATTACTTATTATCATTTGTCCATTAATGCTATATTGTTAAAGCAATTGTTATTCTGATTAAAAAAAAGAAAAGAAAAATTCAACAAGTATATTTATGTAATTTAAAAAAAAAAACAACATAAGGTTTGGCATTGCCGTGGATGTGGTTAATGGTGTATCGGAGTTGGCCACCTTTCACCAATTAGGTTACGTTCTTTGAGGAAGTTATGTTCTAGATTTAAATTGGAACCTCATAGGCAATATTTCATTCCCTCAACCTTATAACAGTTCTAAGCTAATTTTTTTTTTTTTCAAAGAGTCATGAAACGCATTCATTACCTCTATAAACAGAACAACATAAATTTCCATTTCTAGGGGCTGATTTGAATTTAATTTGAGCCTTTTGACGTACGTAATAATTCATTCTCCTATATTTCATCACAAAATCGTTGTGCACTTGTTTTACATTTTGTTGCATGTGGTAATTGTTTTTTCGTTTTTTTTAAATTTATTATTACAAGGTTTAAATAATTTATTCGAGTTGTAGGATAGGATGCTATTACCCTCCAAACCAACACCTACTTAGCAACTCCTTATTTCCTCCACAAAATAATAGTGCTTTGGAACCTTTTTTTTTTTAAAAAAAAACCCCTGTCAACTGCTAATTCTAGCCTGCCCCGTAAGTTTTTCCAATGCGCATCAAGGTCCGGGCTTCTTGAATAAATTACTTGAAAAATCAGATAAAATAAGCTACCCAACATTTTTAATTTCCCTATTATTTGTTTCTTGTCAACTTTTTTTTTTTTTGTACTCTAATTAAAAAAAACAAAATACTAATATATGTACAAAATATTATGTTTTCCTATAGTAAATTGATCTTCTATTGTGAATCCTAAATTCCTAGTGCATTTTCTAATCAAGGAAATTTTCTATTGCCTCGTATTTATTCTTTTTAAAACTAGATAATATTCCACTAAACCCTGTTGAACAGTTCCGCTACCTAGTCCCAGAGTTTAGGGTTGGGCAATAGTCGATAGTTAACACTATCGATAGGCCGATACTATTGGTTGAGAACTATCGATTGCTATAGATAGTTTTTCGATAGTTGCTTTCTTTTTTTTCCAAAGCTATTCAAGAATTTCAACTAATTTAATTAAATTCAATTATCTACTTACTATTTAAAATTTGCAGGATTATAAATTAAAATATTATATCATAAAGATGAGAGAACAAAAACTAATTTATTTGAATTTTAATAAAGTCTTTACAATTTACATGATTGCAATAATAATGAATGAAAACAAATTACAATTATATAGTTTAAATGCTTTTTTGTAACTTTACCAGCAAAATTATGTAATTCTTCATTTCTGTTATTTCGTCACCCCCTCTCCCACACTCATGACGAATTATCGAGTTTCTACTGTATTAAAAAAATATTTACCTGTGCTTTATATATTCGGTTTATATTTCCTATAATAATAAACATTTAAGATGATATTTTGATTCTATGACCAAGCATCAGTGCCAATCCTTAGCCATTCGATGAGAAATACCATAGAAGTGAGAAGGCAAAGAACAGGTGAAATGCCGCATAACCTCCGCCAGCCTGATCTCCTTCACCACTTTCTAATGTTTAAGAAAAGAAAAAGAGAGAGAAAAAAAAAAAGGAAAACGTAATCTTTGGAACGTCTGGGGAAAGAAACACGCAGTTTCTTGCTACCCAATATAATTGAAAATTTAGATTTCACTCCACCGAAGAAACTGGGTTAGATTCCCGCACGGAGAGGGGAAAAAAACGAGTGTATATCGGGTTTCTTACAAGTAAAAGAATGGTAATGAATTGGTTTGGGTATGAATGGAGTCGAAGTGAATAGTTCTAAACATAAATACATTTAGAATAAAATTAATTTAAAAAAAATTAATTATTAGTTATATTTAGTAACAGTTACATGAAATTAAGAATATACATACAAATTCATTCTGTATAAATGATCAAGTTGTTCTTTTTTTTGTTGTTGTTTTGAGTGGGAATATAAAGATTCATTCCGTGGATCTACCACGCCATGCAATCCATTCTGTTGCGATTCGAATCCAAGACCCAGCAGTTTTTTAAATTTATATTTATAAAGGAGACAGAGTGAGAGAGATTGTGAACCCGAATAAAAGACTTCTCGAACCTATTTAATATTTATATATATATTTTTTTATTTGTTTATTGATATTTACAACTGCTTAGAATATACACATTTAGTAAATGTATGAGAAAAGCGATTACAGTAACCTAACTCTAACTTCATAAGCAACCACCCATTTGTAGCACTCCAATAAAAGATTTATATTAGAAGGTTCCGAGGCCGTCTTCTAATCAAACGACTCAAATGGTTATCTGGAATAGAATAGTAAGCAAGTTGGGATACTAGTGGATTTGAGTGGTTATGGAGTTTACTATGAAAGGATAGGTATCTGGTTTGGGCTAAATCAGCAATATATGGCCCATTAAGATCTTTATGGATATGTTTGTTTGTTACAAAATTAGGAGCTTTAAAGATTATAGATGAGAAGAATTGGAAGGTTTATTGAATATTTGGATATTTTGATTCTATGACCAAGCATCAGTGCAAGCATCAAGACCTGAGATCCTAAAATTAAATATTTACAACTCATTATAAATAATAAAATCTTTCAAAAACTATACAGATTTTTGTTCAAGTGACCAAATAAACATTTCCTGTTGTCCCATTTTAATGTGTTTTTTTTTCCCAGAAGGCACATAAATAACCGACTAGTCATAAGGAAAACCTTTGTTTGACCTCTCAGCATCTAATAAAATGACCAGGGGCTATTCAGGTATAGCCCGCAATGAAATTGTTGATTAAATGTCTAAGGAGACTTCTTGGCGCTCTGTAAGTAATTTCTAAATTACTAATTAAATTAAATTACCCAGATTTGTTCTCTGTGATAAACGTCAAGCTGTTAGAGAACTGGAAAAAGTGCACCGATGCGTCACAAGTGGGTTTGTTCTATGAATCATATTTTTCAAAAGTATCGTTAGTTCCTTGGTTCCAAAAAGTAAAAGTTCCGCGATCGTGGATTAGAAATTTGTGTAGACTCCGGATCAATTACGGTATATTATGAGTATATCTGTTTAAAATAAACTAAGGACAATATGATGTGTGCGAGTTGTGTGAAAAGGGATGATTTGGAGCACATTATTATAAATTGTATTTAATACGCTTCGAAGAGATATATATTTATAATGGAAGTTAACAAAAAAATTAAATTTAAATGTTTTACAAATCCCCGCTACAATAGTAAATGAACTCGCTACCTTCTTAAATAATAAACGCCGGCAGTGTTCCTCCACACTAGACACAAAATTAGTCCCTTCAGTAGACAGAGGACCCACCAGAGATGGCTGAGAAGGAAACAAGTCTTAAAATGCTATAAGGCAAGGAAAGATCACCTATTCCATAAATGCCTTGTTCCCTTGCATGAAATAACATATAATAAAGTCTGAGGTTAAAAAAAAAAATTCTTAAACAAGACATGCATTAAAATTTTGAACTATGTTATTTAAATTAGATAGAATTATGTTTTAATTACCTATAACTAATAGTAATCACTAAATTAGCAACATAGCTAGTGGCTAACGCTAAAGTCTCTAAATAAAAAAGGGACACTGTTTTAGATGGCTAACGCTAAAGTCTCTAAATAAAAAAGCTTTTTCGTCCTTAAGGATTGGGGGGCGGAAAAATTAGTTTTTCGTCCTTAAGGATTGCTGTTTTAACGGTTTTTTTAAGCTAAAGGATTTACCTTCTGCCATTGTTGTCCTCCAGGATATTGTTTTAAAATATTTAAAGATAGCGGACCTTAAAAAACACTTTTAAAAAAAAATTTGACTATTTAACTGTTTTAAAAAAGCGGTGGAAGGATATTAATTCGTTGTTAACCCATTCTACGGGAGGCTGAAAGATGGCGGAATTTTTACCTTATTAATAAATGGAAGGGATCAAAATGCATTTACTTTTATTTTATTTTATTATTTTTATTTATTTTTAATTTTTTTTCCCCCGTTCTTCGCCGTCGTAACACCAGTTAGGTTTAATTTTGTAATCTTACGTTTGCCATGGTACTAGGGTATCTCACTTGTTTTACATGTGAGCCAAGTCCGGTAAATAAAAAAAATGGATTTTCCTAACTACCCAACTCCCTCTGTGTCTGTTTACTCTCAGTTTACTCTTAAGTTCTAGTATATTTTAGGAGCTCTTCCATTTTGCGTTCTTGATTTCTTGTTTTACATTAAAAAAAAAAAAAAAAAAAAAAAAAAAAAATGTAAGTGTATCATACAGCTGTTTTTTTTTTTTTTTTCAATTCTAGTAATCATTTAGAAGTCATATTCAAGATTCAAAGCCCATTCTTCGAATGAAAATAATTCCAATGTAAGTGGCTAATAATGCATTAATCCTGATTGTATTAGTTTCCAAAGATATTTGATTAAAAAAAAAAAAAATACTCTCACTTAGCTCACCTTCCAGTTGTGATGATTCTGAGTATGTTGTACAGAACGCTTCAAAGATCTACTCTACCAAAATCTAGCATTTTAGATTGATTTTTTTTTTCAGTGTTAACTTTGTTGCCTGAACTAACTGAAATTGTGTTTAGCGTTATGTAGTCAGTATTTGACTTACTACAAAATAGTAGCTCATTACATTCTGTAATAAAACAAAAGAAGAAAAGAAAAACAATTGGCTGCGAGATCTTTCTATATAAAATACAGTCCCCCCTACCCTCTCCGTCAGACCAGTACAAGTTGTGCAAGTTTCTCTCAGGTGAAGACATAGCTTAGTCGGAGAAAGTGGTTGTCTGCAATTCCAACTTGTTGCATCTTCAACAAAATGTTTCTTGTTTATTTTATCTTTATTTCTTATTCATTTCTCTTAGAGAAATTAAAGTGTATGATTGAGTGATGGGTATACACTAGAAGTTATTGTTGTGCTCTTCGTTATGGGCATATTTTAAAAATATTTTTTCATTAACGCCTAGGTAAGGGGTTACTACTAACTATTCTATCCCTATCCAGTTTTACACTGCCCTAATTCACAGTACCATACAACCCTATAGTCCTTTTTACTGATTGAAAACATGTGTGAAAAACAGAAAAAAAAAAATCACTTACAAAATTTAGAAAAATGCTACAACGTTATGTTATGAACCAAAATAGTGCTCGAGAAGAGAGAGAATGCTCTGCTAAAAAAAGGTTCTAATTTAATCAATTTTTAAACAAACAACAATACATATGGCGGGGAGGATAAAGGTTGAAATATTATTTTATATAATCAGAAATATTTCGTTAGATCGGGCAGTGTATTGTAAAAGAGTAACCGACAGTGACTCTGGGTGTAGAGTCAAGCTGGGAACGGTATGACAAAAAACTCATTTTTATTTTTAGAAAAAAAAAAAGTTTATTATATTGGCTTGTAATTATTTTCCATAAATTCAACAAACTTTAACCATCATGTTAGGCTTGAAATAATATCAAAATTATAGTTATCAGCTTCTTGATTTCTTCCTGAATTACACATGGATGAGGTACAGTGTAGCAGCTTGTGGTAAACTATAACAATTGAATAAACGAAATAAAATGTGAAAAATAAAAACCCTTGATTGTTCCGTAACACATTTTTGGTAAACAATATTAAGCATAAATAAATTTATAATATGGGAATATTTTCGTTTCTTCTTTAACGGCATTAGCATTGTTTAGACCAAAGTTCGTTACTCTTTTTCTATTCCGAACTCTTTCCTTTATAAAACATCTGGGAAAAAAATACTATAAAAGGAAGCCCAGTATAAGTTACACTGTGCCTCCACACATTACTGTTTAAAATAAAAATAAAAAGTCTAGCTTGGAATCCACATACAAGACTAAACTGCCCGTCGTTACAGACTACTTCAACATTTACTAGACAAACGTTCAAAGCTCCGAATTAATTACAAAAGACTCATATACATGACTGTGATTAGACCTATTCGGACGTACGGAGTTGAGCTTTGGGGTTATACTAGACCATCCAATTCACCTCTTATTCAATCCTTACAAACCAAAATCCTTTGAAAAATCCTCAATGCTCCTTACTTTTTCACCAATAAACTTATTCATAAAGAAATTAATGTACCATATGTTGCTGATTTATCCCACACCAGATACCTATCCTTTCATAGTAAGCTCCATAATCACCGTTATTTTCTTAACTAAGATAGCCTAGAGACCTTTTAGTGTAGACTTTTTAATAAAGTGCTACTATCGTTGTCCATAAATTTACTTGATGTATATATTTTGTACAGTTGTAAATTTCAATAAATGTATATATCTTAATATATATAAATTACGTGTCGCCGCCTAGGGGCCGGCTAACACCTAAACTACTGAACCGATTTTAATCAAATTTGCATACCGTGTGCAGTTTGATCAAACAAAAAAGATAGGATACCTTATATCTTAATTTATAGTCGCAATATTATTTGTATATTATCTGTAAGTCACAATTATCTGTTAGCTCTATACGATTCTAACATATGGCGGTATAAGGTTATACTATTATATAAAAGGACAAGCAATGTTTCGTTTGTGTTCACTAACCGCCAAAAACTACTGAACCAATCTCTACCAAATTTTGACTACATCATCTTTATAGGATGGTTTAGCAATAGTAAAATCTAATGATTTTCAACTAATTCTTTATTAAAAAATGAATAATAAGTAGATAACAGTGAAGTTCAAAAATGGCGGCAATTGCCATCTACATAAAAGGTTAAAAGGTACAGTGTTACATAGAGGTGAACATTGATAATAAAATTTACTTATTTTCAATTAAATTGTTATAAAAACAGCTATATGGAGTGAAATATACCAAATTTTAACTACATCATGTTCATAGTTCTAGGTTTAGCAACAATGAAAATTTAAATGTACAATGTTGAGTGTTACAAACGGGTTTTGCCACACTGTCATATACTTTTATAGTTCGAAATCAACATATAACCAGATGAAATCAATAAAGTTATTTCTGCCGAATACAAATTATTACTAACTCAAAATGTAGATCCTTTTCTTTTTTATATCGTGTGTAAAAATATGATTCACGGGCCTTTTGTCGTAAGCACTGATAATGCAGTTTATTTTCCGCAAGAGTTTCTTAATAGTCTTTATCCATCTTGATTACCAATTCATACATTAAAGTTAAAAATTTTTATGCCTAATGGTGCTTATATGTAATCTTCAACCACCTGATCAGTGCAATTATAACTAGATTAATAATTACTGCTAAAAAATCATTGAAGAAATAATGCTCAACCACATGCTAAAATACAAGAATCTTATCGATAAACAAATAAAACTTTAATTTTTAGTTGAAATTATCTATAGTTATGAGGGCGGGCGAAGCCGCAACGGGAATGCTAGTATATATATATATAAAATAAAATCGTTACAATTATATTGGTTAGAAATTGCAATAGACTTTTTTTTTTACTATACAAAAACTAATTGAATATTAAAAGATACATATACTTACTCACCAGAAATCATTTGTTTTCCAACAAGAACAAAACTTCTCTAACCATATGGTTTAAAAACCTTATACAAAAAACATAATTTTGATTCTTCTACCATTTATGTTTCAATTTGACGTTCAAATTTTTAATATTAGAGCACATGAGATTTATTAACAAATAAAAATATATCATATTCAAATTAAAAAAAAGACAGAGCTACTCGTAATCATTATAGTACACTGTGCCCGAATGTTAGGAATGGTTAACATTATAAAATAAATTTCCTTACTAGCTGGGCATTGCATTTTCTCCCCAGGAATAATTAGTCTTTCAAAAAGTTTCGTAAATCTATTAAAAGTGGCCCTAATTTCGGAACTTGATTAGTTACTCTGAATAGAGTCTATACTTTTAGGGAACTAATATAAAAAGAAAAGAAAAAGATCTTTAAGGGAGATAAATTAGTTTGAATATTCTAACAACGTAGCTTCGAGGCGCCAAATGATTAATTTAGTTGTTTTCTTTTTTTAAATACAAATTCCATTATTAGCCCAAACCGCTAATGACTCCTCGAATCGCCGTTAGATTTATGAAGGAACAGAAGAAGGCGGCGATGTTATTTTGTTTTAAAAAATAATTTACAACCTCCCATTGACAAGTTATTTCCTACCTAAGACTATTGTAACAGCTTCGGCTTCCTCCCTTGCTCAACACTCGGTTACAAAACCTCTTTTAATTCTCGACGTAGATCCGGTTCTGTTTGTTAATCAACTCTCAATGTGCCAATATTTACCATCTGACGCTGCATACGCAATGGTCTACATGTCCAGTTGTGTATTTCTACCCTTCTTTGGAAGCTGGCTAATGGTAAAACATTGTTCGAGAAATAATTATTTAAACACACAACTGGAGGAAAAAAGTGTCAACGTTGTGTAATTTTTAACAAATAGGGCAATGTTTCGTTACCGAGAGGGGGCGGATAAGTGGGAGTCTATTGTTCTTCTATTTTAGGAAAATACTTCAAATTTAAACAAAAAATGAAATAGAAAAAATATCTGCTGATATAAATACAAAGAATATTGAAAATAAAACGGTATTAGTTCAGCTCGCTATAACTTATACACACGCTTTTAATTTTGAAAAAAAAAAATTAAATACTTTAATAAAAGAGTATATAATAAATTCACAATTACACATTTTCAGCAATAGGAAATGCACAAACATAACAAAAATTAAATAGACATAGACCCTTGAACACTAATAGCAGGGAAGAATTAATTGCCACTTCTATTGGGATTGTTTTATTAGAAAACTATTTTCGAATGCTAAACATTCATCTTCAGTTCTAAAATATACAAAATTTTCATTTAACGGTATATTTAAAAGTCGGTATATCATGCTATTAAATGCTACGAGTTTATGTGTTAGTGGTCTCCTGGCATTGTTGTATTTAACTACATCTGTGTATGTGGGTTTCCTGTATATACTAAATTCGTGTTGTTTATTATTTATAGAGATTTCAATGACTAAACAATTTAAAGTTTTATTGTTCTCTAACCACAGCGTGAATTTAATTGAAGGGTGAGCCCTGTATAGTGAGTGTTTTTAAAGTAAAATCAAAAATTATTATTTAAAAAAAATGTAAATTGCAGTCTGATGATGGGAATGTATCCCGGGATATGGGAATGTATTCACTATAGTAACATGTGTATAACACATGTTACTATAGTGAATAAATAATAAAAGAATAAAAGAATATTTGAGAATACTAATTATTTTAAATTCTGTACTCAGCAGTGTTCATCTAGTAAACAACAAGTTCCATTGTTAGTAAAATAGAAAAAAATAAAATATATTGTCGTTAGAAAAAAGAAAGTATTTAAAATATTACATAGTTAGATATGACTATCGCCAAATACGGTGGTATCGATATGTTCCTAGGAATCGACTTTATATCATCGATTCTCGATACTGTTTGATTCCTCTAGAATGGAATCGACACAGTTTTGATTAAATTTCTATTTTTCATAATTCCTTGAATTTTTTTTTTTTTTTCTGATTACGAAAGTTATAAACTGTATTTATAATATTTGCCGTCTTGATTGATAACGTCGTTTACTTTTGTCAAACAAAAGTAAGTAACCTTGTGCAATATTACCTTTTTCTGTAAATCAAATAATTATTTAAACAATATTATTAGATGCATCATATTGCATGTGTTTTTCTATAGTGGTGACGAAAAATCTGCATTTGTCGAGTTTGTTATATGACTTACTATTAAAAAAAGAGATATGTGACTTAAGTGGTAGCAAAAATTATTTAAAGCTATTTCTGTACTGTTATAATAGTTTACCTCTAATCAAAAAAGATTTTTGAGTGGTGTCTTATAAATGTGCAATTCGTCTATTTTTAATTAATGCTAGGGATGTGCCGTCTAGTCGGTTAATTTCCACGCTTAAAATGTTCTTTATTTTTTTTTTTATATACATATATTTTTTTATTTCCTCCAAGGCGTCTGAAAAGAAGATGGCCTCGTGATCTTCTTTTGTAAATATACATTAGAGTACTACCAATGGGTAGTTCCTCTACAAGTTCTAATCATGCCATTATTTTGCATTGTTTACAGCATATTTACTAAATGCGTTTTTATTAATACAGTTGTAAATTTCAATTAATAAAAGAATAAATAATAAAAAAAAAAAAAATTATTATTTTTTTATAACAATTTATTGAAATTTACAACTGTACAAAATTTATACATCAAGTAAATGTGCTATTAACTATTACAATAACGTGACAAAACATGAAAAGTACTACTCATCAGTAGCACTTTAATAAAAATTCTACACTAGAAGATCTCTGGGCCATCTTTTTTTCAGATGCCTCGGAGGATTATCAGGAATTGTGTGGGAAGCAAGTCGGGAAATTAGGGTACTTGAGTGGTTATGGAGCTTAAAGGATAGATATCTGATTTGGGCTAAATCTGCAACATATGAAACATTAAGATCTTTGTGGATAAGTTTATTGGTCACATAGTAAGGTGCATTGAGGATTTTTCGAAGGATTTTGGATTGTAAGGATTGGATACGAGATGAATTGGATGGTTTAGTGGAACCCCAAAGCTCAACTCCGTACGTCCGTAGGTCTGATCACAGTCATGTATATAATTCTTTTGTAATTAATTGGGAGCTTTGAACTTTTATCTAATAAATGTTGAAGTAATCTGTAATGACGGGCAGTTTCTTGTCTTTTTAGTCTTGTATGTGGATTCCAAGTAAGAGGTTTCTCCAAGTGGAGTCCAAGGTAGCGGATCTGTTCTACAGGGATTAGTGGAATATCAAAGGATACTGTAGGACAGGAAGTCGTGGGTTTACGACGAAGGGTTATTTGGTGAGATTTTTTTGGATTTATTTTGATTCTCCATTTTTGACACCAATCTTGAAGGGTTAGGATATGGGATTGGAGCGTTTAGGAGGTAATGAAGGGATCATTGTTTACTTATAACACACATGTGTCATCAGCGTAAATGGTGAGGACAGTGGTAGGATGAGTTGGAATGTCAGCTGTACATTTATTTAAATTTACTACTGTACAAAATATATACACCAAGAAATGTATTGAAAACGATTATAATAATATGTTAAAACTTGAAAAGAACTACTCATCAGTAGCACTTTATTAAAAATTCTACACTAGAAGGTCTCCAGGCCATTTTCGTTTCAGACGCCTGGGAGGATTATCAGGAATAGAGTGGGAAGCAAGTTCTTTATGGATAAGTTTATTGGTGACAAAGTAAGGAGGTTTTTCGAAGGATTTTGGATTGTAAGGATTGAATACGAGATGAATTGGATGGTTTAGTGGAGCCCCAAAGCTCAACTCTGTACGTCCAAATAGGCCTAATCGCAGTCAGGTATATGAGTCTTTTGTAACTAATTGGGAGCTTTGAACGTTTTTCTAGTAAATGTTGAAATAGTCTGTAACGACGGGCAGTTTCTTGTCGTTTTAGTCTTACGCTTAAATATTAAAATAAAAACATGGCCTTTATTGGGTATAATTTTTATTAGTTTATTTATTATAACCTTTGTCGCTAGGGCCTACCGTTTAGGAGCTATATTGGTTTGAATATGAAGAAATTGATGTTTTTCCTACATTTTTTTTGAGCGTTGGGGCTTTTTTGACAAGCTCTAGCTCTGTTGGTGTTGCTCGGATCGAAATTATGCCAAAGATTAAAGATCAAAAGAAGGAAAAAGTTGAGAACAATTTAGAAATTTTGTCGACAGTTGATTTGGATTTAATATAAAAAGACTGATAGATTCTAAAGCCGAGCAGACGAACCTATTGGCAATGCGTGTGCCACTTAACTTATTGAGGGTACCTACACCATCAAAGAACACATACATACCTACAACAAAAGACCTCACACTAGACTTCAAGGTCATCCCAACAAACTCACACACAACATATCAACAACAATGATGCCCTACAATATCCGTAGAAGGTTGAAAAGGAGCTGAATAAGGTATCTCCTTGATGATCTCTGGTCCATAACCTCTTGCTTTTAATGCTGCAACAAGTACCGACACAGAACACACAAGTATGGAACAGAGCACATGCTGAGAAGACTGTCTGATATAGTTCTAGGGGCGTTGTACTTGTGATAAGACTGATGGGGTGTTAGACAGCTGTTTGTGTGCGCACCAAATAACGCGCAAGGAGTGATTATAATAAGCAGAAATAAGCGTTATTTATATTAATGCCATTAATAGTATTGTACGTAGTTTTAAAATATTCATTTTCTTTCTTTTTTATTGTATTAGTTATAGTTCCCTCTAAAAAAAATGTGTAATTGTTTATCCGATTTAATTGTAAATATAACAAATTGTTTCTCTCATTTATTAATAATTATAAAAAATAATGGTTAAGTATACCACGTGTTTTAAGTAACCCGTCACATCAAGCGATTACCTGCCAAAGAGGTAATACATGCAACCCATAGGCATATCCAAAAACTTTTTCCTTAGTCGGTTTTTCTGTTCTTTGAAATTTAATCCTGATTAAACCTTCTGTATCATGATTCGTACTTCAAGTGACTACAACGTTCTTTTTTTTTATTCCTTTTTTTTTCTGTTAGCCTTCCTTGTTAATCGATGGCTCTGGTCGATCAAAAAATCGTCCTTGTATATCGATTTTTTTTGCTCCGTAGGGGTATAGCATACTTGTATCCTTTTTTTTTTTCTTTTTTAGCAGACTAGCCCGATGACTGTACTCCTCGTTAGTAAGGTTTAAGTGACAGAAGACTTGAGGTAACAGACCGGACTGTGTTTTAGAGTCCTTTTGTCCAGGGCAGCCATTGAATTGTGCCTGAGCGGTAATGCCGGCGTGTTGGCTGTAAATCTCCTTGGCTACCGAAGGAGGGCCGGTGCATATAATTATCACCTCGTGTAATAAATGGTTGTTCTTCCTCTACGGGTAACATTATAAACTGTAGTAGCCATCTTGGAGGACTGTTTATGGCCCGTCTCAATTACACTAAGCCACTGCCCACACCAGCCATCTCTGCTCTTCTTGCATATATTCCACGTTTTGTAATAATTTATATTGTCTAACATCAAGGGTTAATATAGCCTCTACATGAAAAAAAAATTATTTTTTTTTTTGTATTTTTTAATATTTATTGATGATTACAGCTGTATACAGTGTATACATCAAGTATATCTGTGGGAAAATAATTACAATAACATGGCAACAACTTGTAAAGAACTATTCATTAGTAGAACTTTTTTAAATGTTTTACTTTTGAAGGTCTCTAAGCTTTCTCTTCCGCCGCCTCGGAGGGTTATCTAGAATAGAATAAGAAGCAAGTTAAAAGACTAGTAGTTGCGTTAAGTGGTTATGGAGTTTACTATGAAAGGCTAGGTATCGGGGGTTGGGATAAATTTACAACGTATGGTATTTTTACGTATAGATTTGTACGGATAAGTTTATTTGTGACTAATTGTACGTATGGAGCATTGTGGATTTTTTTTAAAATTAATTTTGGATTGTAAGAATCGGATGCAAATTAATTTTAATAAATTATAACTGAAAAAAATATACATTTAACAAATCTATTCTATCGAACAAAAAAAAAAAATTTTAGATCTGACAAATAGTTTTGGAGTTATAGTGAAAACTATGCCAAAAAAACTTGGACTTAAAAATAGTAAGTGGTTTTTAACGTTCTGGTTTGAGTGTATAACGTGACTTAATCAAAATTTAATATACAGGTTCTCATAGTAAATTTAAAGAGCATTCAGATAAAAATAGAAATTTTGGATCGAACAATTGGTTTCGGAACTGTAGCGAAATGAGTACAAACAAACGTGTTTTTTCAGATAAGTGCGACCCCAGTTAAAGAGTGCTGAAATGAGGGGTGTAGAGTGCATGAAATATGCGATAATTTTTGACTGCACAGCTTCGTTAGCAGTAGTTAGAAAGTAAATATACTAAAAGTCCCCGTTCCTGGGGGGTGAGCTAAGGGTGGAAGGGAGGATAGAAGGTCACAATGTTTTTGTTTTTCGATTATATCTCGAAAACGGTGGACTCTAAAAAAATATATTGCAGATCAAAATTAAAGCTCAATTAAATTTCCTATAAAATTGATTTTATACATATTTATCAAAATTCCAACGGTTTTCGAGATATATGTTATTAAAAATCGATAATTATAGAAATAAAAAAAATGTTTAGCTCACTTTTAGTTAAACATTTGCTTCAAATACTAGAAACATTTGTATGGAATTAAAGCAAATTTAATGCTCTACAATTTTAATCCAATCATTTTTTCTGAAAAACGATCGTCGAAGCTAATAGAAGCAAAAGTTTTGCAAAAAGTGAGGTAACATTTGTTTTTTCCCTAAAATCACCGATTTTCAATAGCGGATATCTGGAAAACGGTTAGAATTAAGACAAATTTATATAGAATCAATTTTATAGAAAGCTTAATAAGCTTTAATGTTTATTTGAAAAATATTTTTCTAAAATCAACCGTTTCCGAGATATAATTGAAAAATCAAAACATTTGAACTTCTCCCCTCCCCCCACCGTTAGCTCACCCCCCAGGGGCGGAGACTTTTAGTATGTTTACCTTCTAACTATTCCTAACGAAGCTATGAAGTCAAAAATTATCGCATATTCCATGCACTCTACGTCCCTCATTTCAGCACTCATTGACTGGACTATGATGAATAAAGAGTTAAAAATTTTACCTTGACTTTCGTTTAGTACAATTAACAAAATCAATTATTTTAACAAATTTAAAATATTGTTACTTTTAGTAATTTCTATGCAAATAGTTGCATTATTTTCAGAATTTGGAAATCATTTTCAGCACCTCCTTTAAAGTAATTTACTGATATGTATGACTTCAGTGTATTGTATACATTTTCATCTAATTCAAGTTATATTGTTTTAGTTATTTACACTTGTTCAATAAATAGCTAAAAAAAAAAAACTCCATATGTAAAAATGGTTGACTTGTAAAAGTTTCACAACACGCGAGATTCAACTGTTTGTTTGTTTAATATTTACTTTTATTTGTAACGGATCGCCCTGTAGTTTCGATTGTTTCCTTGCCAAGTGGTTTTGTGTGCCAATGCCACTTTTCTAAATCTAGACTAACTTTGAATTAAGTGAAGAAAGCTTTAAAAGAAGTAGATTGTTATCCGTATCATGTTTCCATTGTTCCTATTTGTGTAGTCGAATGTGAAGCGATGTCCGCGGTCAGAATTAGGCTAAGAGTTAGTGCATATCTATCTCTTTGCCAAAGTAGAACTAGGGCGAGCAATGCACCAGGGGCATTGAATGCACTCCCAACCGGATTCCATTAATTGTCTTTTATTATATTTTATCGCAATCCCTACCGAATAATTTTAATTAATTTTAACTATAATAGTTTTTATGTTTCTTTAATCTGTTTGTTTTTCTCCTCCTAGTGACCTGTTATTACTTTCTTATTACACGAAATTTATTCGATATTTTCCTTTGGAATAAGACTCATGCAAAAAGATTGTAGGGTGTTGAATCGCTCTCATTCGTAACGGTTAAATTATTTAGCACGAGCTAGTAATTATAAATTTCTTTATTCAGGATTTTATTTTAGCAAGGCTGCATGAAATCGATTTTTTTTTTTTTTCTTTTTTTTTTTTTTTTTTTTTTTTTTTTTTTTTTTTTTTTTTGCGTAATCGTTTATAATTTATTTATTGAAATTTCAGCTGTATAAAATACTAGAATTTGCGGTCGCGCCTACATTCAGTCTAGTAAGGTAAAAACTATTTTTTACTAAAAAAAACGATTTGATTAAATTATTGGATAATTTTAGATCAAAATCTCCTAGATGAAATTTTATGTAACCAGCGCTGTACCGTATGTTCACTGATGCTTCCTTCAGCACAAACAACATTGACGTTACACGCGGTTTGGGCCGCACTTCGACTAAGTTTAAGCTCGTAAAAATTTCGTAAAAAATTTGAGGAAAACCTTGTTTTGACATGATGAATTTCAGAGGTCCTTAATCATAGAAAACATAACACAAATTAGACTAACCTTTATTACATTTATAACACAACATTAATAAACAGACTGGAAAATTATCATTGTTTACTTTAAAAATTACTACTTGGCAAACATTTGCCTAAATAAAATGAGTATTCAAATCCTTCATTATTTTTTCACCAAAGGAATTTATATGCATTAAATGAAAATATGAACCTATGAAAGAAAATGGAGCATAGAATAAACATAAAGTTATATGCACCGGTATATTTACTGTGTATATTTTTTTACTTACAATTTAATAAGAGCCTGAGGATTTGCACATATAAAGGAAAGAACTGTTTCGATTGTATACAATATACCATTACCTTAAATAGTTTTACAATATAAAGCCAATAACAATAACTTTATTCACATATTTACTATTAATAATAATTAATAATATTGTTACAGTTTTCCTTCATTTTCTATTAAACAGTAATTTTTTTCTTTGCTTTTTATTCCAATGAAGAGTTTATTATGTTTAAAATTCACAATTTCATTAAGGGATTGTCATAATGTTTTATTTACACAAGTAACTGATTTATATGCCAAATGATAACACCATGTTTTTTTCGGTTTCAAAAGTGAATTCCTCCACGAAATTGAAACAAAATCATTACGTTTAACATATCATTCGAAAGCTGATTAAATTTGCAAGGTTTTGTGAGATTTGGCGTTTGGTGGATTAGTTTTTTCGAAAAAAGGTGAGCGTTGAAGTAATATAAGACATTGTGACTTCCCCAAATAAGGTGAATCTGTTCAAGCTGAAGGTGAAGCTGTTCTTTAGATACTAAGTTTGTAAAATTCAAGGTTACATGTACTCAGCTATTATAGAAAATATAATGCTAAATTCGAAAATGTGGTCAAAATTTGAAAAATATTTAAACAAAATGGAAATATTACAGCTTTTATGGGAAAAAACGTGGTTTTCTCATAAAAGTCTTAGATTTATCGTATATCTGCAACGGATTGGAATAGATAGGTGAGGTCTGCGGCATTTTGCTACGTTTTTGATCTAGTTTCACTCTTTTCTTTTTTTTTTTTACACTAAAAGATACTCACCCTGTATATTAACAAATATTATAAACAAGTAGCAAAAGGCGTGTAAACTGTTCTGATATGAGTACATGTTTTGTGTGTGTTTCTTTTGAGGGATGTTTTATTGTAATGAACGATTTCTTAGATGAGCAAATTTTACGAATTTTTTTTTTTTTTCCAAAGTATATTTTGGTTTGATCTTAGACATGAGGTTGGACAAGGATAAAATTGAGATCGTGCTGCATTGCAGATTTTTTTGTATACCGAGGGTAATCATTGATGATCCCTCGTACATAAGTTTTGAAAGTTATATAATTCATTAATTATTTAATTTGTTTAAGATAAATTGAACTTTTTATTTAAACAAATTAGTATTACAGTTCTACTTCTTGTTTGGCAAGCATTTTTTATTTGTTTTTCTTGTAACGTTATAACCAGCCAATTTTCTGTTGGTAGATTATATATTTGACAGTTTTGAATGCGAAATTCCTAAAGACGAAAAATAATATATTTTTCACAAAAAAACATTTTTACATTTATAACAAATAAAGAACGAAAATAATCATCGAGCCACTATTGTATAGTATAATTTATTATTTAGAAACTTTCCAGCAAACCCGTTCGCTAACTATATAAGATTATAATCAACTGACGAGTTGAGAATTAGCATACGTTCCTTCATAAATTAATACCATGGAATGGAAATCTCTGAATGAATGTTCGAAACTAAAATATAAAAATGTTTTGGCGAATAGCGAGCTGTGAGCATGGACTGACCTGACGATGGGGGCCTATAATCAGCATATATTGAAGCTTTACGCTTCTCGGAATCGTTTTATTTTTCTTCCTCGCTCCTAATATATATATCTCCGTATGTAAAACAGCTGTATGGCATCTGGAAATATGTTTTAAAGTTAATCAGTGAGCTTTGATATAAACCTTATCTCATCAAGAGACACGAGAAAGTTGTCCTTTAGAGGTTCAGCTGTAATAATATTTCCAAGGAAAAAAAAACAAACACGAAAATACTCAATTTCTCCCAGACTGGGAAAAATTATAGATCTTTGATATAACTATCCATAATCTACGAGTACTATTTTCTCAATTTACACTTTATAATTAAAAGGATCAAATTACTTAAACCAATAATTAATTTAATTTAACAATTAATGTTATTCGAAATAAAGAAAGTTGAGAGGAAATTGGGGATTTAAACGTGACTTTTTTCATGCAAACCAATATAGCTCCTAAACGGTAGGTTCTAGCGACAAATAATATATCACAAAAAATATTCTATTTTAAATTTTTGATAAGGTTATTGTTAGGGCACCGTAAGGATAACTACCATTGCACCCTTGAGCAGCTTTTCCCTCAAGCACCAACTCTGGAACGCTGGCTTTCGTTCTGAACTGACCGATAATTAGTCAGTTAATACGATTAACGATTATTAAAATACAATTTCTGTACATGAACAATAATGAGAGATAAAATAAAACGTGATGAGTTAATAATGACGCTATGTGGTTAACTGATTGCTTAATACTAATTTTACTCTAATAATTATACCATTTGATTACAAATAACAGCTGTTTTATGAAGTTCTTAATATTTTTTTTAAACCTTTTTATTCAATTTTTTTTAAAAATAAAATTATGAAATAAACGTGTTAAATAATTAAATATAAACAAATTATCAAACAAATTTTTAAATTATTTTAAATTATAATATGAACGGCTGAAACAGTTACTATCGTCAAAATTTTATCCGAGCAGAACTGGAGTGTCAAAATGATACATTTTTGAAGGTGAAAAAAATGTTTGTTTTTTTTATCGTTTTTTATAATAATTTATTGAAATTTACAACTGTACAAATATTTACATCAAGTAAATATGATGATAACGATTACAATAACGTGTCAATACTTGAAAAGAACCACTCATTAAAAGCACTTCAATAACAATTCTACAGTATAAGGTCTCTAGGCCATCTTCTTTTCAGACGCCTCGGAGGATTATAGGGAATGGAGTGGGGAGCAAGTTGAGAAACTAGTGTATTTGGGTGGTTATGGAGCTTACTATGAAAGGGTAGGTATCTGGATATGGCTAAATCAGCAACATATGGAACATTAAGCTCTTTATAGATAAGTTTATAGGTGACAAAGTAAGGAGCATTGAGGAGTTTTCAAAGGATTTTGGATTGTAAGGATTGGACACGAGATGAATTGGTTGGTTAGTGGAGCCCCAAAGCTCAGTTCCGTACGTCCAAATAGGTCTAATCACAGTCATGTAAATGAGTCTTTTGTAATTAATTGGGAGCTTTGAACGTTTGTCTAGTAAATGTTGAAGTAGTCTGTAACGACGGGCTGTTACTTGTCGTTTTAGTCTTTAAAAAAATGTACATCTTGACTTTCATTCTAAACAATATAGGCCATAAAAGGGTAAGTCCTAGCCAAAAATAAAATATTCTCCATCAAATTTTTGATAAGGAAGCTGTCGGCAAATTTTTGATTCGAGCATCATGGCGGAGCTAGACTGTGTCAAAATGTTTCATTTATGAATATTATAAAAACGTTAAAAAAAAAAAAAATAATTAAAAAAAATGTAAGCCCCAAGCCATAAGATATTCTAAAATTAATCTGGAATAAAATGTAATGTGATGAGATTAATTTTGGCGCAGTCTTATTTTCCATCGTTTGGAACATCTTTTTTGTAGTTTATGATGTAAAGTCTTAGGAGCTTGCGTGTGGTCTTAGTGCCTCGTAATGCTAGTAGTAGCGTCTGCATGTGTAGCTGTCATTTTTAACGGCCATGTCGTGAGTATATGTTATGTATAGCAATGTTGCAAGAATCGATCCTTGAGGTACTTCGGCGAAGATGAGTCTAATAGATGACATTCCTGAAAAATAGAAGCTTCAAGTTATCGAATCATTAAATATCACCAACAACTGAGGGTCCTATTTTAAAATTGTTCAAAATAATAAATTAAGGTAAAAATAATGCTTATTCATACTTAATAAATACTTTGTAGGAATTATATGTGTAGGAAAGCACTGTTTTGAAATGTTTTTAGAAGTGACGATGAACATGGGAAACTAGTCTTCGAATAAAAAAAAAAAAAAAATCTATAGAAGTGGCAATTAATTTATCAGTGCTAATTGTATTGATCCTTCTATACCATCATGGTGTACCAAGCCAACATCATAATATTAAACATTATTGCATTTTTTATAATTATAAAATAACTTTTATTATAATATTAACACTTATTTTTAACAAAGTGATATTCAAGCCTAAAATTCTTCAGTTGTGTCGAAATAATATTTAAAGTTGGTGAGTTTAAAGGAAGAACTTGAAATCCAGGGGCCTGCTTAGATACAGAGATGCTTTGCGGGTCTGACCATTTGAGGAAAGTCGCCGTAGGATAGAGGTACTCTTGTAAATTATTTATTAAAAAGTCTAAATCGATTTACATTACTTTACATAACACGAAGAAATTATTCTCCAGAGCATATATAATTGGAATTGTTTAACATATTCCCCGTACTGAACGAATCTGTATCAGGTTTCCCTTGTATTGTTTCCAATTCGGTTCTCGTAATGTTTATACAAAGAGTTAGATTACATGCCTTTTTCTGGCAATGAGCTATACCTCCCAAGTAGACCAATTTCGGTTTTCTAGATCTTCCATTCCTACCGACTTGAACTTTGTTTGACAGCGAAATATTCGAACATCCAACGTAGCCAATCCTTTCTAACCAAAGTCCTGAGAACCAATGCAATGCACCTTGCTATGTATTTAACAAAACCTTACAAAATGACCTTAATTTTCCGGTAATCCATACCTTTCAAATTTTCGAAATTTCATCAAACACACTATCGCAATCCCGATTATATTATTATTTATTATTAACTACACTATCAAATATTTGCACAGAATACACTGAATTTGAAATCACATATAATAAATAATGGGACATGGCATAACAGAGGAACAGGCCTTGGACAGGGAAGGTTGGAGAAGGATCCTGAGGGATATTTAGGGGAAGGAAAACCACATTAGTGGAAAACTCCTACAAAAAAAAAAATATATATAAAAATAAATCATTTAAAAAAAAAAAAAAATTAGACAAAATATTTTTACATATTTTGAGACTGTCCGTATTACCTGAGTATAACTTAAATATTTCAAAACAGCATCCTTAAGGACGAGAAAAACTAATGAAATTCCGCCATTTTAAAACAGCATCCTTGAGGGCGAAAACAAAATTCGACATGGAGTCCTTGCAATGGTCATCTTCTCTGCTCACGCCCTGAGTGATTGTACTATAGCGAGAATGAGAGTCATCCTCCATTGGTTTTTTTTTTTCTCCAGTTACGCAGCTTACAACTAAAAGCCCATGAATACTATATCAAAAAGCAAATCATTAACATTTTTATTCGGTGCTAATTTTTATTCGACAGAAATAATTTTATGTATTTTATCTGATTGGATGTTAATTTCTAACTATAAAAGAATATCACAGTGTAGCAAACCTAAGCCACTCAACATTGCACATTTTAATTTTTATCATTGTTGATGTTATTATTGGTAAACCTTCCTATGAGCTATGAAGATGATATTGTTCAAATTTTGTACAGGTGGGTTCGGTAGTTATACTGTTGTACACATCATTGGTGGATAGTGCTAACCACATATCGGCCAATTTCCAAACATATTGAAATATTTTTTAATAATTTAACTGAATATAAATAAATTTTACTTTCAATTTCTAGCTATGTATAACACCTTATCATTGTAACCTCTCTTGAATGGCGCTCGCTACCTAACGGTCAATTTTCAAACTTCTCTGTTACCCTATATAATCGTCTTTTTTAGTAACAAATTAATTGAAAATCAGTAGATTTTTATTATTTCTAAACCTTCCTGGAACTATAAAGATGATGGGGTTAAAATTTGGTGCCGAATAGTTCAGTAGTTTTTTTTGATTAGTGACCACAAACGAAAAATTGCTTGTCCTTTTATATAATAGTATATATATCAAGGTTACTTATTTTTTTTATTTTCACTTAATCTTATTATACATATTGTGTGAATGGATCCGTAAAGCCATCCACATTACGTATTGACCTTTTTGAAACAGATTGTAATAGTTTCTCAATAAAAGATTTGATTTCCTAGAAGAAAGAATTCAGGTTTCTGTAACTGCGTTTGTCTGGCTGAATATTAATTGATAAATACTTCATTAGAACCATTACGGAAAATTATTATCTTTTTATAATTTTCAGCAACGGTTCCGTTCCAATGAAAACTTAAAATATTAATTGATAAAATGCATAAACTAAAATGAGAAAAAATAGTTATATCTTCTCTTTCTCAATCGTTTCTTGACCCGAGGCGAAAATGACAGGTTTAATATTCAAGATATCTCGATGATTTACTGACAGATTGATAGAGGTTATCACTTTTATATAAAGCATATCTTATTCCATTTATCTATTTAAATAAAAATAATATAAATGTATATTTGTGAATACCTTCTGCTTTTTTTAAAAATAATAAAATGTTGTTGTACTTAAGAAATTAAATTAAAAGCATTGCTGATTTAAAATGGTTTTGATTTGCATAATTAGTAGAAGTTTGTACGGTGAATAAATGAATTCGCAAAAAAAGTTATGAAATAATATGAGATATCTACTAAACTAGATTAGATTCAGGACTTATGAGATTAATCGATTGTTTTTTAACATTTATTTAAATTTTCTCTTAATATGTCCATATTTCTTAATACTATATCAATTTTAAATGACTTTTCCATAACTACTGTCGCAAGTATTTTCACATATTTTATCATCCATTGCAAGTATCATCAATACAATCGCTTTTTGCAATCATTAGTTGCAGCGTCCTTAAAACATTCTAAGCCGGCCCTTAACCGCACCGTCCTTTCAGGGTTCAGGATTTAAGATATTTATTCTAAGAAAACATATTTATTCTAATTTCATTTCAATTAACAGTTTTCTTTTATTTTTCTTTCAGAGATGGCAAAGAAGGTGGTTCGTCCTCTACGATGATGGAGAGCTGAGCTACTCGCTGGATGAACATGTAAGTTCGATATTACTTCATTTATATATTACTTTTCTCGAGAATGGATAGTAAAAGTCGATTCCTTGCAATTATAATAACATACCACTGTCTTTAGCGATAGTTTAGTAATTAAAGTAATTAAAGCTAATTACATTTCCTATAAAATTGATTATTTTTTAAATTTGTCGAAATCCTCAAGGTTTTCGAAGTATACGTTATTGAAAATAGGTGATTTCCTGAAAAAACAAATGTTAACTCACTTCCTGTCAAAGTTTTGCCTTTAGTACCTTCCACGAAGTGTCTGAATATCAATTAACATTAAATTTACTTTAATCTGATGTATACTTTTCTGGTATTTGAAGCAAATGTTTAACAAAAAGTGAGGCAAACATTTTTTTTATTTCTAAAATTATCGATTTTTAATAACGTATATCTCGAAAACCGTTGGAATTTCGACATATATGTATATGATTAATTTTATAGGAAATTCAATTAGCTTTAATTTTGATTTGTAACATATTTTTCTAGAGTCCACCGTTTTCTAGATATAATCTAAAAACATTATTTTTACCTTCTAACTACTCCTAGCGAAGCTATGAGTTCAACAATTTTCGCATATTCCATGCACTCTACAATGTGTTTATTGACTGGAATATTAGGTAAAAAGCAAACTCTTTTAAGGATAGATTACATAAATACATATACGAGGGTGAATCAAATTTAAACGGTAATTTTCAAAATTATATTTATTGAATAATATTATACAGAAACTATACCTTCAACATTTTTCAATGTAGTCTCCTGCATTATCTACACACTTCTGCCACCGATTTGGAAGCTTGAATATTCCCTGTTCATAAAAAGACTGAGGGCGAGTTTTTAACCATTCGCGCACGTGCTTTTCGACGTCTTCATTGTTTTCAAATCGTTTTCCTCCAAGTGATTCTTCACATGTGATGAGACGTGGGTCCACCATTACACCCCCGAATCGAAAATGGCAAGTAAGGAGTGGCGAAGGAAGGATGAAGGCTGCCCAGTGAAAGCCAAAACTCGTCTCTCAGCCGGAAAAGTTCTTGCAACAATTTTTTTTTGACTCAAGGGGAGTTCGACTCATTGATTTTCTTCACGATCAACGAACAGTGAATGCGGCTTACTACTGCCAGGTGCTACAGTCAGCAAAAACCAGTTACCGGAACAAAAGACGAGGTGTGCCCATTAGAGATGTCATCCTTCTCCATGACAACGCAAGGCCTCACACCGCATTGTTGACAAGGGATAAATTGGAAGAAATGGGCTGGGAAACTCTCGAACACCCTCCTTACAGTCCAGACCTGTCCCCTTGTGACTATTTTTTGTTTGCGCCCTGAAAGAATCACTTGGAGGAAAACGATTTGAAAACAATGAAGACGTCGAAAAGCACGTGCGCGAATGGTTAAAAACTCGCCCTCAGTCTTTTTATGAACAGGGAATATTCAAGCTTCCAAATCGGTGGCAGAAGTGTGTAGATAATGCAGGAGACTACATTGAAAAATGTTGAAGGTATAGTTTCTGTATAATATTATTCAATAAATATAATTTTGAAAATCACCGTTTATATTTGATTCACCCTCGTAGATACCATAGAAAACATAATTGACAATCAGCGGATGTGCTGAAATCAGAATATGAATAAAATTAGCATGTTAGATTATGAGGAGAGATAGTGCCCTGTGGCACCCCTTGTCTTTGGTTTACTTTTATGTATGTAGGTCTCTCATCCAGTTTCTTTTCAGTCTCTTTCTGGTATTCCCCGGTACTTGAGATGAGTTTGTTTGGATGTCCCTTTAATTTTTCATGATATAGTTTATGTTTTCAATGACTGTAGTTATGCGTAGGTCAGTGTGTATAGTTTTATTGTCAACGTACCAAGGTGTCAGTATGGTATCGTTTTCAAAATACAAAATTCGAATCAATTATAACAAATGTAGTATGTTTGGCTTGAAGGGGGAATGTCTCGTAACCATATTTCTTAAAAAATCGAAAACGTTAATTACGAAGCCTTTCGTAACCTTTTTAATTGGGAACGAGTTCTTAAACTTGAAAGCATATGACAATCATTTCCGTACTCTCCATTAGACCACCTTAAGTGATAGCACATGGGACAAGCTAATAAGTGGCGATGAAATCTCCTTTTCGATTTTTTTGGATAGTACCACTTATAGCCTAACACTCTTCAAATTGAATTATGAACTTGCAATAACGTGAAAACCTATAACAGTGTGTACTCATATTTTTTTCACTGAACTGCAGTTACCAGTTTCAATAAATAAAAAAAAAATGAATAGAAAAAGTAAGTATTTTAAACAATATTTTTACTTATAAATGAACTGAGCGAGAGAGAGAAGAATTGGCGTATCGAGATATTTATTGTATGTATATTTAATTTAAAGAAGAAAAAAAAATGCAAACCCGGCGATATTATCTCTGATATATATACATTTCCACCCAATGATCAAATGATCTGATTATTTTTAAATTAAAGTGATACAGCGGCGCTGAAAGAATTATTTAGTTTTGTTTTCCTTTTGAGTTCCTCGATAAGGGAATTAAACATTAATCAAATATAAAGGTCCATATAATTATCGATAATGGGATAAAGATAAGAAGAGCATAGGGCGGTCATTCTCTCGCCTGTTTGCGCGTACAATTATCTTGCCGATCCGGATCTGGAGTTATTTTATTGAAGGTGTTAATAAGATGGCTGGGACTGGACTAGTTCCAGTCGGCAAACATCGGATGAGCACGATTTTTTAAATCTGACTTGTAAGATGAAACTAACTGAGTATCTTTTATTATGGTGAGATCCCGTTACGTTAGTCTCAAATGACACTGGTAACCTTTCAGCTGGTAGAAACTCATCAGTACAACAACACAAATTTGTATACTGATGTCTCTGATCCTAGATCTTAAGAACAAATGACGAACAAATAAACAAATGACGAGCGGTAAAAACACTTCGTAATACAATTATAAATTAATAAATTATTTGCCTATTCTATTGGTTTTTACGTGGATATTTCTTTTTGTCGGAGGTCTAAAGTTATCTTGTGTAACTTATTTTACACTCAAAAATGTAACATTTGGACACGCTTTAGTTATGTTGGTACTGCTATGATCTAAATTTTTATGACAGTTTCCTGGTCAGAAATTTAATGTAGAATATATTTTGTTATATAAAATTTGTTTAGGAGCTATTCTGGTTTGAATGAAAAAAAGTCTCGTTTTGCCTACATTTTTAAGTGTTGGGGCTTTTTTGACATGATCTAGTACTATCGGTGTTGCTCGGATCAAATTTTGTTTATTTTTTTTTAATATCCATTTATTAAAATTTACAACTGTACTAAATATATACATCAAGTTAATGTGTTGAAAACGTTTACAATCACATGCCGGAACTTGAAAACAACTACTCATCTTTAGCACTTTTCTAAAAATTCTACACTACAAGGTCTCTTGGCCACCTTCTTTTCAGACGCCTCGGAGGATTATCGGGAATGGAGAGGGAAGCAAGTTGAGAAACTAATAGATTTGAGTGGTAATGAAGCTTACTATGAAAGGATAGGAATCTGGTTTGGGATAAATCAGCAACATATGGAACATTAAGATCTTCATAGATAAGTCAATTGATGACAAAGTAAGGAGCATTGAGGATTTTTTGAAGGATTTCGTATTATTGTAAGGATTGGATACGAGATGAATTGGGTATTTTAGTGGAGCCCCAAAGGACAAACTCCATACGCCCAGATAGGTCTAATCACAGTCATGTATATGAGTCTTTCGTAATTAATTGGGAGCTTTGAACGTTTGTCTAGTAATTTTTGAAGTAGTCAGTTTCTTGTCGTTTGCATTTGTAACTTACACTGTGAAGGGATAAATAATAACTATTTAAAAGATAAATAGGAATTTCAAAAATGGTATAAAAAAAAAAAAAAAAAATTATCTGCTCTATTACAAATTAAAGAACGGTGCATATTGTGGTCTCTGAAAATGATCCAACTTTATTTTCTTTGAAACTAATAAATATTTTACTATCAATAAATCTTTTGTAAATTATTTCAATAATAAATTATGAATTTATTTTCTTTATTGATGAGGGTAGATATTGTGATTATGAAATAGGAATCTGTTCCATCAATGAAGGCTTCCTTGGAACGGCCGTGGGACTGTCCTTCGGTGGGGGAGGGCTCGAGATCTCACGCTGTGCCGCACGTGAGCCGGACACATGTTCTTCAAGGTGGTATCTCCGCTAAGTACATCGAATACCTCACCACTGTCGATTTATATCGATTATATATATTAATATTCTCGCAATAATATCATATCTATGATCAAATAGATCTAAGCTTAAAACGTAAGAACTACCCGATGTATACCAGAATTTCAAACATACTATCTGACTTCAATCCTGCCATTAATTAAACAGTACACTCACTTACAGACACATAATTTCTTTTCCCTTACAACAATATCCGTAAATCCCATCACACAAAAAATAGAAAACTATGATAAGACATCTCTAGTAAGATACACCCACAAACGTACTAAACATATATTAATAGACATAACTTGAAATAATATATATATAGCTTTTATATTAAAAATTATTTCGATTATTCTTTATTCTAAGTAATATCCATAATATGTATTTTAAGTTATTTATTATTATTATCGTTACATCCCTGTTGAGAGAGCGTTGGAACTTGACATCTATGATGGTTACTTTTCCCTATTTTTTTAAGTTATTTGTATGTATATTGTTTATTTCTTATTTGCTTTTTTTTTTTCTTTTATTATGTTTTTTTTTTTTTCAATCTTTCCTACAGTAAATATTTAGGTAAAAAACCAAGGAAATAAGTAAAGCTGCTGCAACATCCATAAGGGATAAGTCACCTTTCACATGTAAACACAAGTATATAATGACCTTTAAAAAAGCAAAAAAAGTAAGAGTCAAATAACCTTCAATGTCTCAAGAAGATACAATAATGTAATGTTCAGACCACGAAATAATATATACTGATGGATCCAAGAAAAATAAATATGTAGGTTTCCCAATAGTTATGAATAGGACAAACAACAAATATAAATTACCCTCATATTCAACCTTAATACCTTTAAATTCATTGCCAGCGCTACAAAGCATAGCCAACTTTAGCAAAAGTGGTCACACAATTGACACGATCCCGAATCATTTAGATATCTTATAATACCAATAAATAAAAAAACCGTAACTTTTCTCTGGACCCCTGGACACTCCAGTATTCCTAGAAATGAAGCAGCTGGTAAAACTGCCAAAGAAGCTTAAATTTGAGGTGAAATTTAAGTGTAATGTACTTCCGACCGTAGATTTTGTTCGACTTATTTAAGAATTAAGATTATCGAAGTACGATACATCGAGAGTTGACTGTATATGTAAATTATTTTTGTTAATAATTTAGATTTAGTTACAATGGAGATTTTAGATTATTATATGATTTTTATTAACTGTTTTTTTTTCTTAAAAAGTACTGAGTTGATTTCAAAAGATTTTTTATGGGACCACCTCTGAAGTATGCCCTACCGATCTAAAAAAGAATCATCAAAATTGATCAAGAATTGACCGAGTAATCGCGTAAGATACACACACACACAAAAATACAGATGAGTTGAAAACCTCCTGTTTTTTAAGTCGGTTGAAAAATAAAATAAGGTCAAATGCTTATAGTAAATAGATGTCAATGTCGAGCAAAAAAAAAAGTAATTGTCAAGTGAGAGATTGGTTTTCCCGGTCACGACTGTGAAGGGATTAATAAAGTTATGACCCAGTGGGTCCGTTGAATGGCTACCTGTTTCCTCACCTGTTTCCACACAGATCTTGCGCAATACTCTCTAGTTTAATAGTACTTCTCTGGCAAATCTTATTTCTGCAAAGGAAGGTAACAACAAGTGCAGTAGAACCTCACTAATCCGACCCCTAAGGGACCAAGGTATAGGGTGGAACAGTCTAAGTGTCAGATCAACCGGAGATTTCAATATAACATGTTTGTTTGTTTATTTCGTTTAACGTCACTTTATGCTGCTATGGCTAATCGGACGATACTACGGTGGGAGTCCTAAATTTTGCCTATCCAGGTATAGTTAGGATAGGGATCTTTAACGAGTACCTGACATCGCACAGGCTCGGGACCCCCATTTTACGTCCCTTCCGAAGGATGGCATAGCTAAGGATTTTTTACTCCCTTTAAAAAATCCTAAGTTCATCTTCCGGGCTGCGAACCCGCGATCTTGGGTTTAGTAGTTTGCTATGCTAACCACTACACCACAGGTGACCCCCAATATAACATGTTTTTCATAGTTTGAAGTGTATTATAATTATATTAAAAGTTATTTATTAACAATAAAAAAAAAATTAATAGAAACATGCGTTATATACACTAATGTAATATGTATTCGCAACAATATATTGCCCGTTCCGCTATTCTTTGAAATTCTCTTCCTCCCTCCACTCGCAACGCATCTTCCATCGGAATTTTTAAAGCACACCTCTTCCACCATCTTATCTCCCTCCAGACGGATGCTATTTTATCATATAGATGCTGTGAAACGAATGCCATACCAGCATATTAAATAAAAAACTTTTTCAATTCTTCTTATGATAATGTTTTCACTGTTACTCAAATATTCTTTCTTTATCATTTTTGCCTGTTCCCTCTCAACAAATATTATTTTTCTTCATACTTCACTAGGTGTAAATCCAGAAATTTTATGTTTCAATCAACTTTGTATATCCTTTACCGAATGTACTTATGGTTTTGTGTGTATATAAGTGTGTTTGTTAATATATTTGTATTTTTTTTTTCTTTAAATTATTTTATTAGAAACTTGTATTTACTTTATATTATCTTATTTCATTATTTTTAGTAATAATATTTTAGCCAGGTGTGATTTACTTTTTATAATTCATTTGCTGTTATTCTTAACTGACTTTGTCCCAGAATAAAATTTTCTATCTATCTATATTTTAGCCAGCTATTTATATATAGAAGCCATAGTAACACTATATTTTATTTGTATTTGAAGCGAACTAACTCACCTTTAAAATCGTCCATATTTAATTAACGTCCATATTTAAGTAACTACCTTAACGTCATTTTTACGTGTAGACCTATAAAAAGAACCCGGAAACACAATTGACGACTACCCGCACTTTTTGAGAGAATTAGTTAAATTTTATCTTAGTCTCTTTTTAAACTACAGTGTCTGTTTTTTTCTTCTCAAATTTCAGAGATTTTAGTTACGTTCAGTTTAATTTTGAATATAACAAGATTTTCTTTAGAACCAACTGTGCAGCTGATATTTTGGTGTTTTGTAGAAACGGTCAAAAGTTTAGGCGCTTTGAAGCTACCAATTCAAGGTATAAATTTTGGATTTTATCTCACATGCACCAACGATATAAAAAGAAATCAAAACTACCCGACCTTTTGCACGCCAAAATGTACTATTATATTGATATATTAGGGAATTCCGCAATATATTGTCCACTCTACGGGACATCCCGGGAGGTTCGGATTACTCGTAAAAGCGGACATTCGAGGTTCTACTATACAAAGTAGGTATTGAAAATGCTATTGTATATTGTTGGACAATATCCAACAAATAACATTAAGTAGCAGAACATGATGTAGGTACTTTAAAAGAGTGATCCGATTAAAACTAAATAAAAAATACATCAACAGAGGTAGAACATGTCAAACCAATGCATTTCGTATTCCTCCCTGACTGGGAAAAACAAAATATCGTGCATTTTAGGATTATTAGGATCAAATTACTTAAATTAATAATTAAATTAGATGAATCACTTACAATTAATGAGTATTCGTAATAGGAAAGTTAAAAGAAAATATAGGTTTCAAACATAATTTTTTTTTCAAACAATTAGTGCTCCTAAACGACAAATGTTATATAACAAAAAATATTCCCCATTAAATTTCTGATTAGTAAACTTTCGGCAAATTTTCGATTCGAGCAATACCAAATGAGCTAGGGCCTGTCAAAATGTTACATTATGTGATTTAAGTTAAATTAGACATTCCAACTTATCCTACCACTGTCCTCACCACTTACGCTGATGACACATGTGTATTATCAGTAAACAATGATCCCTTCATTGCCTCCCAAACACTCCAATCCCATATCCTAACCCTTCAAGAATGGTGTCAAAAATGGAGAATCAAAATAAATAAAAAAAATCTCAACAAATAACCTTTACCCTTCGTCGTAAGCCCACGACTTCCTGTCCTACAGTATCCTTTAATGATATTCCACTAATCCCTGTTGAACAGATCCGCTACCTTGGAATCCACTTGGACAAACGTCTTACTTGGAATCCATATACGAGGGTGAATCAAATATAAACGGTAATTTTCAAAATTATATTTATTGAATAATATTATACAGAAACTATACCTTCAACATTTTTCAATGTAGTCTCCTGCATTATCTACACACTTCTGCCACCGATTTGGAAGCTTGAATATTCCCTGTTGATAAAAAGACTGAGGGCGAGTTTTTAACCATTCGCGCACGTGCTTTTCGACGTATTCATTGTTTTCAAATCGTTTTCCTCCAAGTGATTCTTTCAGGGGCGCAAACAAAAAATAGTCACAAGGGGACAGGTCTGGACTGTAAGGAGGGTGTTCGAGAGTTTCCCAGCCCATTTCTTCCAATTTATCCCTTGTCAACAATGCGGTGTGAGGCCTTGCGTTGTCATGGAGAAGGATGACATCTCTAATGGGCACACCTCGTCTTTTGTTCCGGTAACTGGTTTTTGCTGACTGTAGCACCTGGCAGTAGTAAGCCGCATTCACTGTTCGTTGATCGTGAAGAAAATCAATGAGTAGAACTCCCCTTGAGTCAAAAAAAAATTGTTGCAAGAACTTTTCCGGCTGAGAGACGAGTTTTGGCTTTCACTGGGCAGCCTTCATCCTTCCTTCGCCACTCCTTACTTGCCATTTTCGATTCGGGGGTGTAATGGTGGACCCACGTCTCATCACATGTGACGATGCGCCTCAAAAAATCTTGGAGGAAAACGATTTGAGAACAATGAAGACGTCGAAAAGCACGTGCGCGAATGGTTAAAAACTCGCCCTCAGTCTTTTTATGAACAGGGAATATTCAAGCTTCCAAATCGGTGGCAGAAGTGTGTAGATAATACAGGAGACTACATTGAAAAATGTTGAAGGTATAGTTTCTGTATAATATTATTCAATAAATATAATTTTGAAAATTACCGTTTATATTTGATTCACCCTCGTACAAGACTAAAAAGACAAGAAACTGCCCGTCGTTACAGACTGCTTCAACATTTATTAGACAAACGTTAAAAGATCCCAATTAATTACAAAAGACTAATATACATGACTGTGATTAGACCTATCTGGACGTACGGAGTTGAGCTTTGGGGCTCCACTAAACCATCGAATTCATCTCGTATCCAATCCTTACAATCCAAAATCCTTCGAAAAATCCTCAATGCACCTTACTTTGTCACCAATAAACTTATCCATAAAGATCTTAATGTTCCATATGTTGCAGATTTAGCCCAAACCAGATATCTATCCTTTCATAGTAAGCTCCATAACCACTCAAATCCCCTAATTTCTCAACTTGCTTCCCACACTATTCCTGATAATCCTCCGAGGCGTCTGAAAAGAAGATAGCCCAGAGACCTTCTAGTGTAGAATTTTTATTAAAGTGCTAAAGTGCTACTGATGGGTAGTAATTTTCATGTTTTGTCACGTTTTTCTTATAGTTAACAGCACATTTACTTGATGTATATATCTTGTACAGTTGTAAATTTCAATAAATTGTTATTAAAAAAAAAAAAAGTTAAATTAATTAAAACAAAACATACAATTTCCTAAGTCCGTTGAATAATTAAGCAGATGCTTTGAGATTTGCATATAATTAGGCGAGGTGTCGCTCAGAATAAAAAAAAAGGGTGCAGTCTTTTTTGTGACTTTAAATTTTTGTCTCGATTTGAGTTTTAAAACTTTTTGAATAAACATTTCATGACTAGGACCGACTACAGCGAGCTTTAACGAACCGTTGAATATTCATAGTAACTTTAACCTGTTAATCAGGCGCTCACGCCAAGAGTTGCTACAAACTCCTCCTTCACTTCAAACAGTCTCTATAACTTTCATTAACGCTAATGGTCAGTTGAAACAATACCTGTTTGGAATTTCGGTGTAAATACCAAAACTGAATGTAACAAAGCACTGAATTTCATATAACAACTTGTCTTATTGGCTGAAATTAACTGAAAAGCCATCTACATTAAAGTACTTATAACTCCTTTTATTTTGGTCATGTTTATTTTTAACAATTTTTATCATAAATCATATACAAGACTAAAACGACAGGAAACTTCTCGTCGTTTTCCATTTCTTCAACATTTACTAGACAAACGTTCAAACCTTCCGATTTACTACAAAAGATTCATTTACAAGACAGTTATCAGAGCTATTCGGGCATTTGTCTAAGTTGCCCCAAAGCTCAACTAAACCTCTAATTCTTCACGTATCCAATCCTTACAATCAAAAATCCTTCAAAATAATGCTCCTTACTTTGTCACAAATAAACTTATCCATAAAGATCTTAACGTCCGATATGTTGCTGATTTAGCCCAAACTAGATACCTATCCTTTCATAGAAACTCCATAACCACCCAAATCCACTAGTCTCTTAACTTGCTCCCCATTCTATTCCCGATAACCCTTCGATGGCCTAAAGACCTTTTAGTGTAGAATTATTATTGAAGTGCTACTGAAGAGTAGTTCTTTTCAAGTTTTGACATGTTATAGTAATCATTATCAACACATTTACTAGATGTATATATTTTTTACAGTTGTAAATTTCAATAAATAGATTTTTAAAAATGAACAAACATTATATAAATTTCATAAATAAATCAAGTACATTACAGAGTGCGCTATTGAGTGTTCGTTTTAATAAACTGTTCATATTGCCAGTAAACTTGTTTTCCACACCATTCCCGATGCCCCTCCGAGACGTCTAAAAAGAAGAATATATTGAGAACGGACAATGTAAGAGTCGTTCAGATCAATTTGCCATGAATGTGAGGAACGTGGAAATGCTAGACTTGACAGTGATCCCAATATGAAACTCCAATTCCAAAACGCCATCTCTGTCTGGACGACGTGCTAGGTGACCTGGATATCTTCGCTGGGAACGCTTTAAGGTAGACATTAGTGAATGGAAGAAGACGATATCAGAGGTTATAGAAGACTCTAATAATGAATGAAGAAATCTTTTGCATCAGGTCATAAAGCTCTGGTAAGGGAGACTGTGTACATTTACCAGAGAACTTTTTCGACAAAAGGTGTTTGAATGAGATGAGACAGTATCAACAGCATTTCAATGACGTAAAGACAGGGTAATGTGTGAGAGATTTTAAAAGTAATAAGTTCCGTAAATGGACGGTTGTCTGTACAAAATTAATACAGGTTTTTATATGTGACAAAAAAAAAATCATAATTTCGTGTGGTTTATAATATTCTCATAGCTGACTCAACGAAATCTTGACCTTCTTAACCCAGCTAGAATAGGTTGGTACCTGTAGGATAACCCGTCCTTACTACCCTAGTTGGAGTACTTAAGTACGTTAAGCCACTGCATCAGCAACAAATATTGTGTATTGGATGAAATATTAGTTTTTTAAAGTTGGAAGATGGTTCCAGTAGGCATTAGGCTTAGCGGGCACATCTATGCAAGCTCCCTCAGCACGTGGTTAACGGAAACGTGACGGGGCATTGGAAAAAGAGCTATTTTTTCTCCTTCTTACTTTGTCACCCATCCATGGAGAATCACTCTTTTTAAGCTCTGGTTCTTCTTCTTCTTGGTTTGAAACAGTGGGGCTTCCAAGGTGACCCGCTGAAAAATTGGAGCAACAGGAAGAAAAAAAAAAGATAAAAAAAAACAAAAACAGAAAAATAAGTAGAGCAGTTCTTGACTCAAAATTTATATATTTTGTTTAATGTTTAGCTTCTCCTTTTAGGAAGGAAACTGGTTTCTACAGTAAAGATTTCGATTCCCGAAACATTTACTTATTGGAGGCAGTTGACAGTGCTTCATTATACGGGTTCTCAAAAATAAAAATGAAAAACTCCAAAGCAGCCAAGATATCATCTTCTACCCCTGGTGGCCATGGCTAATAAATACAACGAACACAAAAAATGTCGTCTTGTCCCCAAAATGAAACAGTACTGAGAATAAGGGAGGGGAGGATAGGGCTGAGACTCGGGAGTTGTGTAGACACAAATCGTACTTCGAGTTAACGATTGTTGGTTCGAGTAAACGAATACAATTCATCATATAAAGGCAATCGGGAAATGGAGTCCCTTCGAATTATCTATTATTTTATTATTCTTAAAAGTTTTTTTTTTTATTACTGAATCAAGAATATTTTTTATTTCATTACATATTATTACTGGTTTTCTTGACTAGTACAATTTATAGAGAAATCTCACCGCTTACTCCTATCTACAGTGTTTCGTTAAAGATTTTTATTAATATTTGCGATTCCTCAAGTAATTATCAGAACCTTCGGAATATTTCCCTGGCTCTCGTGAAGAAGCCGATTTGACAAAATTGTGCACTTTCCATTACCGTCTGCCTTGAAGTTGTCAAGCTTACAAAATGGTACAAACTAACTTTTGAAAAGTGGGCAAATTCACCCCGGATAGTGAAGTCGCACCGATTGGCATTTTTTTTAATTTCTCAAATCGTTTTCTAAAATCCAGTAACTACTTTAAAAACACTATCTGCGCTAAAATAGATACCTTAAGGAGCACAACTTTAAACATATTTCACACCCCTAAATTGATCTTTAAAGACTCAGTTAACGTTATAGTTGATGATTATTTTTGGGCCTATTGACTTTTTCACTACAAATCAGCGATTCATCTTCTTGTCGTTTGTTTTTTTTCGGTTTAACGCCCTTATGTACTCCAACTATGGCAGGAAGGACGGATTATCCTACAGGTTACCAACCTATTCTAGCCAGGGTGGGAAGATCAAGATCTATTCGTGGGTACGACACGAAATAAATTGTAACCCGCCCAGGTGGGGTTCGAACCCAAGACCGTGAGGTTACGATCGCGCTGAGACCCACCCACGCCGATTCATCTTGTTTTGGATGTTCGTTGATAAAAATAACGAAATTCTAAATTATTATTGTTATTTATATGCTTTGTTAGGTATTTCTATTTTCATTAGGGACATATTCTTATCTGCTGTTGAAAAGATTTCTTTTGCAGACCCCATTTTCTTTTCTGTGTAACTTTTTCTTCCTTGGACAATATTAACTGCATTATAGTGGCCAGCTCGCCTTCAGGACTTTTTGCCTTCCTGAAGAAGAGACCCCCCCCCCCCCCCTCCTGGTCGCCTCTGGGAAGGAGAGCAGTACGTGAGGCGGCAGGGCGGCCTATATCCACGGCCATCTAGGTCGCCCCTCAGCGGGCTACACCTGTTTTGAATAGGTCCCCGATCTGGGACAGTCTTCAGGATATGACTGCCCAACTGGATCCGCCAATCCTCGATAATCCCATCTTATCTCTCCGCGTTTAAGTTGATTTAGGAGTACCGATAGGGGGAGGGAGGGATAAAATTACTGAAAACATTCCATATCTGCAATATTTTGTCTATCCACGATTTTTTATCCGTAAAATTTAAAGGAAAGAAGTTATCGGTTCACGTACCTTTTGGTTGGGGGTCTATACATTTTAATCGATTCCGATGATTATTTTTTTTCTAGGTAGGCCATACCTCAGAGGCGGTCTCAAAACAAACAGAAATTAAATTAAAGTTTATTATTGAAAAGAAGTGCTTCAAACAGCCGTCAAGGTAGCACGCTGAGACCCTCGCCCCAACTCTTTCGGTCATCGAGGCCCCAAAGAGAGAAATTTAATGGAGAACATTTGTTGTTTTTCAACAATTGTTGCTAGGACCTACCGTTTAGGGGCTACTTTGATTTGAATTTTTAAAAAATCACGTTTTTAAGCGTTGGGGTTTCTGAAACGCTTCAGCTCTATCGGTATTGCTCGAATCGATTATTTGAAGACAGTTTTCTTATGAGAAGTAGTAGGTATAAAAACAGTAGATTATAGTTAGGCATGTAATCTATTGATTTTTCCAGTTTGGGAGGAATGTAGGTTTGTTTTTTTCAAGTTCCCTTAGGGCTTTAATGTATTGTCATCAGGGATTAATGAATGTAGTATCACCACGCCTACAGATTGTACCACAGGGTGCTGAGCCCCTCATGCTTGATCAAATTTGTTGCTTTTAATGTAACCTTACCATATATTTACTGGTTGTAAATGAGTACAGTTGTAAATAAAACTATTATATTAAATTTTTAAAAATAAATAAAAGGGGTGTTTCTCACATTACATATTCTTGTATTAAATTACTAGATGCAGATGTACTTGTAAGTTCTGAGACTGGCGAATGATCGGGAAGTTTTCGAAATATTTTTATTGTTGTTTGCTCCTTCACATATTCAATTCATCTTCTTATCAGAATTGTATCTTATCGTATGATATAATGGCCATTGATGTGATTGAAGGCCAGGTCTTTGACAGAAGGTGGGTCAATGGCGTGAAATCGCCCTTGGTAAGGGGGGGGGGGAGACAGGTGCTACTTACCTTAGATCAAATTTCAGGTAATAATCTTAAAAACACGACCTCTCCAGGACGATTGTCACTTGTTTCTTTGTAGAACCAGTTCCCATGGTAACTAGTCTCCATCGCAATTATTGCGTGCTTCTTTAACTTATATAGTCTCCTCTTAATGGAAGCTTGTTATTGATGTCATAATTGAAACAAAATGGTTTTTGTATTTTATTAATTTTGGGGAAGTAGTCCAGTCAATAAACACAATGTAGAATGCATGAAGTCTGCGATAATTTTTGCCTTCGTAGCTTCGTTGGTAGTCAGAAGGTAAACATACTAAAAGTCCTCGCCCCTGGGAGGTGAGCTAACTGTGGGTGGGAGAGATCATTTTGTTTGGTTTTTCGATTATATCTCGAAAACGATTGAATCTAGAAAAGTATTTTCAAGTAAACTTTAAAGCTAATCGAATCTATATATATAAAATGAATGTGTGTGTGTTCTGTCTGTTCTCGATAGATTCAAAAACCATACATCCAATCGCCGTGAAAATTTGGTAAGTTATTAAGTATATCCCCGGAAAGGTTTTTGTAAATTTTTATTTAAATCAGAGTTGGGGTTCAAGAAATATCCCAAAAATATCAAATAATATTTATTTTTATATATTACTTTAGTGCAGGTGTTATTAAACAATTACCAATAAAACATATGTTCTAAATTAATCTATATCTCCTTAGTTTTTTAGGAAGGTTTTAAGAAGAATAAAATTCCGTAAAACGATTTCAAATTCATTTTGATGTTTCAGGTTTATACGTAGGTATCTTATTAAAATAACATTTAATTAGTAATATTTGTTAAGAGTTTAACCATGAATAAATTGAATAATTAAATTTTTACTCATAGAATTTACTTTTATAAAACAAAACTAACCGCAAAAAATACTGAACCAATCTTTACCAAATCTAAACTACATCATCTTCTTAGTTGAAAGAAGGTTTAGCAATAAGGAAATTTACATATTATCAATTAAATTGTTGCTAAAAAGAGATAAAAATGTGGTACGCAGTAAATTTTGAAAATTGGCCGATATGTGGCGAGTGCCATTTAAGAGAGGTTATAGCGGTACAATGTTATATAGAGCTAGAAATTGATAATAAAATTGGTTTAATTCAAATAAATTGTTATAAAAAAAAAGCTATAAATATTTAGTGTGACGTGTGGATACTAGGGATAATCGAACGATAAGTTGTTAGCACCATTCTGCAACAGAGTTTGCAATGGTAAAATTATTAAACCCATCTGTGCCAAATTTTAACTACAAAATTTTCATAGTTCTAGGAAGATTTTAAATAGTATAGTTACTATAATAATTCTTTAGGTAATAGTCGGCTTACGAGCCACCACCAAGTTTGATCCTTACGCTTCACTTTGAGTTTAAATTTATTGATAGTTCTTTCCTATAACCTCACATGTAAGCAAACCTCTACAGGTTCAACTTGGATTGTGTTTTTTAGTCTGTTATATTGATATTTAGTCTTCTTAAATGTAAATAGGTGAAACAGAAGTTAACAAAATGATTTTCATAAAGGATTAAGTGTTTTATCAATTCATGTTTTCTTATTTCCTCTTGTCCAATGTGTAAAAGTGTTACAAAACTTAAGAACATTAATTTGTACATGGATTTGGTGTTTTATATATTTTGATTTGTTGTATCAATTTAAGTGATAAAATTTCAGTATACATATTTTTTTGAATGGATTCTTTGTCATCCATAATACTTAATGCCCTAAAGTGAGATAGATTTATTGAGATTAATTCAATAAAACATATCGGTTTATAAATAAATGTGAGAAAGTATATCATAGGTTTCATGTTTTTTTATTTTCACTTCCCCTAAAAATAATATAGCAGAAATTAACATCCTAACTTTCAACATGGATTCTGTCTTATATTATATAATTCCTTATAACATGGAGAATGGACAATGTGAAAATAATCATAGATTAAGAGGTGTACTGTTGGTAATAACTATTGGTGTAATTTTATAGATTAATGTATTTTTTTTTTAAATTTAGAAGCCTGATGATGGAGTATTTTCTCCGAAACATGTAGCTACAAATGTTAAACAAATAGGAGTTATGTTAGATAAATTCTTATTGATTCTGCCTTTATATATTTATAACATCTGTGGCACCTGTGCATAGTGGGCTAAGTATATTGAAGAAACAATGCTCAATTGCATTCTTCAATACAAGACTTTTATAGATAAACAAATTATTCTTCGTTAATCAACTATTAGTAAAGTTCTTTAATTATGAGAGCGGGCGAAGTCGCTACGGGGAAAGCTAGTTTCCTATAAAATTGATTATATACTTTTTTTTTTTTTTAATTGGAGTTTTCCACTATTGTGGTTTTCCTTCCCCTAAATATCCCTCAGGATCCTTCTCCAACCTTCCCTGTCCAAGGCCTGTTCCTCTGTTATGCCATGTCCCATCAGGCTTTCTTCAACTCCGTCTCTCCACCTCACTCTGGGTCTTCCCCTTCTCCGTCTTCCATCCACTTCCATGTCCATTATCTTCTTCGGTAATCTTCCTGGAGGCATTCTTCTCACATGCCCGAACCTGCTGAGTCTTTTTTCCTCAATGGTCGATAGGATATTCCTATTTATCACCATCATTTCTCGGATATCTTCGTTTCTAATTCTTTCTCGTCTGGATTTCCTCGCTGCTCTTCTCCAGAAGTCCATCTCAGCTGCTAGTAGTCTTTTCCGTTGCCTTACATTGATTACCCATGTCTCAGATGCATATGTCGTAATAGATTCGAATATTGATTTATATATTAGGATTTTAGTACTGGGTTGTATATTTGAGCTCCAGAGAACACCATTTAGCATTGCTGTGACTTTTCTTCCTTCTCCTATTCTTCGTTCAATATCGCTGGTGGAAGTGCCTTCATTATTGAACATTGATCCCAGATATTTAAACTTTTCTACTGTTTTGATACCTTTTTCAATCGGCAAGGTATCTGTCGAGGTGCCAAGATGCTCTGTTTTATTATAATTAATATTCATACCCCATTTTCCATATGACTCTTCAACTCTCCTGAGCATGTAGTTAATGTCATCTCTATCTTGGGCCAAGATTACCTCGTCATCAGCAAACATAAGGTTATTGATGTACGCGTCTCCCCCAATCCCTATACCCATCCTCTCGCATTTTCTCATCCACTCTCTGAGAGCGACGTCTATATAGATTTTAAAAAAGGCAGCATCCCTGTAGTAGTCCTTTCGAGGTTTGAAATTCTCCAGAAAGTTTCGACCCCGTTTTCACTTGGCATGTATTTCTGTGGTACATTTCCTTTATAATGTTTACCATGTCTTCCGCAATATTAGCCTCTTTCAGAGCTTCCCATAATTTCTTTCTAGGAACCGAGTCGTACGCCTTTTCCAGGTCAATGAATAGACATTCCACATTCCATTATATACTTATTTGTCGAAATTCCAACGGTTTTCGAGATATAATACGTTATTAAAATTTGATAATTTTAGAAATAAAATGTTTACTTCACTTTTTGTTAAAGATTTGCTTCAAATACCAGAAATGTACACATGAAATTAAAATAAATTTAAGGTACTAGAAGCAAAAGTTTGACAAACAGTGAGGTAACATCTGTTTTTTCCCGAAAATCACCTATTTTTAATAACGAATATCTCGAAAACGGTTAGAAATACTACGAATTTATATTGAATCAATTTTATAGGAAATTTAATAAGCTTTAATGTTTATTTGAAACACATTTTTCTTGAGTCAACCGTTTTCGAGATATAATCGAAAAACCAAAAACATTGAACTTCTCCCCTCCCCCCACCGTTAGCTCACCCCCCAGGGACGGGGACTTTTAGTATGTTTACCTTCTAACTATTCCTAAAGAATCCATGAATTCAAAAATTATCGCATATTTCATGCACTCGACTGGACTGGACTAAAGGTTATGTAAAACTTGAATGGAGAGTCGTACTGTTTATTCCTAGATAATAATCCGTTGTTGTAAAATCTTGGATCGGAAATGAAATTGGACATCTGCATTTTTATATACCTTTCTTTTTTTTCTAAAAACAAATCTCTTATCGAGTAAATATTGCTATCGGCCTTAGTTGAGGGCAATAAGTAATATAGGTGATTATGAATCCATTTATACAATATGGGTAATTAGAAATAAAATCAATATTAACTATTAAATATGTTAAATGAAATAAACTGAATTGAAAATAATAATGTAATAAAAACTGTATACCATGTACACAATCACTTAAGGAGGGGCCAACCCAGTTTTACGGAACTATAAAAACCTTATTTTTAATGAGATATTGGGAATCCATTCATTAAGATACATCAAACTGATAAAATTACATACTTAGGACTTGGACTGACAAGGGCCCCACATGTCAAGACAACAAAAACAGACACAGCTAAGACTGCGACTGCTATACTGAATACTTCAAACAGACGCTCGAAACTACCTTTAAAACAGAAACTTAACATTTACAGTTACTTGTTAAAACCTATCTGGACGTGTATGCATCGCAAATTTATGGATCGGTAAAAAAAAAAAAAAAAAAAAAAAAAAAAAAAAAAAAAATAATCTAAATTCTAATCTTTCAACATTTCAATCTAAATTCCAGAGACTGATAACAGTCTCTCTTCCTTACGTGTCAAACGATAGCTACATACAAACACGTATTTCGTTATAGTTAAGAGCCATATTCATAAAGTTTAGAGACACTTTCATGAAAAACTACGTGGACACTCTAACAAACTGGTATATAATATGTCTACAATACAAATTCCTGACATAACTCAACGGAAGCTGAAAAGAAGGTGGATGAGAGATCTCCTAGTCTAATCCCTAATAATTTAGTATCAGGCCTACAGATTGTACTACTGGGTGCTGACTCCCTTATGTCTGATCATGTCTGTTGTTTTAATGTAACCTCAACATTCGCTGTTTGTAAACAAAAAAATCAAGTTATAATAAGGATTTTTTTTTTTTTTTTTTTTTATTATTAATTCGTTAAAACCTGTGAAATTGATGTTACATTAAAAACAACAGACAAGATCAGGCATGAGGGAAGCAGCACCCATTTGTTCAATAATAAATTATTAGGTATTAGACTAGGAGATCTCCTGGATCCCTCATTCACCTCCTTTTCAGCCTCAGTTGAGTTAGATCTGGAATTTTTAACGTTGCCATATTCTGTACCTGTTTGTTAGAGAGCCCACATACTTTTAAAAATATATATATATATATATATATATATATATATATATATATATATATATATATATATATATAATATATGTATAAACTGTCGGAATACATAAGTCTGTATCTCCTTACGTACATTTTTTTCCTGGTTTCACTCATTTTTTTTTCCTATTGTGGCTAGGCTGTATGTTATATTATACTATGGGTCCTATTGTTCACTGAAGAACCTTCAACTAATGCGATCAGAATATTTCTGGATGAAGCCCTTCCGGTAATCCCTTTATGAAGCATTTGGTTATGGCTTCCTGCACTGGGCTGCTATTCGCAATATACTTTTTGAAGTTTACTCTTAAAATATTATAATGATGTAGGGTAACTTATATCAATAGATTTTTTAAATTAAAAATAATTAATATCAATTACAATTTAATTGAATTTTTTAATGAACCTATATTAAAAATTATTTGAAATTATTTTTTAAAAAATATTTTTTTATTTTCAGGTGAGTTGGATTTTCTCTTATTACTATTGTCTTGCCTATTGAGTGAGTAAGAATTATAATTAATTATCGTATGGATGTTATGAAGTTAGTTGTTTTGTTTTTTAATTTAATATATTGATAATGATATTTAAATGTTTTGAAGTTAAAATGCTATGCCTCTGAATTTTTATTCCTCGACAAAAAAGGAGATATTGGGATTAAGAAAGACTGATGAAGGTTTTAAACTAAAAAGTTATACGGAAATATATTAAAATATTGAAAAATTATGTGATGCAATGAGGAAACGTATATTCACATTGGATGGATATTTAATAAGAATGGATGAGAGAAGAGAAAACTTAGAAAATATTCTAACACAAAAACTGAAAACGAACACCTGGATGCGGCTGGCAAAATAAGATCATGAGCGGCGATATCTTATTTTGCGGCTGTAATAGTGGCACAACTCAAAAGATCATTTTTTATTATTTTTTATGGCTTCCTGCACTGAGCTCCTATTGAGATAATTGCGTTTAAAGTTTTCATTGCTAAGGAAAATGCATAAGAAATGTTATATTGATGTATAGTTGACTGTTAAGTATTATGAGAAGTAGATAGTTGGGGTATGCAGTCATAAAGATACACAGCAATTAAAAATTAAAAAACTTATTTTTTAATTGCTGTGTATTTTTATGACTGCATACACCAACTATCTACTTCTCATAAGAAATTTTAGTTTGCTTAAACGAGAGAAGGTATAACTTGAAGATGATTTCATTTAATCAAACTAAAGCATTTCCTATGCATTTTCCTTAGCGATGAAAACTTTAAACCCACTTATCTCAAAAAATTATTTTTTTGAGTTGTGCCTCTATTGCAGCCCATGAGCGGCGATATCTTCTTTTATCTATCTCTCGATTAAATGAAATGAAATGAAAAATACATTTTATTCTGGGGCCATTGCCCCTTAAGAATAATTATAATGTACAATTATTGGCGGCCTAGCTGCCGTATGTATAATTTAGAAATATAATAAAGGCAAGGAAATACAATTAAAATTAAATTAAGGAATTGAAAAGAAATTTAAATTGCAACATAAAGTAATAAAATTAATAATACATGTTTTAAAATATCACATGAAAAACAAATTACATCTTAAGGTTAGAAATTTAAAATTAGCTACAAAAACAAATTAGTAAAAAGCAAAAAAAAATATTCAATGAAAAAATACGGTAGACAAAGCTAAGAAATATAAATTATACGGAAAAATAATGTGAATGTGATCGTTCTTCGTGTTCATCTAAAACTGCCCCCAAGTTGAGAGGGAAGAAATTCAAATGGGAATGCAAAAAAATGAATTTTTGCCAACCCATGGCTTTATATGATAAAAGCAATTTTTCGACACTGTCATTTTTGCAACAAAGCTTAATACTTATGCTCTCCAATTTTTTTCATTTTGTAATATATTATAAAAGTTTCAAAATCAAATAGGTTTTTCTATTTTTTGTTAAAGCTTCCAATGATAAAAAATGCTCTAAATGTCGATAAACACCTCATTTTTCGACCTAAACCACAAATTTGACAAAAACCCGTGCCTGATTGAAATTTTCTGACTTGGGATTCGTATTCAGTTCATCAGTATTTTGAAGCATAGCAGTGTTAGTAGTGAAAATTATAAGTTCTTTATTCATGACTAGGGTTGCCATCTGACCGTGTCCGGCCAAATATTTGTTTGTCCGGCCTGTCCGGCATTTGTTTGGCTTTTTCATCGTCTCGTTGACAGTAACAATTTTATGGCTTGGTGGAAATGCGACTGTGTTAAGATCTTGGTAACTCCTCCTCTTACCTTTTAAACTACGCACTCGCGCGCAGTTTTTTTCACCACTAGGATCAAGTACCACGATCAGTTCTTGTGTTTTCTGCATTATTCAGTCAGCGGAGACCGAATTCGGTGAGCTAATTTTATAATTTATTTTATGTTGCACTGTTATGTTATTTACAAGAAAATATATATTTCCTGATACCCTATTAAGTCAGTACAAGATGTTTAAATCTGGGAAAGAGCCATAGCCATGGTATGCAACATTTTTATTTGTGACCATGCAATTTCAATAGCTAATACGGGCAAAGCTGACTTAAAAAAGCATTTAAAAACCGAAAAACATTAAATGGAGAATCATAGCAGGCTAAGAATTTATGGATTTTTATTATTTTTAGAAACATTTGAGATTGCTTTATAATTGGCTTTTTAATTTTAATCTTTTTGTTTTCTCCTTAGAACAGTGCATATATTTTTATATTTGTTTAATGAAAACTTTTAGTTGACTGCCAAAGTTGAGCTGTAGTTTATTTATTTTTGTTTTATATAAGTGAAGTCAATTGAAGACTGAAAATGTTTCAGGTAGTTATTAATTTTAATTTCATACATAAAGATTAAAAGATTAAGTGGTGAGCTCCTCCTGGCTCTGTTTCTCCTAATACGAAATAAAAAATTTAAACCTGATTTGGCCGATCTTGCTCCATCCCTCTCGGCTGATATGTATAATAAATTACTCTGAAAAAAAAACAATATGGTAAGTGAAAATATTTTTTTGCATATTGTCATGAATATTTACAAATATTCAAAGTGAATTTCATAATGATACTTAAGTTTTGCAAGGTAGCGTGCTGTTAAATGTCGCTAACCCTTGCGCTATTCTATCCTTCATATTAAATTTAATATTTCAACCTGCCATAACGGGCTCAGTCGAATATTATCTCGAATCCTTTCGTAGGTGATTTTAACGACAGAGCTGACATACGACATAAATCCATTGGTCATACACCGGTCGGCTCCAGGCGCAGGTGCATACCTATCCTGGGGGACTTGACACACACGGGGAACACAAGAGATAAAGTTGGGAAGGTTTTGCTATTTATAGTGTATACCGCCTTAGTAGGTCTGTTTAATTATCTCTCTCTCGCTCAGGTTTAGCAGCTATAGTGGTATAGTGGTCACGAACCTTCCGCTAACGGGAAGCTAGCTCGCTGATAATTGCTTCACCGACTTAGCACCTCCTATCTTGGGGCTATTTTATTGGTTTTGTCCACGATTTATAGCTACCTTGACACATTTGACTATAGTTTTTACGTATGAAGGATATTTAAATAAAAATTTACGCAAAAAATAAAAGAAATTCTCTTCAGGAGAAACGACGGTGGAGGCTAAATTTACACTCCCGATCTGGGCATTCGAATGGGTATGGAGTTTACTTTAAAGGGATTAGTTTTGTATTCACAAGGGTATCGGATATATTGGAAATGATGGTTAGAGCTTCTAACCATCTTAGAGTACGATTCATGCAAAAAGTTTTAAAAGTTGTTAAATAATTTTATACTTTTACAAGAAAGTCGCGGCTTCGCTCTCTGTCATGAGTAGGGTTGCCATCTTCTAAAATACAAAAGCCGGACTTGGCGCTGTATTAAGCCGGACATTTGCCACAAAAGCCGGACATTATCTTTAAAAAAAGACAAACATACCTTTTATAAAGCCGGATGTACGTTTTTTAAGTTGGAAATAACGGTAATAATAAAAAGATAAGTTACATATAATTTTTAATTAATCAAAGATATATTACATAATTTATAGTACAGTTTTAAGTTTTTAGTTATAACATTAACCACTTATTTATAGTCCTAGTATTATTTAAGATAACGAAAATTGAGTTCTTAAATCTTCCAATTCTCCTAATATCAAACTATCAAACTACGCGTAACGCCCAATCGTTGCCCAAAAACTTATTGCTTTTGACCAATTAGATCATCGGTAAAACATGCTTTTGTTACGACGTGTATGTATTATGATGTTCGAATTTTACTTGATAATTTGACGTGACCCGCTCAGGGTTTTTCCAATTTTTTCTCTGACAACCGTCCCACGAAATCGTCAAGACAGATCGTGATTGTCGTGGAGGATACAGAAATAATAATATTGGCAATGGAGGAGAGTTGTGTAAGCGAGCTGTGTTAGGGAACCGCTGTGTGTTGGGTAAAGGGCCAAAGTCTAAGGAAATATTTGCCGTGTCGTATAGTGGAGAATAACATTTATTAGGAGTAGTTATAGCCTATGTGAGTGGCTAGGGGGTTGTGCAAGGGTTGCCCAACTCGGCTCATCCCTACCCGATGAGCCTGTTGCCTGCTCCTGGCATTTCCCACGGCTTCTTGTCTCAGGCTTATTCGTCCTCCCTCCGCCGAAAATGTCTGTATAATCATTAATTCATATTTTTATATATACGGTAAACAAGGCAGTTATTGACACCGTTAAGGAAATATTCATACTAAAATGATTTACTCACATCTTTCTCAAAATGATTTTTCATACATTTTAGTTAGTATACACCGCTTATTTATTTATTTATTTTTTTTATTTTTTTTTTCTCACGAAACGGCCTTGGAGACCACGCGAATATCAATTTTTGGCTCCTCTCTTGTTTTTTCTTTCATTATTTCTCCGTGTCTCTTTTTTCTTTCTTCTGTCCACGCCACTCCCTTTTTTGAACTTCTTCTGCCCACAACAACCTTCAATTCTTTAAGTCTGTTTCTATATCTTTCTCTGTCCTGACAGTCCTGGTCCGCTATACCTAATCTTTCCGTTTCTTCTTTCATCTGTTTCAGATATCCTCCTGAGCTTTTATATCCACGGATTTTCTGAAATATTTGCTTATTTAGTCTTTCCGGGACCATTCTTATCATATGTCCATAGAATTTCAGTCTTCTAACCCGGATTTCCGTTTCTATGTCCCTTTGTATCTTTATAGATTTCCCGGTTGGGTCTAAGCCTGTATCCTTCTTGAGTCTTTTTGGGGCCATAGATCCTTCTTAGAATTCTCCGTTCAATCCTTAGTAATTCTTCCAGACCAGGAATGCAAGTGGTTTCTGTCCCGTATAAAATCACAGGTTTAACGACAGTGTTGTAGTGTCTTATTTTTGCTTTTGTGGACAGGGTTTTTTTGTTGTAAACGTTAGTGGTTGCAAAAGATAGTTTCTGTAGTTTAGTTATTCTTTCCTTTATACTTTCTTTTTCCGAACCGTTGCTACATATAGTCTCACCTAGGTACTTAAATTTGTTTGTTTCTTTATTGTTCCGTATTTGGTTTCCACTGATTTTTTTTTTTTGAAGTCTGGGTCGGCAGTCATTAGTTTTGTTGTTTTTTCGTAAGAGATATGTAGACCTGTTTTTTTCCGAAATTTCTGTCAGGATGTTTATTTGTTCGATCGCTTCTTCTTCCGTTTCCGCTAAAAGGGCAAGATCGTCTGCGTAGGCAAGGCATCTTACTTTGACATGGTTGTTCTTGGCCCTATAATCGGACCCGTATTATTAACTTTCCATAGTTCTTTCATTATTTTATCCAATACAACGTTGAAAAATGTTGGGGAGAGGCCGTCTTCTTGTCTAAGTCCTGTTTTTATTTGGAAAGGTTTGCTGCTGATCCCTCTAAATCTTACCTTGGATTCGGTGTCCGTTAGTGTAAGTTCTATTAGTTTTCGAGTCCTTTTTTTTTTTTTATTTTTTTTTTTTTTTTTTTTTTTTTTTTTTTTTTTTTTTTTTTTTTTTTTTTTTTTTTAGGTATATCCTTTTTTTGTTTAATGCAGGATTTAGGTATATCATTGTCATCATATTTCCCTTCACCTAAAAATATTTCTTTTGCTAAAGTTTCGACCAAATCATTGATGCCCATCAACAGGGGGTAAAACAAAGAATAGTCGAATAAAGAAATAGGAAAAAGATAGGAAACGTAAATAATAAAATAAAATAAAGAAAAACATTTATAAATTAAAAAAAATATTTATATAAAATTTTCTATTTTTTTTCCTTTACCACTTAATGCTAGCCGAAGTTGATAAATAATGGAACGCTCCACGGTGGCCAACTTCAGCAACATATAAAGTTCATTGCAATATTAAGGTTTATTCAAAGATTTAAAATCGCTTCCATAAATCGATAAAACATTGTGATAGCTCATATTATTTGATTATTTTTGTTTTAAAAGAGTATTGATTTATTATTGAACAAATATAGTGTAAAACAGGCAGTTATTGACACCCTTAAGAATATATTTACTATATTTTAAGCTAAATAAAAAGTGCAAACAGCAAACATTATTCCTGGAATGTATTTTACAATATAGTGACAAAAAATAATGTAAAATCAGTTATTGACACCCTATGGATATCTTTTAAAATACGGACAGAATAGAAAAAGTACTTTTACACAGTTGAGTTGTAGGAGTTAAAATGAATTTTATGATCTTGTTGTTTTGGTCTAGTATTTGTTTTTCTTATATTTATTGTCCAGTCAATAAACACATTGTATAGTGCATGAAATATGCGATAATCATTTACTTCATAGTTAGGAATAGTTAGAAGGTAAACATACTAAAAGACCCCGCCCCAGGGGGGTGAGCTAATGGTGGGGGGGAGGGAAGAAGTTCAATTGTTTTGGTTTTTCCTTTATATCTCGAAAACGCTTTACTCTAGCAAAATATTTTACAGGTAAATATAAAAGGTAATTTAATTTCCTATAAAATTGATTCTATATAAATTTATTTTGATTTATAATTCTATATAAAACGAGATATTCGATATTGAAAGTGGATAATTTAGCAAAAAAATTAATTTGTAGCTCACTTTTTTGTCAAACATTTGCTTCTAGTGCCCTTCACGATCATTTTTTAGAAAAAATTACAGATCATAGTTGTAGAGCAATTTAATTTTATTTCATACATACGTTTCTGGCTATTGAAGCAAGTGTTTGACAAAGTGGGTGGTAAGCATAAAATTCCCCCCCCCCAAAAAAAAAAAAATTATCGATTTTTAATTACGTGTATTTCGAAAACCGTTGGAAGTTTAACAAATATGCATATAATCAATTATACAGGGTGAGTATCTCTTAGCGTAAAAAAAAAAATTGGGTGAAACTAGATCAAAAGTGTAGCCAAATGCCGCAGACCTCACCTTTCTATTCCAATCCGTTGCAGATATATGGTAAATAAACGATTTTTTGGAGGAAAGCATGTTTTTTTACGATAAAAGCTGTAATATCTCCATTTTGTTTAAATATTTTTCAAATATTGATCACATTTTCGGATTTAGCAATAAATTTCCTATAAGATCGGAGTAATTTAACCTTGAATTTTACAAACTTGGGACCTAAAAAATATCTTTATCTTCACCTAATTTAGGGAAGTTACAATTTCTTATAATACTTCAGCGCTCACTGCTTTTCATAAAAACAATCCACAAAACTGCAAAGCTCTCAAAAACTTACAAATTTAATAAGCTTTCAAATGATATGTTAAACGTAATGATTTTGTTTTAATTTCATGGAGAAATTTACTTTTGAAACCGAAAAAACATGGTGTTCTCATTTAGCATACAAATCAGGTACTTTGGTAAATAAGACATTATGATAATCGCTTGATGAAAATCTGTATTTTAAATAAAAGAAACACTTCATTAGAATAAAAAGCAAAGAAAAAATATAATATTTATTGACATAAATTTTAGGCCAGTTCAGGTATTCATAATAACAACAGCGACTTTGACCTCTCTCAGTACTAAGCACATTATCGCTATTTCATAGTTATTTTCCTGTTTATTTTGAAATGGGAGGGGATTATTGTTTATTATTTTATTTTTATTTTGATATAATGATTGAAAGTTTGATTTGGAAATTAAGAAGCTACAGAGATAAAAGTGTCACTATCATTAGAAAGACCCTTGCTAATATTGCTTATCCTTAGCTTGAGGGCCCATTTTATTTATTGGGATTATTTTTTTCTGTTTGGCAATACACCTGCGAAGATGGCAACGTTCACAAATGGTGAGTACGCTGACATACATTTTTTGTATGGTTTTTGTAATGGAAACGCGAGTGCAGCGCGGCGGGAGTACCAACTTAGGTTTCCAGATAGGCGCCTCCCCTCTACGATAGTGTTTTCACGAACTCATCAACGTTTATCTGAAACAGGTTCCGTTCATAAGTTACGTCAAGAATTGGGACAAGTTCCTCATGATGTTGAACTCGAAGAGGAAATTATTGATATAGTAAATGAAAATCCCAGTGTTTCATCAAGAGACTTGGCCCGTGAAATTGGTATCTCCCAAAGGTCAGTTATCAACATTTTGCACCGAGAACATTTTCACCCATATCATTTCACACAAGTACAAGGGCTAGAACCTAATGATCATGTACATAGAATACAATTTTGCCGCTGGCTTTTAAATAGAGACATTCAAGAACACCAGTTTCTGAGGAAAATTTTATGGACAGATGAGTCTCTTTTTACAAGGGAAGGAATTTTTAACGTCCACAACCGGCACTACTGGGCAGCTGAAAACCCACATATGGTTCAAGAAGCATCTTTCCAGCATCGTTTTACAGTGAATGTGTGGGCTGGGATAATAGGGGACCGACTCATTGGGCCACATTTTTTGCCCAGCAGATTGAATGGAGAAAGTTATTTGGATTTTTTACAAAATATTCTACCACAACTTATTCACGACATTCCACTTGATGTTCAGCAAAACATAATATTCCAACACGATGGTGCTCCTCCACATCATTCGGCAGTACGGGAATGGCTGAACCAACGATATTCGACCTGGATAGGTAGAAATGGTGTGATACATTGGCCAGCTAGGTCACCTGACTTAGCTCCAATGGACTTTTATGTGTGGGGCTACATAAAAAGCGAGGTATATGCCAGAGAAGTGACCAGCATTGAGGTCCTAAAGACGAGAATTCTGGAGGCCGGAGCCAAATTGCAACAGCGTCTGACTTTAGCAGTGACCGTAGGGGCTGTGAGAAAGAGAGCAAGAAGCTGCATTCGAAATAATGGAGGACATTTTGAAAATTTAATAAAATAACGGACTCTGGCGGCGCTTTATTGACAGTGATTCTTTTATTTTCAAATTAACAAATTTTTTCTTTGCTTTTTATTCTAATGAAGTGTTTCTTTTATTTAAAATACAGATTTTCATCAAGCGATTATCATAATGTCTTATTTACCAAAGTACCTGATTTGTATGCTAAATGAGAACACCATGTTTTTTTTTCGGTTTCAAAAGTAAATTTCTCCATGAAATTAAAACAAAATCATTACTTTTAACATATCATTTGAAAGCTTATTAAATTTGTAAGTTTTTGAGAGCTTTGCAGTTTTGTGGATTGTTTTTATGAAAAGCAGTGAGCGCTGAAGTATTATAAGAAATTGTAACTTCCCTAAATTAGGTGAAGATAAAGATATTTTTTAGGTCCCAAGTTTGTAAAATTCAAGGTTAAATTACTCCGATCTTATAGGAAATTTATTGCTAAATCCGAAAATGTGATCAATATTTGAAAAATATTTAAACAAAATGGAGATATTACAGCTTTTATCGTAAAAAAACATGCTTTCCTCCAAAAAATCGTTTATTTACCATATATCTGCAACGGATTGGAATAGAAAGGTGAGGTCTGCGGCATTTGGCTACACTTTTGATCTAGTTTCACCCAATTTTTTTTTTTACGCTAAGAGATACTCACCCTGTATAGGAAATTTAATCAGCTTTAATTTTGATCTGTAGCATATTTTCTTAGGGTACACCGTTTTATATATATAATAGAAAAATCCCAAAACAGGACATTCTCCCTTCCACCCCCCCCCACGTGCAAAGGCTTTTGATATGTTTACCTTTTAACTATTCCTAAGGAAGCTATGAAGTAAAAAATTATCGCATATTTAATTCATTCTGCACCCCTCATTTTAGCACTCATTGTCTGGACTATTAAGGTAGGGTGTCAATAACTGTCCGGTTTACCTTACAATGTTAATTATTTCTTTTTCATTAGCTTGTTTTCTATGGACCAATATCAGAGAAATTACTTTTCTTCCCGTTAGATTGTATTTACAAAATTTTAATTTAAACATTTAATATTACTGCTCACTGGCAGTTTTTTAAATGATATTTAAAACTTTATTGCTTTAACTGGTTATATTTGTTTCAATTTTTGGAGTGTATTTATTATATTGGCATTGGTATTAGTCCTTTTAAATGATGTCTTTTTAGTTCATTTAAATACATGAAGTTTCTATAGATATCCACTTGAAGTTATTTATTTCTAAATAAATGAAGATATGTATGAACCAGTCGATTAATATAGATTAATACTAATATTTAATATAATGAATATAATTTTTTTTTTTTACATTTATTGATATTTACAACTATATCGTTACGTTTTTTGCACCTTCAAAAATGTAACATTTTGACACTCCTCTAGCTCTGTTGGTGCTGCTCGGATCAAAAAAATTGACGACAGTTCTCTCATCAGAAATTTAATGGAGAATATTTTCAACATAGAACATATTTTACCGGTGACCTACTTGGTTAAAAGCGATACGTTTTTGGGGAACGCGAGGGCATTACACGAAGTTTAATTAGTTTGATATTAGGAGAATAGGAAGGATCAGTTAAGAGCTCAACTCTCGTTTTAATAAATAACTCTATCACTAGGAGATAGGTTTGAGCTCCTTTTTACTTTGTTGAAACTGTCTTGAACCACCACCGCCAGCAGAGTGACTCCTCCTCGCTCAACATAAAAGAAGGAAGACCATCCGTCAACAGAGTGGATCCAGCAGCTGCCGAGGACACCCATCTTCAAATGCCGCAAGGCAATCCAAGATCGTAACTCCTTTCAATTCCTATTGTATATATTGTAAATAAATGGAGGATTAGAAAAAAAAAAAAAAAAAAAAAAAAAAAAAAAAAAAAAAAAAAAAAATTGACTTTGTATCTCCTAATACGAAATTTAAAAAAAAAAAAAAATTAACCTGGATTTGGTCGATCTAACTCGATTTCTAGAGTTGGTTTCTCGGAAAAATATTTAAGTGCTGACCTTGAAACCGTTTATAACATGGTCTATGAATGTCTCAAATAATTCGATATTGTAATTAAAATTCGAATTTTAGTTATTGTATTTAAGATTAGAATTTTACTAATTACCATTATTTTAATTAGTATACATTTTCAGAAAAAACAATAAAACAAAAAGGGGAAAATCTCAAATGAAACTACTGTTATTGAACTGAAATAAAATGAATAATTGAATTAGTCATCTAATATAATACAATAACAAAATTTTATTTCGTTTTGTCGCTTTTTGTTTGTACAAAATTACTCTCCTTTTGAAATAAACTATAAAATCATACAGGTAAGCGGAAAAAAATAAATAACATAAGGGCACAGGCGGTCAGCTGGATTAAGATATCTAATTCAAAAATTCACCTACAGATAATTAAATCACAGGTAAGCAAAAAAAAAAAAAAAAAAAAAAAAAAAAAAAAAAAAACGATTAAAAACATATGAACATCAAAGATCAAGGCGCAACCCCTAAAACATGTTCCTTGTTATTCTTTATAAATAATAGGCTAAAGCTGACAGGCTCATGGGGGTCATTTTTTTGTTGCATAATATTTCTCGCTATGACCTACAGTTTAATTCTAAAATTAATTTACATTTTAGGAAAATCAGTGGATTATAGATAGACCATGATCTATTGGCTTACGCAGTTAGGGTTTAATGTTTTATTTACCGATTTAATATAATTAAAAAAGACTAAAACGACAAGAAACTGCCCGCCGTTACAGACTACTTCAACATTTACTGGACAAACGTTCAAAGCTCCCAATCACTAAAAGACTTATATATATGACTGTGATTTAGACGTACGGATCTTTAGAAAAATCCTCAATGCTCCTTACTTTGTCACCAATAAACTTATCCATAAAGATTTTAGTGTTCCATATGTTGCTTATTTAGCCCAAAGCAGATACCTATCCTTTCATAGTAAGCTCCATAACCACTACAATCCACTAGAGTCCCAACTTGCTTCCCACTCCATTCCCGATAATCCTCCGAGGCGTCTGAAAAGAAGATGGCCGCTAGTAGGTATCTAGACCTTTTTAGTGTAGATTTTTATTGAAGTGCTACTATTGAGTAGTTTGTATTCACTATCAACACATTTACTTGATGTATATTATTTTGTACAGTTGTAAATATCGATAAATGAAAAAAAAAAAAAAAAATATATATATATATATATATATATATTATTTTATTTTTTGAAGAGAAAAGATTTAACCCGGTCGGGATCTTTTCAAATCTTTTCTCTTCAAAAAATAAAATAATATATTTAATAATAATGAATAATATCAAGAAAAATTACATATATATATATATATATATATATGTTTAGTAAGGTTCTTGAGGTTCAGTCATAAAATAAAAAAACAACTATTTTGGTGACGTTTCGAGACTATATCGTTCTCATAATCATGCCCTACAGTGAAAAAACAGGTTACAATAAAATTATATAAGTTATACAAGTTGTTTCAAAACATAAAGTTAGCTACAGTACAGGTATATAACAACATGTGTAGGGTAATAAAAATATATATAATTACAGAATATAGAGGAGTATGAAGCTACTTACAATGTTGCTGGTGGATATGAATAGACTAACAATTCTAGTACACAACTAACCTAGGGGAGTGAGTTTAAACAGACAGTTAACAAGGGTTAGTGGGGAAAAACCCTATTTCTTAAAAATTAAGTTAATAGGACTGTGTGGGTATTCCCAAAGATGCAGGTACAAAAATATTTCAGTGTAATATACTAATAAATGGAAGAATGGTATGATGTTTAGTAATATAAATGTAAATGTATATTATTGGTCTGAATGTATTAAGTTGGAATAACAGGTGTTAAGATTTAAAACGTCTGATTTTTTGTTTATTGCGCGGTTTTTAAATTTTTCTATGGTTATCATTTCTTTAATATTTCTTTTAAAATTATTTTGTTCATGATGAATAATTTTGTGGGAATCAAATTTAAAAGTATGTTTTGTTTGCCTGTAATGTGTGGTGAGAGCTGTTTGGTCAGGTTTGTTCGGGTTTTTATTTATAGACGTGCAACTGTATTTATGTTGATACACTCGTCGTTTAAGATATTGTTCCGATGTACCAAAATAAGACTTGCCACAACTATCTTCACACGGAATTTCATAAACAATATTAGACTGTAACTCTAACTTATCCGTATCTTTGGTTTTGGTGAATAATTTATTAATGGGGGAGGTATTTTTGAATGTGACCGTGTAGTCAGTTTTATGTTATTTGTGAGTGTTTTCCTGAGCCTTTCTGATAGTGCTTGTATGACGTTTTTATGACTGAACCTCAAGAACCTTACTAAACATTTAATAGTAACAGTCAAGAAATTTATCCTTACAATGTATATAAATTCTTAGATTTATGATATGCTCAGAATGGGAACTAAATATTGGGTACAGACTAGTATAAAAGTATCATGACAAACTCCATGGACAATAAAATATAACGATAGTCGTCCAGAACATATCGGGCATATAATATAATGTTTCAGCTTCTTCAGTTTGCAATTTTAATCCTGTTTCTTCTCTTTCCAATTGCGAATACATTCCTTCAAAGGTTTTCTGTTTGGCTAGTAATAGCAATAATTAATTTGTTTTGGATGAGAATTGTTTTAAAGTCTGTACCAAGTAATATTGATATAGTGATTCTAAAATATAGGAGCTATCTTTCAAAAATGTCCACTTCAGAAAATGCTTAACGCTTTCAGTCACCGCTTCCACAATTATAGACATCAACTTTGTCGTCATTTTTTCTTCTTTACTTATTAAAAAGAAAAAAAACAAAAAAAAAAAAAAAAAAGTACATATATTTTCTTTCACCTTTTCAAAAATATCAATTATCAAAGAATGCCGCTTTGGAAATATTATAAAAATTATGAATTCATCGTGTGTCACGTTTATTTTTTTTTCTTACTACTACTGCAAGGCATGTGCTGAGCGGAGAATGTTTGACCTTGGTTGGGATCGATTACTGCTGGTGAATGGATGAAACTAATCGATCCTACAATCGATAATTTTATCAAATAAAAGCGCAACTAAAATTTTGAAAGCCGTGAATCACAACTAATTGTTCTTCCTTTGTTAATTCCGGAGAAAACAATTGAGTTAATGATTATTTTTTTATGATTTTTTTTTTTTTTTTTTTTTTACTGTTAAAGCAGAAACATACATGTATATTGTTCACGCCTGTTTTCTATATCGAATACATAACATCTTTAATCCTCAAATAAGTAATTATTCGTATATTTCGGATCCTAATAGAGTTTAAAGCAATAAAGATATTGCGACAATATTAAAATTTTGATTAAAATTTGTTTGTAATATTGTAGGAAATTAGCTATTATTTTAATTCTTTAAAATATTGTGTGTGTTTATATTATAGTAATATTCCCCTGTCGCGGCTTCGCCCGCTCTCATAAATAAAGAAATTAGATTATTTCAACTAATAATTGAATTTAATTTGTTTATCTATAAATTATTGAATTTAGCGTTATTTCTTCAATATATTTTCACACAATAACGATTGAATGGAAAATCAGTAATTCTTATCATATATTTCTAGCTCTATATAACACCGTACCTCTGTAACCTCTCTCGAATGGTGCTCGCCACCTATCGGTCGATTACCAAACTTCACACCACATATTTATCGCTTCTTTTTTTTTTATGGTAATATAAATAAAAATCATTGAATTTTATTGTTGCTAAACCTTCCTTGAACTATGAAGATGGTGTGGTTTACGTTTGCTACAGATTGGTTCAGTAGTTTTCTCGGTTAGTGATAACAAACGAAAAATGGGTTGCACTAATAGTATAGATATTTATAGAACACTACCTACGAGCTTAACAAAATTTTTAAAAATACTCAGTACAGCAATTATTGTAGTATTGTTTGAATTATTATTTCTTTATTTGATTTTTTAAAATTTTCAAAGAATTAAATATTTTACTTTTATTCAATTTTTTTTTTTTTTTTTTTTTTTTTTTTTTTTTTTTTTTTTTTTTTTTTTTTTTTTTTTTTTTTTTTTTTTTTTTTTTTTTTTTTTTTTTTTTTTTTTTTTTTTTTTTTTTTTTTTTTTTTTTTTTTTTTTTTTTTTTTTTTTTTTTTTTTTTGTAAATGAATATTACAATATTTCTCGTTTTTCCATCTCTTAAGTAAACAAATAAATCAGATGTTTTTCCAACGCGTGAGCAGGCCAACTATAACTGGATGAGAGAAGCATGGATTTCCTAAATTTAGTCACCTATAACTTGTATACATCCAATAAATGTACCAATAGGCCTGTAATCTTTCCCTGAATATGTGGGGGAAAATTCCGGCTCACATGGAGTATTATCTCTTACCATTTCAAAGCCTATAAAAGTCACACACATATATTGATTTTTATGTATAAAGATTTTTTTTTTTTTTTCATTTCTTTTTCCTTTATTCGACTCTTCTTTGTTTTAGCCCATTTATTTATTTATGATGGCCATCAATGATTTAGTCAAAACGTTGGCACATAAGATATGTTTATTAATTCTCAAATATACCCTAAATTCATTTCTTACCGATCTCTTCTTAACACCTTAAGTGATAGTACTTTGGACTAGCTAACAGGTGGCGATGAAATCTCAGTTTCGATATTTTTTTCTCGACATTTATAGACTAACACCCTTCATTAAAAAAAATAAACCTGGTTCTCAAATTTAATTACTGTCTACTGACGGTGTTTAGTTTTTATGCAAACTTTATTGCTTTACTGAATATATTTGTTTTAATTTTTTTCTATAATCAGTGGTCACCGGAGTCTAAATTTAGGCTGTACGTTTGGATTTTTTTTTTTTTTTAAATATTTTTCAATAACATTATATGTTGCCTAGCGGTTAGAATCACGCAATAAAACTTGCTAGTTGAGGATAGAACATCGGCAAGGAGAAGAGAAAGCCGGCAGCGTTGTGTTGGCGAAGCGAACTGAAGCCTAAAATTTAAATTCGATGGTGGGGCGGCCGCATTCCTTCACGAACCCCCCCCCCCCCCCCCCCTCTAGCCAGTACAAGATAGTTATTAGCGGAGCTAAGGCCCGGCCCGAAAACATAACTGTTCTACATAACTCCTAGTTCTAGCTGTTATAGCAGTCCCTCTGTTCTAGTCGCTCTAAGGGAAGGACTAAAATCTTCAAAATTTATTCCTAAGTCCTGCCAATATCCTTAAAGCTAATCCTTATTAATAAAGGATCCTTGTACAAGTATAGAACCTACTAAAAAGAAATTATTATTATTTTTTTTATTTTTTTTTTTTTTTATCAATTTATTGAAATGTACAACTGTATATAAACAAAATAAAAATACATCCAGTAAATGAGATCATAATGCTCGTAATAACATGTCATTTCCTTGTAAAGTAGTCCTTGGTACCACTTCAATAAGTTTCTATATTTGAAGGTCCCGAGGCTTTATATCTCTTATTTAGACTTCTTATTTTCAAACGCCTCGTGAGGGTAATCTGGAATAGAGTGGGAAGAGCGAGTTGAGATGCTAGAGGATTTTAATCGTTATGGAGTTTACTATGAAAGGATTCATATCTGGTTTGAGCTAAATCAGTAACATACGGGACATTTAGAACATAATAGATAAGTTTATTTCATTTTAACGACTGAATACATTATGAATTGGATGGTTTAGTGAAGCTCCAATGCTCAACTCCTTTTTTACAAATAGGTCTAATTACTGTTATGTTTGTAAGTTTGTCGAGTAAATGTTGAAGAAGTCGAAAACGACGCGCAGTTTCTTGTCGTTTTAGTCTTGTCAGAATAAGTACGTAAATTTGTACAAAATAGAATTCCCATTTATGAACTGAAATCAGCTTAAATATCAGTTAGATATATTTTATTATTTAATTTTTTAAGTCCTCGCCACTTACGCTGATGACACATGTGTGTTATCATTAAACGATGATCCCTTCATTGCCTCCCAAACACTCCAATCCCATATCCTAACCCTTCAAGATTGGTGTCAAAAATGGAGAATCAAAATAAATCCAAAAAAATCTCACCAAATAACCTTTAACCTTCGTCGTAAGCCCACGACTTCCTGTCCTACAGTATCCTTTAATGATATTCCACTAATCCCTGTTGAACAGATCCGCTACCTAGGACTCCACTTGGACAAACGTCTTACTTAGAATCCACATACAAGACTAAAAAGACAAGAAACTGCCCGTCGTTACAGATTACTTCAACATTTATTTGACAAATGTTCAAAGCTCCCAATTAATTACAAAAGACTAATATACATGACTGTGATTAGACCTGTCTAAACGTACGGAGTTGAGCTTTGGGGCTCCACTAAACCATCCAATTCATCTCGTATCCAATCCTTACAATCCAAGATCCTTCGAAAAATCCTCAATGCACCTTACTTTGTCACCAATAAACTTATCCATAAAGATTTTAATGTTCCATATGTTGCAATGTTCCATATGTTGCAGATTTAGCCCAAACCAGATATCTATCCTTTCATAGTATGCTCCAAAACCACTCAAATCCCCTAATTTCTCAACTTGCTTCCCACACTATTCCTGATAATCCTCCGAGGCGTCTGAAAAGAAGATGCCCCAGAGACCTTCTAGTGTAGAATTTCTATTAAAGTGCTACTAATGGGTAGTACTTTTCATGTTTTGTCACGTTATTCTTATAGTTAACAGCACATTTACTTGATGTATATACCTGTACAGTTGTAAATTTTAATAAATTGTTATTAAAAAAAAAAAATTTAAGTGATTTTGGGAATAACTTATAGTGCTTGTTTGCTTTCAAGTTGTTGGAGCTCAGCGTAAATCTTACTAATAATCCGTTATTGGTTTTATATATTTATATAAAAAAGATGTATGTATTCCGCTCATACCTGTTGAACATATCCGCTAGATACACATTTTTACAGGCTCTAGCTGTTTTGTTGTTGTTCAGATTGTAAAGTTGACCACAGTTTCCTTATCATAAATTTAAGGGAGAATATTTTTTATTTTAATAACATTTGTCGCTAGCACCTACCGTTTAGGAGCTATATTGATTTGAATATTAAAAAACAAAACAAAAAAAATAACAACGTTTTTTTAACTCTCAAAAGTGTAACAATTTAACACGCTCTAGGTATGTTGGTGATGCTCGGATCGCAAATTTGACGATAGCTTCCATATCAGAAATCAATGTAGCATTTAAAGGGTTTGTTGGAAGAAGGGGTTTTGTGTCATTTTGTTTTAAATACAATCTAGTTTAGTGGTTGAAGGAGTTCTGTGGAGAGGTGTTAGATGGCAAAATCTTAATATTTTGAAACAACTTGAAAAAGACATATAGAGAAGATGAAGGATAGGAAAATGTAAACAAAAAAAAAAAGGTTAAACATAAATTACTTAACCCTTTAATATACCAAACCCTTAATTTGTCGCCACGGCCTACCGTTTAGATGTATTTTTAAGTGAAGGAGTTTTTTTTGTCACGTTCTAGCTCTGTTCTCGTTGCTCGGATCGAAAATTTTACGACAATTTTCCTTATCAGAAATTTAATGGAGATTTTTTTTAGTTACGTAGCATTTGTCGCTAGGACTTGCTGTTTGGAGCTATATTAGCTTAAATGAAAAAAAAATCAGGTCTGAAACCGCTATCTATTATTTTGAATCTTTGTTTATTTCAGTTAATGATTAATTGTTTATTTAATTTAATTTTTAATTGAAGTAATTTGATCATTTTAATTCTAAAACGTTAATGAAAAATTGTAGAGTAGGGCAAACCAGACAATTATTAACACAATTAGGATTGATGAATTAAGTGCCACTTCTATTGAGATTATTTTATTTGAAAACTAGTTTCGAATGCTAAACATTCATCTTCAGTTCTTCGAAGTAACTAAAAAACCATTACTATAAATAAAATAATAAAATAACATAATAAAACATAATGAAATTACTAAAAATAAAATAATCTCAATAGAAGTGGCACTTAATCCGTCAATCCTAATTGTATTGATCCTTCTATATCATCATGGTGTACCTCAAGTAATTATTAACACCCTATCTTAAAAATAAGAAAGGAAAAAAAAAATTTCCAAAAGAAAGAAATCATAAAATTCCTTTTGAATCCTACAACTCAACTTGTAATTCCGTCCATATCTTATAAGATATCCATAGAGTGTCAATAAGTGATTTTTCATTATTTATTGTCACTATCTTGTAAAATCCTTTCCAGGCATAATATTTGACGTAAACTTTCTTGCTTAGCTTAAAGTATAGTAATTAAGGAAAAATCACTGTAAATTTTAACATTGAACTATTCTTTCATTAATTTTAGTATGTATATTTCCTTAAGAGTGCCAATTACTGTCTGGTTTATCCTAAAGATAGTCATGTCCATGATGTATTGTTTTTCTCAGTCAGGGAGAGATTTAGTTTTTTAAGATATTGTATAATCACAAGAAATTCTCTGTTAAATTTTGTTTATGTCTATCGTTTTTGCGAACTATGTAACTCGTGTATAGATGTTGGCGCTATCTAGAGATCCCAGACACCTGTTGGTCCAATCTATGTAAATGTCGGGGACAGGGAGAATGGCTCCCGAACCCAATCAGCAATAATCCATAGTCCTTGACTCTTGATCCTGAAGGATGGGTCTCTTAGCTGGGTGGAAGGTCGTCATACAGTCTCTAAGGAATGCCAAAACCTCCGCAGCAGCACCTGACTATGTAAAAAAAAACAAACAAAAAAAACAGAAACGCATTCCATGGTGTTTACACATGTTGGAACACGGGGCATTGCATAATTATCTATCCTTCGAGCGTGCGTTTGTTAATGCAGTCATTTCCATATCTGTCTCCAGCCATTGAGCCTTTGAGGCATAGAGGCATAGAGAGGCACTGTCATACGCCATCTTCGGTGAGTCTATTTCCCTGCCTTGAATATGGCCATAAATCCGAGAGATGAAGTATTTATGGGTCTTGTTTTTCTTATTTATTCTCCACTAACAGCCTCCCTTTCTCGTTATTGATTATATCCAAAGACCGAAGTACATTCAGAATTATGATTTGAGGAAAAGTAACATAGAAAATATGATCTCAAGTCCTACATTGTGAATTTTGAAGAAACGATAGCTCATTATTAACCTTCCTAGGACGGGGTGGATTGTAAAACGTTAAGGACTGACTGGGGTGCGCACACACCCCAATTTTAAATTTCAATTATACATACTAAACCACAATAAATACTTTTTTCTTTAATGTATTTAATATTTAGGTATATTATAGGTTAAAATAAAATAAAAACGAATATAAAAATAATTTTATTTATTTATTAATAAATTGTTAAATAAATTTGTACATTTTCATCATAAAAATTATTGATTTACAAAAAAAAAATTAATAGTAATAAAATAAATTTACTTTTATTATTATAAAAAACATTAAAGTAAAACAATTTATAAAAAGAAATAAAATATATCAATTTTCAGCATTTATACAATTTATACACAGAGGATTATTTTTTATATGTTTTAGACATATTAACTGTCCACAGTTATTACACGAAATCTTTACTTCGGAATCGATTTCTCGAGGACACAAGTAGCATCCTCCTCTACTTTTGGGCCTAGTTGCTGTAGCAGTCGACGTTGGAGACGGGTTCTTGATTTTCTTCAATGTCGATGCACTTTTCCATCATTCTTATTGTGTCTCTTTTCAGCCTTCTCCATAAATTTGGATTATTCAATCTTTCTCTAATAAGCGGTTCTGCTAATTTTTTTTTCCAACTCCAAAAGAAAAATCCGCCTTCTGTCAAGTTGAGAAATTTTCCAGTCAGAATGGAGTTTCGTCCACACAATATATGCATTTAGCCCTGCAATATCTAATGAATTCATAAAAATCTTCATTGGCCATCTTTTAGTTTGCCGTTTTGTGGAATATTCTGCTACCATTTTGTCGAGGGTGTCTACAGCACCAATATATGTACTGATAGTTTTTGTACTTTTTTTTTTTTTTTTTTTCTCATCATTTATAGCATTGTTTGTGTGGTGTTCGCTTGATAATAGTATTTCACATTTATTTGGTTTGGGTACATATGACACTAATGTAATTTCACTTTATACTAGTTATTTATACTAAACTATATTAGGTCACACTAAGGACTACGTGGGGTGGGAGCACAGCCCAGGACTGTTTTTGGTCATCTTGTTCAAATAACATTAAGTTCATTTAGTTTTTCTATTTATTTTTTGATCCTTTGAATCAAGACACTTGCAGAAGAAAACTCCTAGAAGGACTAATGGATATCTATAAATTTATAAAAATGGCAAGTGATAAACGAGCCGTGGGGTGCGGGAACACCCCACCCAGTCCTAGGAAGGTTAATACTTGAAATATAGTTTAAAAATTCTGGTCATTTATAATTTGTTCTACTTTCAATTACACAGACCAACAAAAAAAATGTTTTTTAAAACTTTTTTTACTTTAATAGCTGATGTTTATAGATTTTTGTGTGCTGAATCCAAATCTGGTCTTAGTTTTTTTTTTTGTATCACCCGTCGTTTTTGAGAAATTTGCTTTTTTTATATAATTTAAAAAAGCAAATATAAAGCATTATATAACTGTTTCATGAGGCCTAACTTTATATGTAGAGGTGGTAAGAGAATGTTTCTAGGATCTACAAAGTTTTTGCGGAGAATTTTCTTCTCGCCGGGTTTTAAAGACTCCCTCACAGGCCAGTTCTTTCTGCACCAATGTTGATCCCTTTCTCTACTGCCCCATTCACACAAAAAACATGGAAATTTGGTAAAACCGCCTTGCTGACCAAGAAGCATGCATTTTACTTTCAAGTCACCACTTATCATCCAACCATGAGCCGAATAGCCAATTTTATTCAACACTATTTCTAATTTTTCATAGCTCTCTTTCATATGTACAGAATGGCCAACAGGTATAGATGCATAAGTGTTATTATTGTGTTATAAAACAGCTTTTAAACTATTTCTGGAAGAATCAATAAACAGCCTCCAGTCTTCTTTTTTGTATTCAACACCAAACTCTTTGATCAGACACTAAATCAGCAGTACACTAAATCACCTTCTTGTTCAAAAAATTTCGAAAACTGCTGCTCTCTCTTCCTATACACATATATGCGAGTTCCAGCTGCCAACAAGTTCTTTTCTTTTAGTCTAGAACCAAGCAGTTCTGCTTTTTCTTTTGTTAACCCAAGATCCCTAACAAAGTCGGTAATCTGAGTAAACAGTTTAGACTATATATTTGCTGTAGCACATTGCAACTCTTCATCATCTTGCTCATCTATATCTATATCTGTTTCAGCAGTGCTGCCAACTCTTCAACATCCAGCACAAGTTATTTTACAATTTTATTTGTAGTATGTAAAAGCTGTGAAATTCTGTAATAAATCAAAAGATTTAATATATTGATGTGCAAATGTGAAAAAATGGTAGGTGATACGGCTCAATAAGTGTCATATTTGGATTTAGGACCCTAAAAAACAGAATAATAAGGTGTTTTAAGTAAAACAGTTTTTTCATCGTTGGCCTGTGTTAGAGTAGAGGGTCGATTATCCGATATATTATTTTTTTTTTTGTGTGTGTGAATAAAATGAAGTAATTAAATTTAATATTAATACCAATATGAATTTAAAAAATCTTAAGTGGCAACCTAAGATACGATTTTGAATTACGTAATTAGCGAATAGCAGTACTAGAGGAAAGGGTATAGGTTGCCTGTAGCGAGAAGTTCAAAGGTTATATGGCAAAAGATTACGGATAAATTGAGTTCGCATTTTATAGCTGTCATGCTTTGATTTATTATAGTGGGTTTTTTTCTTTCAGTTCTAGATGCGATCAGACGTTTTATAATTATTAATATTATAATTACAAAACAATTTTATCTTATATAAAATATATGGTTAGAGGAAGAAACGGTGAAAATCTTAGTGATGTAGATATTTTCGTGATCAAATTCAGAATAGGTTGATCAATTGAAATACCTACGTTCTATAATATCTGTGACGAATCAAGTTCAAGAGGCTATTATACTTCCAACAGTTTTCTGTAGATACGGAACATGGTCGCTTACGTTAAAGGGAATAAACGTCTTAAGGTTTTTGAAAATAAATATTCCGTTTTAATATTTGGTCCGAAAAAAGGTGAATGTCTAATCACTTACATTTACTAAAATCCTTATAAAACTAAAACCTCTACCTAAAATCTTTACTGCACCGTTAAAATAATTTAAAAAATCATTTAATTGCCTCATCTTCCCGACAATCATCTTCTATTATATTAATATCTTGGCTTTGCTACCTCAAGCACACCATATTTAATAGTTTCAAATGAACTACTATCATTGCCATCTAGGAAATTCGAAGGGCTTGCATTGCAATAAGATAAAATTCAAATTATTACAGATATTGTATTCAGAAATATATTATATTGTAGAACGGCGACAGGTACACCTTCCATCAGATACGAGCCAGCGGTACTCGGGTACTCAGGTACTCAGGTACTCAGGTACAATGTAATCTGAAACTGCTTCTGCTATCTCTAAGTTCTCTTCTTGCTCCTGCTCCTATGTCCGGCATTTCTGCGGACGTCTCTATCTCCTTACCCCATCTCAACGTATATTTCATTTTTATAAAAATATTTTACAATTAATTGTCTTATAGGCAAAGACAGAAATTTTGGTAGGAGTGATTATAATACTAGAACCCAAACTATGGTTACTTCCTCTTATAGTCACGGTATAGAAATATCAATACAATTAGGATTGGTGAATTATATTGGAATCCTTTTCACATGAAAACTAGTTTCGAATGTTGAACATCCATCATTACTTCTGTTACATAGATTATGTATATTGGGGACTAAATTTACAGACGCGAAAGGGTTTGGTAGGTAGGTTATTATTAGCGATCGGATATTTATGTATTTAAAAATGCCAAATATTTAATTAAAATATGCATTTATTTTCGTTAAATATGTGATTTTCTTAAAATATTTTCAGAAATATTTAAGTAAAATGGACATTTTTTTTATGAAACTGGAATTTTTTTTTCAAGTTATAATGATATATACAACAAAAGAACACTTTTACAATTCATAGTAATTATTAGGAACAAAAGCATTTTTTTACAACTTATAATAATTACTAGGAACAAAAGAATTTTTTTTACAAGTTATAATGATTTATACAACAAAAGAATATTTTTACAGTATATAATAATAAAAGATGTGTTAAATTTTCAATTCTCGAAAACTTCTCTCTTTATATCTCTAAAACTATTAGTCAGATCTAAAATTATATTTTTCTTCTAAAAGCTACTTAAATATACTATTAGGCGTCATATATCAAGTTTAAATTAGGTCTTAAAAAATACAAATACCAGAACGCTACAATTCCCTTCTTTTGTGAATCACGTTTTTTAAGGATATTTTTCACTATAACTCCAAAACAATTTTCCGATATCAAATTTCTTTTTTTCATCTCAAAGTTGATTAAATTTACAATTTGGTCATATATTTTTATATTGAATCCCATGAAATACGCCAGCCAGCCCACTGAACATGTCATAATTGTCAAAACACACACATTTAACTTGCTAGCGTGGGTGTTTCACGGGATTGAATATAAATATATAGGATCTAATAGTAAATTTAACCAGCTTTAAGATAAAAAAAAAAAGAAATTTCGGATCGGACAAATAATGTTCCCAAGACCATAACTTTTTCGAAAAAAGCTTCGTTTTCGTGTTATAGGTAAAAACGAAATTAACCGGTATTTTGGGCGTTTTTTTGCGATTTTGAATAATCAGCCGATCGCCGCCGTGTTAGCTTAGTTCAGATTCGGATTCAGCAACCCAAAAAACATGAAGATTCGTTAAGAATAAAAGATCGGCAGTTTTTTCTTGAAGACGTCCTTTTGGAACTTGGAATTTAAGTGAACTATTGTGCCCATTGTGATTCACAGCCTTACAGTCAGTGGTTCATAGTCCCTGTCAAACCACCTCCAAATTATGAAAATATGCCCAAAATGAAAAATATGAGAAAATATGCACTTATTTTGATTAAATATGAGAAATAAAAGTAGCCTCAAACGGCTTGAAAAGTGTCAGTATGAACTCTTCCAGGTGAAAAACGTCTGAAAATTGCCTAGAAAAAAATATGTAAATACATACGGACTTGATCCCTAGTTATTATTCATTTAAGAAGGGCTTCTAAAAACTATAAGGATCTGGAGTTGAATGATTGTAATAAAATAAATGGGGAATTAGGATGGGTTTATTTATTGCTACTTCTGTGGAAATTTTATTTTATTTGAAAAGTAGTATCGAATGTGAAACATTCATCATTACTTCTAAAACTTATAAAATTTTCGAAACATCAAGGCTTTGTTACATGGATTATATATATTTTTAAAAAAATGTATGACAATAAATCATATATATTGATTCTCATCTAAGAAGGGAAAACGGACTTCTGAAAGATATCAAGAGTTGAATAGGAGGTGGAAAGGACCAGGTAGGTTTAAGTTGTGGGTTTTTCTTGTGACCGGTTGGTTTTTTCCGTTCCTATTGGAAACCTATTTAAAATGGAACAATTTTATTATTTTTGATGATACTTAAATATTTAGTTTTAGTCTATCTCCTGTTCGATGTATTAATTTCATTGCCGAGTCATCTCTCTCAAGTACTTTGTTTATACTAATATTTTGAGTTTCTTTTTCTTTTTTTATTTAGACATACATCCCTCAAATTTTGGTTGGGGCTATTAGAGCCGCGCGCTTGGGGCGAGGTTCTCATACTTCCATTTACTTAAGGTTTAAAGAAAATTCTCATAGCAACGTACATAAATGTGTAGAAATTGATTATTTCATTTTGGAATTTAGTTTTAGGATCCAATCCAATCTAAAATTCTTCCTAAAAATGCTCCTGTTATTCGTAAGTCAGAAATAACCTTAACATCCCGTATGTTGCTGCTTTTTTCTGAACCGTATCCTTTTATTATAAACTTCCTATTCACTTACCCCCACTAGTTTCTCAACTTTTTTCTAACTCTATTTCTTCTAATCCTCCATTTTATTTTTATTTAATTTGTAATTGCTTCTTTATATATATTTATCATCCAATAAAATAATATAATATAGCATAATATATATATACATATATATATATATATATATATATATATATATATATATATATATATATATATATATATATATATATATATATATATATATATACAGTAGACCCTCGGTATAACGCGGCTCGTTATACCGCGGATTCGGAAATAACGCGGGTCAAGCTCCGCTCCCGATCCTGATTTAATTAAAATTAATACAAAATAAGATTACATCGTATTATGGTTTTAAAGCCAACAATAGAAAACTTGAAAACAATTCATTAGAAAATTGAGTCATAAAAACTATAGAAAAAAAACGAAAAGGTTCCAAAGTTTAATAAGTTCTGGGAAAAAGTGAACTCTGTAAATTAAGTTACATTTGTTAGTTTTTATGTTTTTTTTTTTTAACACACTTCTAATTTTACTTAGCATTAAAAGGAATTTGTAAAGGAAAAAAATTATAACTGGTTGTTAACGTAAGAAGTAAAACTAAATAGGACGTTTAGAATGAATTTCGATTGTCTAACCAAGTTTCATTGTTTTTGTTTCAATATTAGAACTTTTTAAAGTTTTATTTTTATTAGAATTTAAAAAAACTTTAGGAAAGAGTGTGTACATCGCTTGTGTCGTCCTGGAAATAAGCCGAAATGTGTTGCTTAGACAATGTCGATTGAATATCTTCCCGGTAACCTACCTAGATGACGTACGGAGAAGTTGTCTCTATTCTCTATAACGCGGGAGGTTTCATTTCCCTTTAACCCGCGTTATAACGAGGGTCCACTGTATATATATATATATATATATATATATATATATATATATATATATATATATTTATATATATATTATGTTTAGTAAGGTTCTTGAGGTTCAGTCACTAAATAAAAACAACTATTTGGCGACGTTTCTGAGACTATATTGTTCTCATAATCATGCCCTACAGTGAAAAAACAGGTTACAATAAAATTATATAAGTTATTTCAAAACATAAAGTTAGCTACAATATAAGTATTTAACAACATGTGTTAGGATAATAAAAATATATATAATTACAGAATATAGAGGAGTATGAAAATACTTAGAATTTTACTGGTGGATATGGTATCGACTAACCAAATTCTAACAATGCTAGTACACAACTGACCTGGTGAATTTTTTGAAAAACAATTACAAGGTTTATGGGGGATTTCCCAACTGGGGGTCTTCCCAGAATATATATATATATATATATATATATATATATATATATATATATATATATATATATATATATATATATATATATATACCTGAATATTTAGCTAACATATGGTAAGGACCTTTCCCTGGAGGGAGTTGGCAGCACCAGAGGGTTGGTAACGGGGAATCGATGTACCCTTCCAACCCCGCCCTTTTAGGGTAGTTCTTGTAAATCTTGTTTAGGAACCCTTCCCTTACAATTACCATATATTTATTCCTACAAAAACGTACTCTGTAAACATTTCCTCCTGTATGTTCTACAACCCTTCTACAGCTATAACCCTTAACAGGGTGAACTAATTACATCTGTTAATCCTAAATAATTGAGTGCAGTGCCCGAATTTCAATATATCTTAAGGGTAAGGGAGATCTTCTCTGGGTGTAGTATTAATCGGGAAGTAATGCTGGTATTCCGGTAAGCAAACCTCAAGTAGAAACAAATTTTGCTCGATTTTATGAAATGAAATGAAAAAAAAAAAAAAATCTTTATTCCGGGACATATTTTCCCCTAAGAATAACAAGCATGTAGAATAAGATTGTATAATAGTCTGGCTATCTTAATTTTAAAGATGGTATATGTATGTACAATTGAAAATAGAACTTTGTGATGAATATATGCATAAAAAAAGAAGAGAGAGAATAAAATAACAATAAATTATAATAATAACAATAAGATGATATAATAACCATATGTTAATATAATAATTTCAATGCGTTCAGGAAAAAGAAAGAAATATAATAATTAAAATAAATATAGTAAATAGAAAGGGAAAAGACCTATTTAGAGACAAAAAAATTCAAGAACTGTTTGAATATTAGTAAGACAAAATTTTTTTTTTTTTTTTTTTTTTTTTTTTTTTTTTTTTTTTTTTTTTTTTTTATTGCTTTAAAGTATAAACTTTATGGCAATTGAGTTAGCCAATAACAATAATAATTACATAATATTAAATAAACAATAAATACAAATAGAAAAAGAGTTTTACATTTTATTTAATTAGTACTAACAGAAAAAGCATTTCTTCAAATTATAATAACTTATACGAACAAAAGATTTTTTTTTTTTTTCTTACAAGCTATAATGATATATACAAACAAAGAAAAATAAAATAAAAATAAAAACATACATTAATACAATTTATAATAATTGATATTGATTATAGTCTAGGGTGACAGAGGTTGTAGCAGCAATTGCAATAGAATTCAATATTTTATTTATTTAATTACTTTATAAATCAATTACTTTTTGCTAGCATTTAAAACATTTAAAATAAATAGGAAGACGTTATTTATCTTTTCAATGCTATTGTAGGACAAGATATTTTCCAAAGATAGACTATCATCTGTTGGAACTATATAGTCTTTTAGGTATTTCTTTCGAAAATTATCCTGTCTTTGGCACTCTAACAACAGATGTTTACAGCTATTTACGATGAATAAGCTACAATCTTCACATTTTTTATTAGCTTTAATTTGTAAACTGTTATTCTTAAAAAATATTTTCAAGTAGTCACATTTGGCTATTCTCAGTTGGCTAACGGTTCTTATTTTGGTTATATTAATGCTATATTTTAAATAATCTTCCGGCTGAGGGTTATTAAAATTTGAAATTTTCATAAATAATGAGTTATACCTTGTATTTAAAGTACGATCAATGTCTGTTGATAATAAATGATTAATGGCTTATTCTATTATGTTATTTTTATTAGATAATATTTTTGTGGATTGAAAAAATCTTGAAAGTGTTCTGGTATACTGCCGTTAATGGTTAATGTTCAATTTGAGACACCCAGTTATATTGAAAATCTGGTTTATTGGTATGTAAATCTAAAAGTCTTTCGAGGCAGATACGGGGTAGCCGATTTTCTGTTAATGCCATGATTTTAATTGAAAAATTTTTAATTTTTTTTAGTATTGGGATAAGACAAAATATTTACAAATACTTAAAAAGATATATTTACACATTTACTTCCTATCCTCTTATATTATATACCTATGTAAGAAAAAAAAATTTTTTAGGGAGACAAATGACTAAAATTTACAAATAATGGTTTTATTAAAGAATTAATTCATTGGTATCAGATGTGCTGAGGTTTTTTTTTCATGTATGGTAAGAATATATAGTTTTTTTTTTGTTTTTTTTATGAAATCCTATTTATAAATTATGGTAGTATCAATAGGATAGTAGTTCTTATTTCTTTTTCATGTCCCTAATCAAAAAGTCTTACAGTTATAGACATATGTACCTATAACTACTTTCTAACATCTATTTCGACTTGCAGGGTTACTGCAATGTGGAAAACTTTAAAAAAACAAAAAAAAAAAATGTGTACACTTTGTCTTTCAGTTGTTTACAGTCTGTCTTAGCTGCTATCCTTGGTTGCAGAAACAACTGTTACTGATCCTTTAAATTTGAAATAAAATTTCTGATGTAACATAGAATTGATTTTAGCTCTCAGCTAAAGCTGGACTCGAGAAATGACAATAAAAAGCCTCTAGATAAAAGGAATTCGCAATTGAACAGGAATATATCTTCAAGCTCTCCCCTTGATGATGTTTCTTCAATAGCTATTTCTATTTAAATATGATAATTTTCAACATTTAAGAAAATAAAGACTTATGTTTCAACTGGATGTAATAAAGACGAATATGCCATGTTTTTAAGACGAACTTTGTTGCAAGAAGGTTCGAGATATATAGGGCAAGGATTCATCCATTATTGATGGGAATGAGACAAACAGGTATCTGGCTCAGCTCTTTCCTATCTCTTCATTCTCGGGGACTTCCATCTTATCGGATAGCAATCAATTTTGCGTCTTTTTTTTTTTTATTTCGGAGAACTTGTTCAATTGATTTTCTGGTTACTTAGAGCGAGAATTCCAATATACGGTTTATATGGAGCTCGTTCAAAATGCGTGGATACACTTCTTAGAGAATTATTGAAGTTTATAAAGGATTAAAAGTAAATATTTCTTTTTTTACTGCTTTGAACACTGATTGAATGGGGCTAATGAAAAAATTCTTTTATTGAATAAATATTACAATGTTCTTCGCTCAAGGAACACAACTTCATGGATTGTTATGAGTCCGTTCATACAATATGAATGTACAATAATTCGTTTTTCTTTTTTTTTATACAGCTCTTTATTGAAATTTACAACTGTATTCAATATATATAAAATAAACGTGATGATAATTCTAAAAATGACACGTCACTTGTTTTTAAATCAAATGCTCATTGGTAGCACTTATAAAGGTTCTTTATAATGAAGTACTATATTAGAAGGTCCCGAGGCCATCTTCTTTTCAGGCGCCTCGGAGGGTTATCTGGGATAGAGCGTGAAGCGATTTGTTATACTAATGGATTTCAATGATTATGAAATTCGCTATGAAAGGATAGGTATCTGGTGTGCTAAATCAGCAACATATGGAACATTAAGATCTTTATGGATAAGTTTATTGGTGACAAAGTAAGGAGCATTGAGGATTTTACGAAGGATTTTGGATTATAAGGATTGAATACGAGATGAATTAAATGGTTTAGTGGAGCCCCAAAGCTGAACTACGTACGTCTAAATAGGTCAATGAGTCTTTTGTAAATAATTGTGAGCTTTGAACGTTTGTCTAGTAAATGTTGAAGTAGTCTGAAACGACGGGCAGTTTCTTGTCGTTTTAGTCTTGTATGTGGATTCCAAGTTAGTCGTTTGTCTTAGGTAGCGGATCTGTTCAACAGGGATTAGTGGAATATCATTAAAGGATACTTTAGGACAGGAAACCGTAGGTTTACGACGTAGGGTAAACGTTATTTGGTGGAATTTGTTTGGATTTATTTTGATTCTCCATTTTTGACACCAATTCTTGAAGGTTTAGGATATGGGATTGGAGTGTTTGAGAGGCAAAGGAAGGGTCATTGTTTACTGGTAACACACATGTGTCAGCGTAAGTGGTGAGGACAGTGGTAGAATGATTTGGGATGTCAGCTGTATAATGAAAAATTAAATGAAAAAGTTAAAAAAAAAAAAAAAAACTTCCTTCCTTCCAGATACAATTTTTGCACTTAACACTATCTTCACTGTTGCATAAATAAATGTTTCTTCAAGTGTGTAGAAAGGTTTGTACAAAATCAAATTCATAGATTCATTTTGGCCATTTTTCGACTTATCTTCTTATAAATTTTAACTTATTATTTGGTTGAGCAGCCCCGAGATTTCACCGGACAGGCAGGAGCGGCTCGGAGAAAACGACCCGCTACGGTTGGAAAGTGGACGATAGAGCTGAGTTATGTTATCTTCCCGTCTACGATACTAATAGCTGATATATTTGCATAATTAATGAGGGCAATCCGGTAGCCGGTGGCTGCTGGTCCACGGCTCTCGTGATTCAGGGTCGGTCTTTATTCAACTTTAATTAACAGTCCAATTTACATAATTATTACTGTGGCTCTATATCTGCATCCCCTCCCCTCCACCCTCCGCCCTCTGTGTGTGTATTTGATAAATATTATAGAGGCAGTGCTAGCTTTCGCCTTTATTGGTCTGTAGATTATTTAATGATCAGTTACATATGTTAGTAATTATTTTGCTGAATTATCTGACTAGTTAATATATTTTGACATGGACGTGTCTTTTGGCTATGGGTCTATACTTTTAAAGTGCAATTTTTTTTTTTCCTACTCATTTTGACACGCTCGGATCGAAATCTCCTGACGGTTTCCATATTAGAAACTCAATTGAAAATATTTCTTGTTATACCACATTTGTCGTTAGGACCTACTGTTTAGGAGCTACATTGCTTTGAATGAAAAAAAGTCACTTTTAAAACCGCCATTTTCTCTCAACTTAATTTATTCCAAATCATTACTGATTGTTAATTTAATTTAATTATTAATTTGATTAATATGATCCATTTAATCCTAAAATGTGAATTGGGAAAAACAGTAGATTATGGATAGACATATCCATGATATATTGTTTTTTGTTTATTAATCTTTTACGAGTATATGAGTCGACTTTTTTTTTTTTTTTTTTTTTTTTTTTTTTTTTTTTTTTTTTTTTTTTTTTTTTTTTTTTTTTTTTTTTTTTATACTTTAAGTTATTAAATTAAAAATCCTAAAATAAACCTTTCTTGAGACAAATTTTAAAGAAAATAATTACAAAACAAATAAACTAAACTAATATAAAATGGTTTACAATTAAATGTGGAACGTGATAGTAAAAACGCAGGCCTAATTGCTGTCATTAAGTTGTCGACCTTGGTTAGAAAATTGCCGCTTAATGTTCAGCTTCTCTCCTGCGCATACAGGAACAGGAGGTTTGTACTAAGCTATGCTTTGCATACTAAATAACCTCATTTTATTATACAAATAACCAAAATATTTAAAGTATTTTTATTTAACTAGCATCCCCAGTCACGGCTTCGCCCGCTCTTATAAGTAACGAACTTGATAGGTTTAACTAATAACAGAGGTTCTATTTTTTAACAATAAAAATCTTATAATGCAGTTGAGAATTTTTTTCTCACAATATTTCTATATATTTTCACTCAAAGCTGTAACCCGGTATTATTGCAAAGATTTACTCAAAAGCATTATTGGATATTCAATCCTTAAATCTAATCTATGAGTTGGTAATTTAGATGGACAGAGACTTACAACCCTATCAATAGAGATATTCTCGGCTGTCACAATGTACTTTTTCAATAATAATGTTTTTAATATTCTCTGCTATAGTATTTGTTGGTAATATTACTGCTCTTTCACACAACCAATGGTACAATTTATTAAATAAACCTAAAACATTAAAATGAATTTGAAATCATTGAAATATTGCTCTTCTTAAAACCTTTATCGAAAGCTATAGTTAGGTCGCCCATTTTGTAAACACAATATCAAAAAATAATCGATATTTTGATAAGGCAATAATGTTTCGTGGAGCAAAAATAATTTTATTGATTTCATTTGGTTGGATTTTAATTTCTGTCTAACTATAAAAGTTAATGACAGAGTGGCAAACTTCTGCCACTTAACACTGTGAATTTAAATTATTATTATAGTAAACTATACTATTTAAAATCTTCCTAGAATTATGAAGATTTTGTAGTTAAAATTTGGTACAGAGGGGTATAATAATCATACCATTGCAAACTCTGTAGAATGCCGCTAACCACATATCGTTCGATTATTTAACATCCCTAGGATCCACACGTCACACTAAATATTTATGGCTTTTTTTAATAAAAATTTATTTGAATCAAGCCTATTTTATTATCAATTTCTAGCTCTATATAACATTGCACCGTTATGATGCACTAAAGTAGTATTTATAAAAAAATAAATATTATCTTGATATTTACATACACCTAGAACCCCAACTCTGATATTAATTTTTTTTTTTCAAAATCCTTCCCGGGGATATACCTAATGATTTCCCAAATTTTCACGGCGATTGGATGTACGGTTTTTGAATCTATCGAGTACAGACATACACAAATTCATTTTTATATATATAGATTGAGTATTATTAAAAACATGAAATAGTATGTAAAGTAAATATTAGTTGAATTTGAAAATTTTGTCTTAATCTCAGTAACAAAAGATTCAGCCAGCTTTTTGGAATTCTAATTGTGAGTAAGACCTCGTTCTGTCTAATAATTTGACGATTTTTTGCTGCTGAATGACATCCTTGGCTACTCTCTGTACCAACAAACTAGGTTTCGTCCTTAATGTTACTATTTGAAAATATTCCAGGATTTAACGATTTTATTAGTTTTCTTCCTTGAGGATATTATTTTAAGATGGCGGAAGGACATCTTTTTCCACATATATATATCAGTTTTCGTCCTAAAGGATACTATTTTAAGATCCTCCAGGATTTAACGATTTTAAGATGGCGGAAGGATATTCCACCTTTGTTGTCCTTTTGAAAATTCGGATTTGATGTCCTTTTTGAAAATCCCAAACTAACATTAATACTATTTACATGGAAAAAAATTAAATAACTAAATAATTATTGAACTCTTTGAAATTATTGAACTCTTAAAATTTAAATTAACCTATTAATTGGAAATAATGACAATTATGCCCGATTTAAATTACGAATAACTAAAGAAAAACAAAATATAAATAAAACAACTAATGACAGGTCACAGCCGCTACGAGATGTCGATGATGTAGATGGCTTTAATGAAAACAATCTTCAAGAAGATACGGACGGTGGTCTTCTTGGGGAAGGTGGTCGAAGAACTATGAATGTGGTCTACATTCAAACAATCAACAATGAAACAACAGTGACGCCAACTAATAGCCATCTTGTATTGCACCCCAAACAACTAATTATCAAGTTGGGCGAACTATCATATGGCCGTTGCTAGGTAACGGCAGCCAAAGCCTACAGCCGCAGCAGCGACCTCCTATATCCCTCACCTCACCAATAATATATTGAGTCTATTAATTCAACATGAATCGCAAATAATTGCAACCACCATAAATAAAAAATACAGTTTATTGTAATGGCGTCAACAGATGTTCTTTTTGAGAATTGAATTGAATTTTACGTTTTTTACAAAGGACACTCTCCTTCCCGACAATTTTTGAATAGAAATTCTCCTATTAATAACTCTAAAACCTTTATTTAAAATCAATACAATAAATTATGAGGACTATTAGATATATAATTGTTATTAATATTTTGTTTCTTTTTTTCTATTTTAGCCGGAGACCGTGCCCCAGGCTTCGATAGACATGAACAAGGTGGTAGAAGTGACACCTGCCGAAGAGCTGACGGGTAACCCCTACAGCCTCGCCATCACGGCCCCGGATGTTGTCCACTTCGTCAAGGGTACGTCCAGGGAGGAGGCCAGGTTCTGGACGGACGTTCTCTCTGTCTTCCCGAGGTCCAAGGTAAGCATTTGTTTAGATCGTCTATTGTTCTTCTATATACATAATAGAAATTAAAATTTCGTTTGAAATCATTATCTATTTAAATGTAATTATTTTAACCCACTTCAAGACAAGCAGTCATATTTAAAAACATTTAAATTTACTGGGTTTTTTCTTTTTTTATTAGGCTAATATTGAATAAATCTGTAAAAAAAAAAAAAAAAAAAAAAAAAAAAATTGCTTTAATTTGTTTACAATTTTTTTTTTTTAATTTAACCTCACATAATGTTTTTGAATGATAGGGCTCCTCCAAACAATCTATCAAGTTATGGTGTACTGTAGTACACTGCGCCCTAAAAAGGGTTAATAATTCAAAAATATATATGGTTTGTGAGGATAATTTTGTTCTTAAAAACCTGATTTATTGAAAGGTGTTTTTGTGATTTAATTGCTGCATGGCCGTTGGCAGGGGGCAAAATCCCCGGGGCCCGGGCTCTTGGGGGGGGGGGGGGGGCTCGTTCTAAGTCAACCACTCACAAGTGTTATAATATAAATGATTCTATGGCGATTTATCGTATTAGGAAATTACTATACAATACTATATAAAGAACTATTCACTAGTCTAGTACCAGTACAGTTAAAGTTCTACATTAGAAGGTCTCTTGGCCATCTTCTTTTCAGGAGCCTCTGAGAATTATCGGAAATATGAGGCAAGTTGTGAGAGTAGTGGATTCGAGTGAGTTTGGAGTTTACTAAGAAAGGGCAGGTATCTGGTTTGGGCCTAATCTGCAACGTATGGAACATTATCTTTATGGATAGGTTTGTTTGTGTCATAGTAATAAGAATTGAGGATTTTACGAAGAATTTTGGATTGAAAGGATTGGATACGAGAAAAATTGGAAGGTTTAGTGGAGCCTCAAAGGTTAAATCCGTATGTCCAAATGGGTATAATTATTGTCATGTAAATAAGTGATGAGTGTGAGTGTCACTCTTGGGCCAAAGACCATTCCAGGCTTCTGTGGTATTATTGTCATAATACACAATGTCTAAAAATGGTATTACTGGAATGAGCTGTTTCTCATTTTGGGTGGTGTTAAGGATTTGCCATGTTATTGAAGCGCCCGGGATTAGTTCGTTTTAGTCCCTGGAAGATGTGGTCTTTAGGGTAGCAGTTGGTCACTTCCTAATTGTCTTGAAGTACTCTGGATTCAAGGTTATAGCCATAGAGGCTGAGTCCACCTGGAATCATACTTCGAACGCTCTGTCATTTAAATACGGCTTTTGTAATTGATTGTGTGATTTGAATTCTTGTCTTGTAAATGTTGGACTAGTCGAAGAGGACCAAGTTTCTTGTCTTTTAAGTCTTGTTTGTGTTCTCTAAGTTGTAAATTTTAATAAGCTTGTATAAGGAAATGAATTAATACAGTAATATATAATTGCATACCGATTACCGTATCCTTATCAATTATTGATTATTGCTGTCTCTGTAGCTCTTTTTCTTGGTGCCCCCACCGGTACTGGTTAGGTACATCGCTCAGGTACCGGGAGGTACCCCACCACTACCAAGAGGTACCTCCTATTGAATATTGATAGGCTGGCTGGGTTCCGCTATGCCCACACTTATGCCTTTCATTCCTCATTGTTCTTGAGGCGGTTGTCCTCTGAAACAGTTTTTGTATTCACCATCCGTCCATTGTTGTCGGCATTCAAGAGCATCAGCTGTTCCCCTCCGGAGCGTATAAAGATTCTTTCGAAATCGAGGTTGGTAGGATAAGAAAAAGAAAAGAAAAAAAAAAGGAACACTTACCTAGGTGTGTCGAAATAGAAACGCGTCGTGTAAATTCATATTAGGCTAGTTGTCTCTAATTATCATTTCCAGGTGGCAGTGAATTTGTAGTCTCTTCTAAGAGGTGTAGTGACTATTCTTAGTTGAAATTAGTGGCTGGATAAATATTCTTTATTATTAAGCACATTTTCCTTTAAGAAAAACTCATATCTCTTTTCTAGCTATGTTATTTGTAATCCACTGGATTTTGGCACTAGTTACCCAGTTGCCCTGGGATCACTTAGGAACTGACTTACCCTCTATAACAGTGGGGATGATAGGCTTCATTCCATTTAATCCAGATTAAGGATACTTTTGAAGATATGCCAGGATCTGACGAATTCCCTACTTAAAATTAGTTTTTTTTTTTTTTTTAAGGATACTATTAATTTTTCAAGATTTCGCGATGTTATTAGTTATTAGTTTTCATCCTTAAGGGTACTGTTTTTCAGATCTGCCAGGATCTGAGGATTTTTGTTGGCCGAAGGACATCCTTGGCCACTCTCCTTCCTCACTTAGAATTATTTTTCTTTCTTCGGGTACTTTTATTTATTTTTTTCAAAATTTAACGATTAGTTTTCATCCTATATACTACTAGGGATACTATTTCAAGATGGCGGAAGGACATCGTTGGGCCACATATACGTATATATATTTTAGTTTTCGTCCTTAAGGATATTGTTTTGAAATATTCTAGGATTTGATGGTTTTAAGATGGCAGAAGGATATTTTGCCATAGTTGTTCTTAAGGATAATAATAATAATGCTTTATTGACATATTTACAATTACAAATCATTTAGTATACATGTGCCGGTCTTAAGTCCTCTACATGATTAACATAGTTTTATAGTTTAGTTAATAGTTTAACGCTTTAAAGATTATCTTTGAACAGAGGGAAAAATAAGGAAAAAACCCACATAAAAAAAAGAAATGTGAAGAAAGAAAAATAATTACATAGTATAAAATAAAATATAGCATAAGAATTGAATACAATTAATAATTAAATGCAATTAATAATTAAATACAAGACAATAATAATAAATATAAATAATCTATATATAATAACCAGCATACATAATGTTCTTAAGGATACTATTTTGAAATATTAGAATATTTAACGATTTAGTATAAATGGTGTAATTGTTTTTAATTTTTCTTTTATTCATGTTTACGATTGTTATTTTATATGATTTTACTGTAGGAGGATATTTATTTTATTTTATTTTTTATCTTGTTAAGTTAGAGAAAATTTAGAAGGATCAAAAATGCGGAAACTTTACATAGATACAAAAACTAAGGGAGCTTTATCTAGTAAATATAGTTCAGGTAATAGCCGCGCGGCGGTTAAAATAGACATGTAAAGTCTTTGGGTTCTATAATGACCGAATTCCAAAAAAGGTTATTAGTTATGAGACGTGAGGTAACTGTCCGAGATATAGACAGTTAGTTTTTGTCTTAACTACATTTTTCATATTCTGTGCCGTTTCCGAGATATACGCTTGGCAAATGTGAACATTTTCGAAAAAAATTTCACATCACGTTTTCTGTTAAACTTCCTTTGTCATACCTTCTAAAACGTTCATCCAACGACAAAAGTCTTCACCAATAATATTGTATAAAATTAAATTTCCTTCAAAATACACATATATATGTCAATTTATTTTCAACCTGTCAAAAGTTACATCAATTTTTACTTTTCTTGGTAAAACAAACATACTATAAGTCCTTCACGTTTTCCAAGTGTATATTTCAGAAATGGTAGAGAATATGAAAAATGTGTATAAAATAAAAGTTATAGAGAATTTAATTAAAATTACTTTAATAAATAGGCATGTTTTGCATACGACGCACCGTTTTCGAGATATGAGCGCCAAACCGAAAAAGGGAACCTTCCGCGCCCCTCCCCCTTCCTGTTTCCAGGCCCGAAAACTCCAGGAAGTATGTTTACTTTCTAACTGCCCTGAACATGTTTTGCGAAGAAAAACCTTGGATTACATAAAATGCACTCTAACACCCTATTTCAGGCCTTCATTGATTGGACTAAATAGAAACGTTACGAAGGGGTATTGTATATGAATTAAAATTTGGATAAAGACATCCTAGTAATAAATAAATAAAGGCTTAGCGAACCCGAAGGTTCGATGCCGACAACACCTACCGTCGACCGCACACTTCCCTCCAACCCACTCTCCCAAAACCCAAATCCCCCAGATCGGCCCTGACGCAATCCTCCCATATTCGTCTCGGTCTACTCCTCGGTCGTTTGATTACTTTTTTTCGGAATTCGATCATTATTAAACCCAACGACTTTACATGCCCATTTTAAAAGTCGCGCTGCTATTACTTGAACTATATTTACCGGATATAACTCGCGCAAATCCGCATTGTGAAGCCTTCTAAATCCTCCTGTTTCTTCATCCTTTTTTGGGCCAAATATTCTACGCAGTACTTTATTTTCGAAAACCTTAAGGCGTTGTTCCTCCCTTAACACCAATTAAAGACATTCTATTGGGGAAAGAAATTTGGGTGCCACGTGATTTTTATCTAGACCAATTTTTAATTTCTTGGTCAATGCTTGAACTTTCTCCGGGGCCATTTTGTAAAGAATAAAATTTTATTGATCGAAATCAAAACTAGCGGCTTTTGTGCTGTGATGTTGTATTGCGGGCACCACGAACCAATTATTTCCTCGCCTCAGGGTTCCAATATAATAAATCATATTACATAATATTTATATCATATTATATCTGCAAGAATAGAAACTTTTCAAAAGTCTTCAAACTATAAAGGAGCCTTGAAAGGTCCGATAGTTAGTTCCATTTAGTTATGAAGGTCGCAATGCGGTTATTCATTAGGTTGGACTGGTTCCCTGTTTGAACTGTAAATTACAATGTTTGAGTCGTGAACTATTTCCTATAGTCGGGTATTATATCTCCTTCCGTAGCTAAAGGACAATTTATATCTTATTAACTTATTTCTTTATTGTTCAATTTTATGATTATAAAATATCTTGATGTATATATGAGAGTTGTTCGACCTTGCCTTTATGTATGATAAAGTACCCCCTTCTCGTCTACATTTACCTTAAGTCCTTGTCTAGTTGTAGAAAAGACAATCGGAATGTGATAGTGTGAGAAGCTATCTATATAAATTTATTTTATTGGGTTGCCCCTCACAAATTGTTCGATTTTTTAAAAATCTAATTGTTTATTCCCTTCGTCGTAAACCTATGACTTCCTGACCCACAGTATCCTTTAATAATATCCCACTGATCCCAGTTGAACAGATCCGCTATCTAGGACTCCAAATGGACAAACGTCTAACTTGGAATCCACATACAAGACTAAAACGAAAGGAAACTACTTGTCTTTTTCGACTTCTTAAACATTTACTAAACAAACGTTCAAAACTTTTAATTTACTACAAACGACTCATTTACATGACAGTTATCAGACCTATTTGGACCTATATGGGGCTGAGCTTTGAGGCTCAACTAAACCTTGTAATTCTTCCCGCATCCAATCCTTACAATCCAAAATCTTTCGAAAAATATTTACTTTGTTACAAATAAACTTATACATCAAGATCTTAATGTACCATATATTGCTGATTTAGCCCCCACCAGATACCTATCCATTTATAGTAAACACCATAACCACACAAATCCACTAGTCTCTCAACTTTCTTCCCATTCTATTCCCGATAACCCTCCGAGGTGTCTGAAAAGAAGATGGCCTAGAGACCTTCTAGTTTAGAATTGTTATTGTAGTGCTACTGATGAGTAGTTCTTTTCAAGTTTTGACATGTTATTGTAATCGTTACCAATACATCTTCTAGATGTATATTTTTTTAGAGTTGTAAAATTCAATAAATGAAAGTTAAAGCGTTGCCTGTTGATTCCCGACAAAATAGTTACTTCCTGATGGATAAGGACTAGCCGGCGAGTTCACTATCTGATAGTAAACTAGCCCAGTATATTCGTGTCTACTAGCTAGCTAGCTGATTTTAAACTATTTACGGGGAAAGTTGAAAGCTGGACTACTCGCTGGCTTGTTGACTTGTTAGCTGGTAATCTAGCCGTATGCCGGTGAATTTCCGGAGTTTGGAAATTTTAAATAAATCTAAACACTCGTGTTTCTCTAGCCTGGTATATTTTAAGTAGCTGAATTTATTTCTTAATTTCAAGTGGTTTATATATTTTTTCGAAATTTGTTTTTTCGATAAAAGTTCCATAGGACTGTCCTGCGCAATGAGGACAATGCTAACTTTGTAGACACTGAGTTTATCCGGTTTATTCTCTTCGGCCATTTGTAAGTGTACTTGCACACCTGGTAAGACAAATTGCACAAGGGTTTTTTTTTTTTTTCTTTAACCGACAAGACTATTTTCATAGATCGTGTTGAAAATCTTGGCGAAAATGTCTATTTAATGGCGCGCCATTACGCTTAGAGTATGATAGTCGCTAGTCGCTATTGGCGAGGCAGTTTTGCACTTACACGGCTGCTTTTGAAGAGATGTGACCCAATATTTCTAAATTTTGGCAATTGTATTCGTATCCATTTAACAGGTATTAATCAGTAATTACAATAAAGAAGAGTATTTAAATATTAGTATTAAAAATGAAAGTTTTTAATTTTATATAATTTGAACTGAAAAGTGAGGTAGGTAAACATTTTTTTTTATTTCTAAATTTACCGATTTTTAATAACTTATATCTCGAAAACCGTTGGAATTTTGACAAATATGTATAAAATCAATTTTATAGGTAATTTAATTACCTTTAATTTTGATAGTCCTCCGTTTTCGAAATATAATCGAAAAAAATAAATTTCCTCTCCCCCCCCCCCGAAAACGGTGGACTCAAGCAAAATATGATTCCATTCAAATTTGAAGCTCATTAAATTTCCTATAAAATTGCTGTTATACATATTTTTCCATATTCCAACGGTATTCGAGATATAATCGAAAAATAAATTGAACTTTTCCCCTCCCCCCCACCGTTAGCTCACCCCCCAGGGGCGGGAACTTTTAGTATGTTTACCTTCTAACTATTCCTAACGAAGCTATGAAGTCATAAATTATCGCATATTCCATGCACTCTACAATGTGTTTATTGACTGGACTATAGGTAAATTAAATAAAACATGTGTTTATTTTGTTTGTTTTACTAATTAGCTATTCAGCTATCTCCTATTAGAGTATTCTGTGTACTATTTAATTCACCTGATTGATGAGGTTTCACTGCGGTGTTGATTAAAGAGGCAGCGGAGTCGCCCTGACCCGATTCAGTTCCAGTACCCTCCACCAGGGGGCAGGGACAAACGTAGAGGAGCTAACAGGTGACAGCTGTAGCCTCCTCGATCTAGGTTTATGTGCCGGCGTTCCGTTAGTGGGGCCGTGGGGCCAGGGGGGGGGGGGTTCAAGCTAGTAGGAGCCCGCCCCCCCCCTCTTTCTTATCTTATCGTCTCTTCCGATCGCTTCTCGGAAAGTTTTACTCTCTTTTATCATTCGCCGTTATCTCTCTTTAATTTCACTTACAAAAAAAAAAAAAAAAAAAAAAAAGTACGCACGCTGCTCTGACTTTCCCGCATTTGTACGCGCAGTGCTGTTGTGATATATTGGTCCGGTATATCTTTCAGTGTTTGTGAAAGTCCAAGATAACAGGTGTTGTAGGATCTCAATGCCGTATTATTTTTACCTGAACCTCTCCCTTTCCTCACAGCCAGATTTTCTATATTTTAGGAATTTGTCGATTCCAAATGCCGATTCTCGATTTCAGCAGTATCGACAATCGATGATCCTATGTCGATTCCTGGGAACCAATCTATACTGTCGAAGGCGATAGTTTTATTGTCGTTAATTATGTCTAGATATCGCTTCCTCTCTCTCTAATGATAACAAGAAACTGTTATAAAAGGCATTTATTAACCTTGTCTGTATGTAACGGAATCTTTTATCTTAATTTTCACTAATTTATTTAACTTAATTTGAAAATTTTCGATCGTTTCAAGGACCAATGACAATACAATATTTGCACAACTTTTTTCTAATGTTCTCACTGAGTCTTGTTAAATTACCCCCAAAATGGGGGGTCGTTCTTGCAAAAGGTGAAGTAGTAGGTTTTACGTTTTTATATCGTCCAGGTGGGCTCTGAGAATAAAATATCAAAGATGGGGCTAAATTTGATAGGGGGGGGGGGGGTGTTTAGGGGCAGAAAATTCCAAACGTTTTTAACTTTTTTCAGATGTTGGAAAAAAAAAAATATAGAATAATGCTTTCAATCGAAAAATGTTTTCTTTACATAATTGAAGTTTATTAAATTGTGCGTAAAGGCTTAAGCTGTATTTGATTTAGGCGTTAAGCCACAATCGATTGTCAAACATCGAAGAATTTTGCCAACTTTAAAAAGTTAGTTTTGGTCATGTTTAAGGGTCTATAACTCAGAAATGACTTGTGGATTGGAGTGGTTATGGAGCTTACTATGGAAGGATAGGTATCTGGTCTGGGCTAAATCAGAAACATAAGGAACATTAAGATCTTTATAGATAAGTTTATTGGTCACATAGGAGCATTGAGGATTTTTCGAAGGATTTTGGATTGTAAGGATAGGATACGAGATGAATTGGATGGTTTAGTGGAGCCCCAAAGCTCAACTCCGTACGTCCAAATAAGTCTATTCGCTGTCGTGAAAAATGAGTCCTTTGTAATTAATTGGGAGATTTGAACGTTTGTCTAGTAAATGTTAAAGTAGTCTGTAACGACGTGCAGTTTCTTGTCGTTTTAGTCTTGTATGTGGATTCCAAGAAGAAGTCCTAGGTAGCGGATCTGTTCAACAGGGATTAGTGGAATATCATTAAAGGATACTGTAGGACACGAGGAATGAGTAAAGGTTTACGATGAAGGGTAAACGTTATTTGTTCAGATTTATTTTGATTCTCCATTTTCGATACCATTGTTGAATGTTAGTAATATGAGATTGAAGTGATTGGGATACAACGAAAGGATTATCAGTTACTGATAACACACATTAGCATAAGTTGTGAGGAAAGTATTTTTAATAATAAATTCAAAATCGATGTATTTTCCAAGACACTCCTTTTGCTGTCGATTTATTTCTCCCCGTCCTTGAAGGTGTTTGCAGGTGAACGTGGATAGATAATATTTACTCCCAAAAAATACGCGATAAATATTGATAGGCGCTTGTTTTGCATAAACTAATCGAAATTTCGCCTTAATTACTTCATCCGCTCTGACAGCGATGATGATGCCTTTCCAATTATGTCGTGCTATTTCTAAATTGTACAGTCTTGAGGCATAAAAGTTATTTATTTTTTCTTTTTTCAATAGCCAAAACATCATTTCGTGATACCATTCCTCATCCTATAAGAAAGAAAGGCAAGTAAAAGACAACCTCTCCCCTTGCGGTTTCCTTCCGCAGTCGAGGTGTACCGTTCCGTTGGTTCCTCCGTTCTTCATAACAGTATTGGAGACGTGATGGTTTTTTTTTTCCCTTTTTTTTTTGTAATTTAAAATATATACAAATAAGATATAAATACGTTTACTTTGCCTTCTTTAATTTTAAAAACAATATTTTAAACAGTTTTTTCTTTCAGTTTCAAATTGTATTAATATATATTATGATAAAATATATTATATATTTTACATAAATAGATATAATTCGCATTTTTTTTTCTTATCCCTTTTTTCTGCACGTAGCACATTTTAAGGGGTGTTCTGTAATATAGGAACAATTTGTAATCATAGTTTCATAAGATATTTTTCTTTAGTGATGGAGCTCACTAGGCGTGGATAGGATAATCTGCACTTTAAATTCGTATTTAAAAATGCAAAATGATCCCTTCATTGCCTCCCAAACACTCTAAACCCTTATCCTGACCCTTCAAGAATGGTGTCAAAAATGGAGGATCAAAATAAATCCAAAAAAATCTGATCAAATAACCTTTTCCCTTCGTCGTAAATACACGACTTCCTGTCCTACAATATTCTTCAATGATATTCCACCAATTCCTGTTGAACAGATCCGCTACCTAGGACTCAACATGGACAAACGTCTTACTTGGAATCCACATACAAGACTAAAGCGACAAGAAACTGCTCGTCGTTACAGACTACTTCAACATTTACTAGACAAACGATCAAACCTCCCAATTCATTACAAAAGACTTATTTACATGACTGTGATTAGACCTATTGGGACGTACGGAGCTAAGCTTTGGGGCTACGCTAAACCATCCAATTCATCTCGTATCCAATCCTTACAATCCAAATTCCTTCGAAAAATCCTTAATGTTCCATATGTTGCTGATTTAGCCCAAACCAGATATCTATCCTTTCATAGTAAGCTCCATAACCTCTCAAATCCCCCAATTTCTCAACTTGCTTCTCGCACCATTCCTGATAATCCTCCGAGGCGTCTGAAAAGAAGATGGCCCAGTGACCTTCTAGTGTAGAAGTTTTATTAAAGTGCAACTGATGAGTAGTTCTTTTCAAGTTTTGTCACGATATTGTAATAGTTAACAGCACATTTACTTGATGTATAAATTTTGTGCAGTTGTAAATTTCAATAAATTGTTATAAATAAAATTTAAAAAAAAAAAAAAATGTAAACATTCAAAACATTGTAAATTTTATATCATCTCGTTTTTTTTTTTTGTTTTTTTGTACAGTTTTGTTTTTCTAAACCCCTTTTAACATTTATTAATTCAAGATACAAACACAAAATATGATTCCACCCCTTTTTATCAAGCTTGATCTGTACTTTTCACCAATTCCTTGCTATCCGATTGACTTAAAACTTTTTTCCCACTTGTCAAGGACCTATGACAATACAATTATTTCACAACTTTGTTCTGATTCTAATTTCTAATTTGTCCTCAATGGAATGATCAGAATAAAAGAAAACATTTACATAGGTTTTGAAAATTATGTGCACACCATTGACCAGACCTCGGTAAATGTCGTTCTTCTTTACCGATAAAAAAATTCTTACCAATTGAAAAGTATAAATCATAATGATTGTCGGATTACAAATATCGTTACGGCATTTTTTAATAGAACTAGATTGTTCGAAGTTAACAGGAAAAGTTACATGTAATAGTGATGCTTTAGATATAACGGAATGGTTTTGTAAACATGTCTAAAATCGAGGCTCTTGATTATATATATATATATATATATATATATATATATATATATATGTTATTAGAGACAAAAAATTGAGAAAATTAATTATAGTTTAAAAAAAAATCTACAAAAAAAAAAAAAAAAAAAAAAAAACGCGTTAATAGCAAACCGAACTAAAAAATAGAAAATAGTTTTTATTACATGAATAGTTTGTGTTAGGGCAATAGAAAACCCAACTGTAAGTTATGATTAATTTGGAATAAAATTAAAGAAAAACTTAAGTTATTAACAAAATAATTCAATTTATAGTAAAAAGCGTGGGGTGCTTGATATTTAATGCCAAAAAAATGTGTATAATTAATTTTTGCGCATGGGGCATTTTAAGGAAGTTTGTATGTAATTTGTATATATTGTATTGGTATATAATAATTATGATTTGTATATAAAATTGCTGGTATGAAATTTATTGCTTCAAAAATAGCGAGAACTGTCGCTGTTGCTAGGAGACGTAGACTCGCCTAGAACTTTTAACTCGTCGCTAGGCGACCAGTGTTGCTAGTAATGGCGACCAATAGAACAGTATATTTCGTAAAGTTTGTTTATTTCGTTTAACGTCACTTTATGCTGCTATGGCTAATCGGACGATGCTACGGTGGGAGTCCTAAATTTTGCCTATCCAGGTATAATTAGGATAGGGATCTTTAACGAGTACCTGACATCGCACAGGCTCGGGACCCCCATTTAACGTCCCTTCCGAAGGACAGCTTCGCTAAGGATTTTTTACTCCCTTTAAAAAATCCTAAGATCATCTGCCGGGCTGCGAACCCGCGATCTTGGGTTTAGTAGGTTGCTATGCTAACCACTACACCACAGGTGACCCCTATTTCGTAAAGTTTATTTGAGCATGTTCTTGTTTTTACGATCTAGTTTTTCAAATCTTGAGGAAAATATTTTGTGAAATGGTTTAAAAATTGAAAAATCAGACCGAACCTCTGAGAAATGTAATTCTTTAATTTTTATGGTGAAAAAAAATGTAATCATCAAACTTTACTAGTCAGATTTTATATATATATATATATATATATATATATATATATATATATATTATATATATATATATACTTAAATTTACAACTATACAAATATGTACATCAAGTAAATGAGCTGATAACGATTACAATGACATGTAAAAACTTGAAAAGAACTATTCATCAGTAGCACTTCAATAAAAATTCTACGCTAGAAGGTCTCTAGGCCATCTTCTTTTCAGACGCCTCGGAGGATTATCGGGAATGAAGTGGGAAGCAAGTTAGGAGGCTAGTGGATTGGAGTGGTTATGGAGCTTACTATGGAAGGATAGGTATCTGGATTGGGCTAAATCAGCAACATATGGAACATTAAAATCTTTAAGGATAAGTTTATTGGTGACAAAGTAAGGGACATTTAGGATTTTTTGAAAGATTTTGGATTGTTGTAAGGATTGGATACGAGATGAATTGGATGATTTAGTAGAGCCCCAAAGCTCAACTCCGAAAGTCCAAATAAGTCTAATTACAGTCATGTAAATAAGTATTTTGTAATGAATTGGGAGGTTTGATCGTTTGTTTAGTAAATGTTGAATTAGCCTATAACCTAGTCAGAATTAAAAAGAAAACTTCAGGAAATATCTTGGACTATCACACTATTTTCATTTTTCTAAACGTTGATGTTTGTACCGGAAAAATTTGTATGCTGCTACCTTTAGCGTTTTAATTATGTAAATATATGCTGAGAAATAGTGAATAATATGGTTTTATCACTTAAAGCAAAGGAAAATTTAAAAAAAAATATTCATCTAAACCCTAATTAACTGTATACAAAACAAATAACAGCATTTTACATTTTCTGTTTGAATTAATGTTAAACCTTAAGTATAAATATGAAGATTCAATGAATGCAAATATATTTTGCTGAATGATCTATGAAGCGATTTGTCAATGTGTTATTTCCGAATAAGGGCGGAGACGCAGCTCGTACACAGATGGAAAGGAACCTAATAAACATAACAGGGTGTGCCCCAAGGCTCCCAAATGGGAGAGTCTCATTCTTATTCAAACTCCCCATTAACAGATATTAACCGGATAAAAAACATATACTTTCACCCTTCAAAGTCAAGTCTTCCTTGTTTTTATTCATTTATTTATTTTTCTTTTTTTTCTGTCGATTAGTTGTTCTTTTAACGCCATTTGACCTCTTTAGAGCCGGGATTGTTTATACCGTTATTGGTCTTGTTTGGCAGGTGTTGTTTGATGAAAATTGCTTACTCCTGTTATCAATTTGCATGAAATATACTAAAATGTAAACAAGATTTGCCGATCGCTCGAGGTCTCATTGAGAGCGGCTCTTGTTATGAAATGTGTAGAATAAGCTCTCTTTAAATATTTTAAATATTCATTCCAGACTGCCCGTCGCCGATTTATCAACAAAATGTTTTGGAAATTCTATACCGAAAAAATAATTAATATATATTTTTGCGTTTCGTCCAATGCAATGGGCCATAATAGGTAAAACGTCGTGAAACTCGTATTTTATAACTCTTAAAAAAAAAAATCCCATAATCCAGTAACTCCTAAAATTATTCCATACATATTAGGATGATAGGTAAAGAGTCCTTACTTCAGCAATTTCCTTTTATCTGGATGATCTTACCAGTCTTTTAGAACTAAAGTTATACGCAAAAAAAATTTTTTTGTATAGTTTTTTAATCAAATTTACAACTTTATATAAAATTATAAAAATACTTATACTTACAAATAGATAAAATTATAAAATACATCATGTAATTGTGTTATGTAAAAAAAAAAAACTTAATGTTGGTTCTAATTTTTTAACTACATTTTTCAATTGCATTACGTTCTCTTATAGAGAACATTATTTGAAGGTTACCCAATAGAATTGTCTTCTTTTTTAATTTAATCTTTTTTTTTTTTTTTGTATTAATCTTTCATTAATTGAAATTTACAACTGTATTAGAAAATACATCCAGTAAATATGCTGTATACAATGCAATATGATAACATGATTAAGGCTTGTAGAGGAACTACCCATTGGTAGTACTCTAATGAATATTTACAAAAGATGAAGATCCCGAGGCCATCTTCTTTTCAGGCGCCTCGGAGGATTGCCAGGGATGGAATGGGAAGCGAGTTGTGCAACAAGTGGATTTGGATGAGTTTTAAGTTTATTATGAAAGGAGAGGTATCTGGTTCGCGCCAAATCGGCGACGTATGGGATATTAAGGTCATTGTGGGTGATTTCATTTCATTACTTTGTCATTTGTGACAAAGTAAGGACCATTAAGGACTTTTCTAAGGATTTTGGATTGGAGTGATTGGATGCGGGAAGAATTCGATGGTTTGGTGAATCCCCATAACTCTATACCGTAAGTCCAAATAGGTCTGATAATCGTCTTATAGATGAGTTTTTTCATAGTGAATCGGGAGATTTGAACGTTTGTCAAGTAAGTGTTGTAACTGTCGAAATCGACGTGCGGTTTCTTGTCTTTTCAATCTTGTATGAGGGTTCCAGGTAAGTCTCTTGTCCAGATAAAATCCCAGGTATCGTATTTGTTCCACATTATTTATCGTTACACCATTAAAGGATACTGGAGGACAGGATGAGGTAGGTTTTCGACGAGAGTAACTTTTTTAATTTGAGCCTAGAAACGTCGAAATCGGATTAGCTGAGGACATGATAAAGAGCTTAAAATTTAGACCATCCTTTTTTGTTTTCGATAACAATTTAAATTTAAGTGATATTTGTTTTGTTCGTTTTTACATGAATATATTTGTTTTGGTTGGGGAGAGGGGGGTCTATAGTATTCTTGTGTTACTGTTTTTTCAACCTCAAACTTTGTAACTTTTTTTTTTCACAGATAACATTTTGGCACGCTCTAGCCCTGTTGGTGTTGCTTAGAGCTAAAATTGATGACAGTTTCCTTATCAGTAGCAGTAGATATAAAATCCGTATATTATAGATAAACATATCTATGTGCTATTATTTTTCCCATTTAAGGAGAAATCGAGTTTTTTTTAATCAAAGTATTAAATTAATTTGATGTTTAAAAAAATCTATATGGGTAGTTTACTCTGTGATTTTTGCTAAAAATTTATCTGACAATAAAGTTATTTTAAATTTTCTTCTTAAAAATATCACAAGATTAAATCTCTTATCCAACTTCTTTTAAATGCCTTTTTAATGTTCTCAAATAAACAGTGGTTGGACGTTGCTTTTCCTTTTGTATCCTTGGTAATTTTTTATGTATGAGTGATGAATTAAATTAATAAAAATTAAACCCAAATTAAAACTTTTATATTGTATAGTTAGTTTTTTGTTTTGTTTTTTTAATAACTTTCTAACATTATTGATCACTTGAAATTTAATCTTGAAAAACTGTTATGGTACATTTAGTTGATAATTTATTCATTATTATTTTTTTTATTTGACAATCTTAATTATTATTATTGCAAGTGAATTGACCACATAGGATGATTTCACTCACTGGCCTGCTTCCTTTGATCTATTCAAGTTCATCATCATCTCTTCCGACAGTTTTCTTCATTCCACTTGAAACCCCTCTTAAATTCTTCTCTTTATCCAACATTTGGGACTCCATGGTGTTTAAGTTTTCTAAATGATTGCTAACTTCCTTCTAAATTTTAGTGGTTTTCTTCTTCCAGATGTGATCAACTATCTGCTTTGTTAATTTATTTTTTTTCATTCTGTATTGATGTTCAAGAAATATCAGGTTTTCCCTCCTCATATTGAATCTTAATTTAATATTTAGTATCTTTTATGTCCATTTTGTGTTTGCTCTTATCTATCTTTATATAAAAATGAATTTATAAATTTTAAATTTTATTCATTGTGATGATGAACTTTTGTTTTCTTTTCTAGGGGAGGCATAAAAGGAACGCAACCTTTCCCGGGACTCAGCCATCTACTAAAACCAATCATATACTCCAAACACCACCAATCAGAGGTATGTCTCTAACTTTGATGATTGTTTTTGTTTAATGGCTACTATAAGAATATTTGTTAGAGTGGGGTTAGGTGGGATATAATTTACATTATTAATTTTTCTAATTTGATTGCTACATTGAAACTTAAGATAGTATTGATTTATGATACTAAATGTATTTTTCCTATACATGCATATCTGTAAAGGGAATTTTTTTTTTTTTTTACAATCTTTTTTTTAATAAAATTTTAAAATGCAAAAAAGTTGGACGTGGCTCAGCTCTTATTCCCACAATACTAGAGTTGATGGGCCAGCAGATCTGCTTATGTAAACTATGTCAAAAATTATGAAAACTTACTATCTATATATATAAAAATCAATGTATGTGTGTATGTCCTTTATAGACTTTGAAACGGTAAAAGATAATGCTCCATGTGAGGCAGCATTTTTTCCCACATATTCAGGGAAAGATTATAGGCCTATTGGTATATTGATTGGATGCATAGGTGACAAGTTAGGGACCAAAATGTAAAAATCGTGAATTAAGCAAAATCGCTTTAACAAATCAGTGTTTTTCTAACAGCTAAGTCATTCCTATGCTGTTTATTGTGAAGGAACGAGTAACCAGATAATTAAAAATAAGAATATGAGACCACATGATCTTCTTGATCATTCTTGAAAATCCATGCATCTCTCATGAACAGTTATATGTGGCTTACTTACCCATTCGAAAAACCATCTGATTTATTTGTATATGCAACAGATAAAAAAAGCAAAAAATATTTTATATCCATCAGCACTTCAATAAAATGAATAAAATAAAAAAAATTACACAAAATAAATCAAACAACACTACTAACTTTTTTATAATGTCATATTTTATGACCCAATAAAATAGAAAAAATATCAATAAACCTTGAGTCCTGGTGAATACATGGATTTGTACTCTGGCTCGTCTAACTCCAATTGAGGCCTAAGGAAGAGAAATGTAAACACCAGTGATGTTAAAAAATTAAAAGAAAAAATTTATATTATTTGAGATCCTAAGCCTAACATGAGTTTAGCAGAGAATATTATCATAAACAGAACTAATTGAGCACTGAATAATCTACACATTTCAAAAGGAAAACAAAGACATTTACCTACCAATATCAAAAAATCTCATTTTATGACAAGTCAACTTTGCAAGGTAAATACATAAAGGTGATTGTCATACTACTGCTAGGTTATGGATGACAATTAAAAATGTTGTTTTTTGTTGATTTAGTTTATGTTTATAGGTAAAATGAAAATATTTTCAAAAAACCAAGACCCTGGTTTATCTAAAACACTACCACCTAACCACACTTTGTCCTCTATTACGCTCTAAATAATAAATACTTTCTCTCCTTTGTTTTTAACTACTTAAAAATGTAAGTAGTAAGGTGAAGTGGGGCAAGTGTGTCATATGGAATGCAAAGTTCAACTTTAACTTAATATAAAAAATCAGCTATTAATGCTAGGATAGTATTTTTTGTTATATTGCAAACATTGAACTATACTCTTTTCAGAAATATAGTTGATTTCCCTGAAATCCTAAAAATTATTATCAGTGCGAAGAAAAATCAATTTTAAGTCCCATTCACGCACTTGCCCCACCTAAACGGGGTAAGTGCATAAATCTCATGTAAACTCCTTAGCAGTGAATTGATTCTTTGATGGGGCATATGCAAAAATAAGCAACTCTCAGAAATCATTTTACTCCTTGAAATTAAAAAAATAGAGAAAAATACATAAAATACAATTTTATAATTTAAACTCATTCAACTTTACACAACACCTAGATCAACAGGTTGAACTATGAAAATGAAGAGAGGTTATCTTCTACAGTAGAGCACTCTAGTATGTTAGGTTTGGAGGGTACGAAGTTCTGTGTACATACAAAAAATGGCATTTGATGTAACAAAATTACAATATAAAAATTATGGCGGACTAATGCACTTACCCCATAAACGCACTTACTCCGCCTTACCTTATATCATTATCACTTTATAAATATCATTATTTTCATTTAAAATTGTTTGTATTTAGTAAAAATTAAGGTTTATTTATTTTCTTTTTTATCCTTGCAGGCAACAGTAGTCCGAACAGTGAAGTCGTTTCTAGAAACCAGTACAATGCTAGGATATCAACTCCTGTTTGGGAAGGAGATGATGTCTTTCCTACCAAAGATGTTCCGCCAAAGTCTTCCCCAATCGAGCAGCCCCCAAATCAAGCTGATACTAGAAAAGGTAACTTTAATTAGTTTTGATGTTATATTTTAAAAGTAATTAGGGATTACTAGTTTAATATTAATGCTTGAGAAAAGATATATCTGACATATTAAATAGAAAAGTTTCATGTTTTATCTTTTTTACAATCAGTCTATTTTTCTTTCTTTCACCTTTGTTGGAAAAAACATTCCTACAGATTGTGGTATAAATGTTCTTAAACAGTGATAATTACCAGGTATGCAAGTTTAAAATGTCGTTTTAATTCCAATAGAATGCGCTCTTAGCCTATTGAAGGATTTGCTTATCTCTAAACGCTATTTTGTTTGTTAGTCATTTGTTTACAAAAGTCAGTTGTTTTTAAGTCGTTTACGTGGACGTATCATACCTTTCTTTGGTGTTAAAAATGTCTAATTTTAAGCCAAATAAAGAGCATTTGCGGCATGTCATGATTTTCTTATTTAATCAAAAGAAAAAGGCATCTGAATGTCATCGAATTCTTGTTGAGACTTATGGCGATGTTGCTCCAACCGTCAGGACATGTGAACGTTGGTTTCAAAGTTTCAAACGTGGTGATTTTGATGTTACTGATCAAAAACGAGAAAATCGACCAAAAAAGTTTGAGGACTTCGAATTGCAATCTTTATTAGACGAAGACAATACCCAAACCCAACAAATGATGGCAGAACAGTTGAATGTCACTAGGCAAGCCATTTCCGATCGCCTGAGAGCTATGGGAAAGATTCAAAAGGTTGGAAAATGGGTTCCACATGAATTGGACGAACGACAGATGGAAAAACGAAAAACTGTGTGCGAAATGCTGCTTACGCCACGAAAGAAAGGGTTTTTTGCATCGAGTTGTAACTGGCGATGAAAAATGGATTTATTTTCAGAATCCCAAACGAAAAAAAATCATAGGTAACGCCAGGACAACCATCCACATCGAGTGCAAGACCGGATCGTTTTGGGAAGAAGACAATGCTGTGTGTGTGGTGGGATCAGAAGGGAGTAGTCTACTACGAGCTTCTCAAACCCGGCGAAACAGTCAATACCGAGCGCTACCGACAACAAATGATCAATTTGAGTCACGCATTGATCGAAAAACGCCCAGAATGGGCTCACAGGCACGCCAAAGTCATTCTTCAGCATGATAACGCTCCTGCACATTCAGCCAGATTGACTAAGGAAACGATTTCTTCGCTTGGTTGGGAACTCCTACCCCACCCGCCGTATTCACCTGACCTGGCGCCTTCTGATTATCACCTCTTCTCATCGATGGGACACTCATTGGCTGAGCAACACTTCAACAATTTCGAAAACGTACGAAAATGGCTCGATGAATGGATTTCAAATAAAGATGAAGCATTCTTTTGGAATGGTATCCATATATTGCCCGAGAGATGGGCAAAATGTGTAGAAAGCGAGGGTCAGTACATAACCAGAAATAGTCAATGCTGTTAGATTCCATCATTCAGAGATGCAATATATCTAAAACAAATTATTCTTTTTCTTTAAAACTAAATGATAGGGTTACAGTTTTTAAAGTATGAAAGTGTTCATACCGAAGACAGACAAACTATTCAGTTTTACTGAAAGCAATTTTATAAAATACTTGGTTGTCAGTTCTTTCATTCTAGTGATTAAGTCGAATTGTGACTAAAATAAGTTAAGTTACTTGAAAAAAATGTACAGGTGTTTTTTATATAGTGAATAAGTGTTTAAGTAGGTGTTTATTTTAAAACATTGTAATTTAAAATGAACATCTTACTTAAACACTAAGTCACTTGACTCATTTTGGTCAAAATTCGATTTAACCACTTATTCATTGGAATGACAGAATTATATCCCTTATGTTAAAATAATACATTGGAAAAAAAATTATCTCTATTTAAAATAGTTAATGTAAATTATTTTAGAAATTGTAAATGTGAAAAATCTAAAATAATGAATACTGCCATTTATTGTATACACAAATATTTTGTTCTTTTTATTTATTTATCGTTTAATACTGTTTCATTATTACTTCTTTTAACAATATGATCGAGTAATACATTGTATATGATCATATTTCATAGTTGTTTTATTGTCTATTGATCTGTGCTTTAGTGATAATATTTTGTTGTTGTATTTTTTTTCTTTGAAAATAGTTTATATGGGCTCGCCTCCAACCAGAGACAAAGCTGATGAAAAAAGTCGGACCAGAAGAGTTGCTAACCGGGAGAAAAGGGGGCTGAAAACGGGGAGATCTTTTTCTGAAGATATTTCTAAGATGGTGCCTCCCGTGTGGCAACCAGAAAAAACGTCTCCCCCAGGTATTTAACAAAAAATTAGTTGATGCATGCATTGTAGTGTAGAAGGATCAATATAAATGAGAATTAATTAATTATTCGTTACTTCTATGATGTTTAGTTAATTCAAGAATAAAAGTCAATTATTGATTAAGAGTTTTAATCTAGTCTTCCTTTGAATGCCCTTATGAAGGGAAATAAAGTTAGCTAAAACGTTGATACAATACATCTATGACTTTCAGTGTTTCTTTTAACAACATCCGCATTATCTTCTACACTATTTATTTTATTAATCATGTTTAACATAGTCAAAAATTAAATATTTACAAATCTGTAAAATTTAAAACCAATCTAAAATTTCATCTAAATGAAAAAAAAAAAAAATTTCCAATAGTCCTTTTTAAATTTTATTCATATTAACAACTTGTTTCAGAATTTATATCCCATCTTCAGGTTATTCTAAAAAATAATATTTTATAAACCAACTATAATAACATAATTAATTAAACTATTGTTCAGTTATAATATGTATGTTTGTTATGTTAATGTTTCAGCATTCAGAACTTCCATTTATTTTTTACTTTTATTTTTTAGCCGTTGTTTCTCCCCACAATGTTCCCCATAGCGAGGTCTCTCATCGACTACTCATGGAAGAATATGAGAGTGAGTGCAAGCTTAAAGATATTGCCGACTCCATCACCAGACCTCGAGGAAGGAGTCTTTCGAGTCAACATTGCCTTGAGCCGACGAGGGATAGTGATCTCTCCTCGCACAGACAGGTATAATATAATAAATAATAATCCCTGATGCAAAGTTCTGTGGCCTAAACGCTTTTAATAATGTTTCTTTCCTTTGACTGATCCTTTAAAATGAATCGACCACATAAATTCATCCAGTCACCAAGTACATCTCTTTAATTTTAAAGAAGTCAAAATATAAAATTAAATTTTATAAAAGAATATAACATTTGTGGTCTTATTTTTTATTTATTTTTCAACCAACTGCTAGATAAATATTTCTTTATTAGAATTGAACACTCGTTATTATTCCCCCTATTTGTTTATTTTCTTTTTGGCTTCTTAATTATTTATTTCATTTAACCTATTTGTTTCACTGTATCATAACGTCGATTTGCAGATAAGAGGAGATCCTGATGGCTGTGGGCTCGATTCTTCAATTCTCAGGTATTCTCCGAGTGATCTCCGCATAGATTTACCCGCGGAAGAACTTCTTAATATTAAAAGGGGCTGGCTAATGAAACAAGGACAAGATAAAGTAAGTAGCATTTATTAGCTTAATGTTAGATTATTGAAATCAATAACAAACAATTATTTAATTTATTTATTATTAATAATATTATTATTATTTTAGGAATGGACAAAGCACTGGTTTGTATTAAGAGGTAATGGACTTTTATATTACCGAGACCCAAAAGCTGAAGACCAAGGGATTCTGGATGGTGTTATCGATCTGTCTGGAATCAGCAGTGTTAATGAAAGCCAGTCTCAAAGAAATTATGGTTTTCAATTGACGGTAACTTGAATCGAATATCTTATTTTGCATGAATTATTTGAATTCATTTTCTTAAGAAAAATTAATAAAAATTTTGGGGCCTTTGCTTCACCATATTAGAAGCCATGATATTTGACTTGAATAAATTAAAATTATCTTTCATTAAGTATGAATTTTATGTTACTCTACTAGGATGGACTTTTAAAGTTTTAATTAATTTGTAATAACTAAATTTATAAAATATTGGCATTACAAAATATAATTGGTTTAATCAGTTCAGTCTTGTTTATAATTTTTACTTCTAATAATATACTCAACTGATTGAAGATACTTTCTTTTGTTTTGTGAACCTAATCACTTGTTTATATTATCTAATTAATTTTGTAAACGTATTCATTTGTTTATCTATTTTTTTGTTTCCTCCTTCTTCTTATTATCAAAATTTTCTTTCTTAATTTTATTTATGAAAATCTTTTCTTTCATTCTTTTGTATGTTTGATTTATTTTTAATTTATTGTTCTTCTTTATAATAATTGTTTTGTAAATTTTATTAATATAATATAGCCCAACATACCATAAAAATTTAAACTGTACCATTATACACATATTATGCATAAGCCCATAGAGTATCTACACCTTGGAAATAAACTTTTTCGTAAGATTACTATTCAAAGGAAAAAAAAATAGTCTTGTTATTATTTAATTTAATTTGGTTTAACTTAATAATAAAATGTGCTTTATTTCACCTAAGATTTCTAAATAAACTACTTTGTAAATTTTGCTATATTGTAGAAAATAGTATACAAATAAATAATTATCTCATTTTTTTTTTTTTAATTTATATTAAATTTATATTAATAAATTTCAGACTTGGGATGGAAAGGTTATTACTTTGTCGGCTTTAACAAGTGGTATACGTGCCAACTGGATATCTGCTATTCAGAAGGCTGCTGGGATCCAAGAACAATCGAGCAACTTGTCCTCTCCTGTACAGTGAGTGTTTTTTGTTTATCTTTTGTTTTTATGTTTGGATTTCATTTTTTATAACTTGTGAGGTTTCTATATTATTTATAAATATAGTACAACTAACTTATTGTATAAATGGTTAAAGATACTTTGAGAGTTGAAGAAGTCTCGGTGTTTAGTTATAACTTAATAATTTTATTTACATTTTTAAAGTTTATATAATCGGTGACCAGTTATTTTGTAACATAGTCCAAATGTTATGTTTGGTATTGCGGGTTTATTTTCTTCCTTTTTTTTTTTTTTTTTCTTTTTTTTTTTAAATAACATTGTTTCGTTTGAGTTCAAAACCATTTTTGACTATTCTCTCGTTAAGGTAGGATCAGTTTATTGGTGTTCTTTATTTTACTTTTTGTTTATATTATATCCCTCATTATTTTGTTCATATTATTCATAGTGAAGTTACATTAGTGTACAGACATTTTCTATTCATTCTTGTTTTCTAATTATATACTACTACTAAATGTACATATCGAAGAAAAAATAGGAAAAATTACTTTGTGTTGTATAAAATTGTATTGCTGCTTGTGTTTATTGCTGTCTATTAAACTACTTGATACTCGTTTTTTCAGTGAATTTCAGTTGTTAATGTGTTAAAAGTTTATTCATAGAAGTTCAGTATCTGCTTATTTATAATTATATTATTTTTAAAAAAACTAATTTTATTTTACTTCTTTTTTTGTGCTCTTGTGAAATTTAAATTGTTAATTTTTTAGCCTCAGTAATGTGTTTATTAAAAAAAAAGTTACCAGTTGTTATTCTGTTCTGGCTGGACCGTCTCAGATTTGAATAGTTGAAAATAGTTCCGCATTGAACATTACCTAAGTCATAATTAAACATTTAACATTATATCTTACCAATCGCTACCCAGAAGTATTGCCTCAAATTTTTTTCAGCTTTAAATAAGATTTGGTCATCAATAGTAATTTGCAACAGGAGGAAAGATTAATTATCACTATGTAGGAAAATTATTAGTTAGCGTCCAAAAGATTTATCTCTTGATTCGCATAGTCTTTTAATTTAACTAATTAAGGTGTAATATTTTTTCTATATATTTTTTCTTGAGAAATATCTATTTACAGTAATTATCTCCTGAGAGATATCTGTATTGAGATAGTTTTATCTCTCAAAAGTTTTGCTTTTGAAAGAAGAAAAAAAAAAAATCTTGATTGGTTTACATATCAGTTTAAAAGAAATGTACCTCGAAAGATAACTTTTAACTTTTCTGTCATTTATTGCTATTACTTGCTATTAAACCTATTGTTATTGTCAGTATTTGTAGTCATAATTATAATTTATGTGGTAGAAGGCATAAAATCTTAACATAGTTTATTGTTAAAAAGTATTGTGAAACGTTATATCTTGTTTCATGTTATGTTTGTGTTGTGTTTTGTTTTTTATTTTCTCAAGTGAAAGCTTTATTAAGGTAAAATAAATTCGTTATAATTATTTTTTATCGAACAAAATATTATTTGGTTGAGTAAAAAATATATTGGTTCTCTAATTTTAGTTATAAATTAAACTTTTTTTTTTCCCCTCCAAAATTTATGAAAATTAGTATATTAACATCATAATTTTTAATTTGACTTCTTGTTAAATCTTTTTGAATTATTCTTTTAAGTTTCCTTTGTTAAACCTGACTAAGGAGAACAAAATTTTAATAATTTTTTTTATTTTTATTAAATTAAATTTAATAACAAAAAAGGGATTTTTAGAAGTGTATTCACACTAAAAATTTGTGAATACTGAATGAAAAGAGGAGTTCCTAAATGATTTACGAGTTGATCTGAATAAGGTCATAAAAATCCAGGCTGTGGTTTATGGTATACCATTTATTAAAAAATGGTAATGTGTTTGGCAAAACAATGTGGTAGTCTAGCAATGTAATAAACTAAAGATCCTTGGTTCAAAGATCAGATTACTGCTGAGTAATTAATTACTCTTTTCCCTACCCTCCTTAGCAGAGAAAAAAAAAAAAAAAGAAAAGAAAGTTTCTAAATATTCATTTATTTCTTGAGTTGTCCTCTTTAGAAATCCATTGTTGATTTATTATTATTATCAGTGAAGTTGTTACACGATTACCTAACCGATTTATCATACGGGTTCTTGTATATTATCAAAAGCAATTATTTTAGCCAAATTCCATTAATCGCCAATTCATGCCCAATACGCTCATATTTGTTTTTATTATTTTTTTACCTTTTGGAACATTTTAATAAGTTTTTACTGAATCGATGCAGTATAGAAATATGACAGTGGGGTTTAATAGATGACCACTGCATTACGCCTGATAAAACCACTAAAAGATACTGGTTTCAAATATGCCAGATCTGACGGTTTTTGATGGCTGAAAGACATCCTTGGCCACTCCTTCCTGACTCATTAGTTTTCATCCTTTTAAAAATTGATTAAATATTATCATTTTTAAAAGGACACTAAATTTTATTTTATTCCTACTCTCAGGTATGTTGATTCCCACTTCAATGAAATCGAACTAAATATTTTTCTTCCCTATAATGCTCAGTATTCCCCTCTAATTCTTGCACATTAAATTTGACCGTAATTAAACTATTGCTGATAAATGACTCCGTCTTAAGTCTTCTCTTCTGATCAATCAGTAATTAAGTCCGAGTTGAAAAAGCTATAATTTGAAGGAACATTTATTGTTATTTATTTGTGCTTAACGTCCTTATGTACTCTAACTAGGGCAGGAAGGACGGGTTATCCTACAGGTTACCAACCTATTGTAACCAGGGTGAAAAGGCCAAGATTCATTTGTGGGCCCGCCACAAAATAAATTTTAACCCGTCCAGGTGGGATTCGAACCCACTACCTTCAGTACTAAGCACGCTGAGACCCTCGCCCCAACTCACTCTGATGAGTCCTCAAATCACATTTATTCCTTAAGGATTCTAATTTTCCCTAAATATAAGGAATGATAAAGACGGTTTTCTGCTATATGAACTGCAGAACATTTTTTATAAACACTATAATTTTAATTTATAACCACTATAATTTTTACTCAACATCAGCATATCTTCTAAATTTGTTAAAAGTATCTTATATGAAGCGTATAATTCGAAATCTACCCAAGTCCATTTTTTGAAAATATTTCACAGGTGCTCGACTTGGATTTGGAAGAGGCTGTATTTTTGTATGACTATTTTCCGTGTGATTTAACTACTTTTGGGAGAAAATCTTTCATCTAAAGATAATCTATAGTAGCGGACACGAAATTAGGTAGGCGGGTCTGAAAAATTGCGATGTTGCCAGCTCATGCCCAACAACCCAAACCCAACCGATTGAAAGGATCCTTTTCCAGACATTTCAAAGTACGTCGTAATGGATTAAAGTTTGCTCAAACGATTGTGTTTTTATGGCTACTCTCTTATTACATAAAACTTTATATCAATTTTTCAGACCCACCTAATTTCATGTCCTCTGTTTTAGTAGAAAACTATTAAGAAAATCTGGAAATTTGACTTGGCTGGTTTTGGAATTGTACTTCTCATTTACTAAAATATTTAGAAAAAACTATGTATAATTTTTTTTAAGAGTTTATTTATTAAATTTAATGAACATATGTTTTCGACATTACAATAAAGCTTGAACTTGAGAACTGTTTTATCATTAACTGTTATTTGTTTTTGTGTATTGTTTTTTGTTAACAAGCATGGTTTGCAGGGACAGGGGTACCGTTGATTCGGTTGTGATGCCCACCCCTAGGTCCCTCCTGTTCTCCTCCGATGACGAGTACAGAACAGCATCCGAGGGCGGAAGGAGAGAAAGTGGCGAGTGGGGGGAGGCTCTGCCCCCTTCTCCGCCCCTAAATCGAACGCCCATGTCTCGTGTTAAAGAGAGAGCAAGGTAGATATCGTAGTAATTGTAGTGCCTAAAAGCAATAGCTAACCATTTTTATTTAATTGTGATATTGAATATATTATTACTCTTAAAAAAAAAATTATCAATCTTGCAGACCTCTATGTATTAATTAAATGACATAATTTTTTTTTTTTTTTTCATTTTTAAAAAGCAGTTATCATTATATTAATAAATATTTGGTGTAAAGTAGAAATCTTAATGGTATTGTGCCACTTGAGTTCGAACATTATTTATAACAAATGAATCATTGGTTAGTGGATTAATTATTTTGTTTGTTTGTTATGGTTTAATGATTATATTTTACATAAAGAACAAATTTGAAATAATTCTGTATTACTTACATAGTAAATACTAGTGCTTTTGTAGTCGGCGATTAGTCGACAAAAAGCGCTGATTAGTCAGCCATTAAATTCATTTATATTTCTATGCATAAATAAACGGCCTTAATTGATAATAATTTTAATTTTATATTCATCTTTGCAGTTTGTTATTTGTTTTAGGAATAGGAACTCTTTTTTAATCAATTTTTGAACTTTAAGAAAGATTATGATATTAACAAAAAATAAAGTCTATATCTGCTAAAATACTGAATAAAGAAATTATGTGACCTATTGTTTTTTTAAATCTTAGTTTTGGTTTTGTGTCATGATTAAAAAAGTTTAATTCTTAATTGAATTATAACATAAAGGTTGGAACACAAAAGGAAACTATTATTTTAGCAATTGACGAAATTTTTTATTTACAATTACTTGTAAGATATTTCTGTTTAACAAATACAAGTCCATAAACATGATATCTTTTTTGTTTTGGTTAAATTCCAAATTTCACAATTTACTACCTAAGCTAAGTAAAGTAAATTGTTGATTTTGCTTTATTTAAAAAAACAAAAAACAATCTGTTACTGGCCTTTAGGCAAAAAACAGAAGAAAAAATATAAGATAAACAAAAACCTGGAGCTCCATGTACACACAGCTATAAATAAAGCACCTCGAACATTGCCAATGACACCTGAATTCTAACCAAAGCAATGATGGGCTTTGCTGACTGATTAGCTGTTTGGCCTTTTTACCAGCCGAATAGTTGGCCTTTCCCTGCTAAATATATAGTGGATTCTATGTATTATAAATGTTATAGTTTTTATTTAAAATATCAGCTTCTTTTATTTCAAATATAAATTAAATTATGAAAATTTTGTAGAGTATTTACTTTCTCAATTTCATTATTAGTGGAGATTAATAATTTTGTTGACCATATTAATTTTTAGTGCAAAGTTGGTTCATTAATGCAATGAGTAGCTTTTATTATTCAAAAATATTACTATGAGTCAAGATTATTAAAAAAATACAGTAGACTCCCACTTGTCTGGTGTTACGAGGGCCGACAGTGCTTTGGATAAGGGAAAACATCAGATAACGGAAATCAACATAAATTGTAATCAGGAAATAATTTATGTAGTATTAACAAAAACAATTACAAAAAAAACTTTCTATAACATAATGAGTACATTGTATTAATAACATCACATGATAACATAATATAACCTACCATACCGTTGCTATGGTTACAACAGCTGATCGTCCCTAAATACTATGATATTGATAATAAAAATTGTTTTAGGTTAGAAGGTTTTCCATGAAAAATATGACATGTAGTGTATATACCCTGTAAGATGAAATTGCGCATCACCGTTCTAGCTTTATTTTCCTCACTAAAAAAACACATTTACATTTTTAGTATTTATTTATTTTTTAAATATTTTTTTTTACAAATTATAGTTAATTCTAAATTTTGATTGGATATTGTTAAGTACATAAGTATCTATGTAATATAATATTGTGTTATTGTTTTATTTATTTTAGTTATTTATCGTAGTCAAAAAACGTTCAGTTATATTTAATTGCTTGTAAATATACAAATGATACTAAACATGTAGTAATAATTAAATAGCATTTCAATGTAGTTTATTTTATTTTATTTCTTAAATTTTAAATATGTGCATATAGAATTTAACTCTCTGCTAGTGCCAGTTAAGAGAGTGTGCTGGTAAAGAAAACCACTGTATAAGAAAGAGTTTAATGTAATAGAAGATGCCATCATAGGCCTAAAAAAAAAAAAAAATTAAAAAAAAAAAATTAAATAATTCTGAATTATGGTTAACCAGTACAAAGATATTGTTAAGTAATCCATAATCATAATGTTTTGCTAATCTGAGCAACCTCAGGTATATTTAATTTGTATTAGTGAGATTTTGCTGTATTTACCTACAGTGAAAAGCATAATTAAAACAAATGAGTTCATTTAAAATACAAAATAAAAAATATTGAAAGTACTGATGAAATGACGTGATCGTCATACCGTACTAATAAAATTTAATTTTATACCCAGTGTATTTACTTTAATTGAATTCCATTAAAAGTGTAACAAAAGTTATTCTAATTGTTTGCAATTTTTTTTTAAACTGATGATTTAATTTGCAGAGGTGTGTCTAAGTGGCGTGGGTTGGGAAATAAAAGGTCGAGGTCATCACCCCCGAACTCTCGTCGGTCAACTTTGGATTCCGTATCGAGCCAAGAAATGATTACTGCGACTCATCTTTCCTCTGAATCTAAGGTAATTTATTATTACTTAAAAAAATATTTTAATATTTATATTGTATATATAATAAATATTAGTGGGTAACTTATGGGACTAAATGGCTCCGAACTGAGATTGGTTTAACAATACAAAATTAGTGATTAATACTTAAAAATTATATATTGTACCGTATGTTCTACAAAAGCCAACTACATTACATTAATGTTGTAAAGTAAAAATTAAGAATTTTATAAAACAAACAAGTGTTGAATTCTGAACAGAACTATATTTAAAAAAAAAAAAAAAAAAAAAAAAAAAAATTTACCACAACAACCTTATGTTCAGCACTAAGGAAAGGGTATGCTGTTAGTAGGCCAACGGTTGTGAAAGGAGTAAATTTGGTCTAATCACGCTCAATCAAGGGTACCCTGTGGAAAGCATGGCTTTCCCCCAATCAAGGGTACCCACTTAATGAAGACTGGGTAATACAATGTATAGTATGCAATTTAAACAATAATAATATTTTTAGAATTCATGCGAAAAAGTCCGTAATGATTATTTGCTTTAAAAAAAAAAAAAAAAAAGTTATTTTTCTATATGACCTCGAAGTTTTAAATCTGTATTTATTTATAAATAATCAAAATTATATTTTCAATAATTTTTTTTTTTTAATTACTGTTTGTAACACTGGTTACTTGCACGTAGTGGACTCCTCCATAGTTATAATTTTTAATCTTAAATTATTATGAAGAAAAGATTTTCCTATTTCAGTGTTTCATAAGCTGTTATATTGAATTCAATTTGATTTAAAAGTTCCATAGACAGGGTAAAATTTCATTGAAATAAGTATGCGAGAATATAAATTTTTAACTTTTAGACCTAATCTTTTTTTGTGTATAGTGATTTAGATTTATTTTTTTATTTTAGGCAAAAGATATTATTGAAGATAAAACCGACTATCTTTTTCGAGAGAAAACTATCAACACTGATGACATTAAGGATAAAAAGAGGAATGCAGATCTGGTTGCTTTAGAAAGGAAGGTATGCTGTCGGAATCTTAATATGCTTCTTAAAGATTTGAAAACATAAAATATTGTTATAACGAGAATATTTTAATTTTGTTTCAAGGTGGAGGATCTGATAAAAAGGGAAGAGGAAAGTGGAAAACTAAGAGCTAGGGATTCGGCAGAATTAGAGTCGCTGAAAAACAGGTTCGTATATTATTATATTTACAAAATAAAAAAAAATAATAATAATAATTTTAATCCTTTAATATTTTTTTTATTTTTTTTTAATTTTAGGTATTCTGAAGACAAAGATGAATGGGAAAGGGCCTTGGTTAACGCAGAGAATGAACTAGATGAAGCAAACGGCCGGTTATCGGTGACTCTTAGCCAGTTCAACGAGGCTAAGCAGCTATCTGAAAAATTGGCTGGTGAGGTCGAGAGATTAGAATCGAGACTTGCCTCTGCAATCGAGGAAAATGAAGCGCTTTATGCTAAATTACGACCGGGCTCAGGGCGAGCAAGGAGTGTAGATTCTCTTTCCGATCTGACCAACATTGATCTCACTCTTGACCTTTCTCGACTTGACAAAGACAGGTAATTATAAATTTGTTCAGTTTTTTTTTCTAAATATACAATAAACTCTTATCTGATTTATAGATTATCTGTGCCCTGTTGTTATAATGTGACTTCTTAGAAAAGCAAAACAGCAGAATTTATATATTGTTATGTTTATATCTTTGTTGTAGGTTAGTTTACTTTAATTTCTATTATTTTGAAGTTAATTTAATTTGTAAATAAAATTTTGAGGGAATATCAAGGGTTCAGCTTTTCAAAGATAATGATTTTGACTCAAGAATATATATTTTCAAATAAAAGAAATAAAAACATCTTACAATTATATTACATTTTTTAATTAACGTAGTTATAATTAAAATACCTTCTTTCTTCTCAATGTGACTATAGGTTCTCACAACCCAAATGTTCCCCAATTTGTCCTTCTTGCATGAAAATTCCTTCTTTTTCTTCCTTCGCCAGTTTATTCAAGCACTCCTATCATCCAGACTGCTAGTCTAATTTATTATTTCTTCACACATGTGGCTTGTTTAATCTCAGAGAGATGTGATGTTTCAAAATGCGAGAGATGAGAGCAAGATGTGTTGTCGCCTCAAAGTTCCAAATCAGAGAGAGCACGGTGTAATGTCTCGGCATCCATCAGCATATCTGGCTAAAAAGAGGCGGTGTTGATTCATCGGGATCCATGAGCATATCTGACTAAAAAGACGCCATCCCAAGCGTCCTTTTAAAAAACCGTTAACGGCCAAATCTGCTTCATCATGGCCTTCATATTTATTACGTCTTAACTTACAATAACTATATAAAATTCAAATTATACAATAAAAAACATTTTAAAAATCCTAATAATTTTTAACATATCTCAATTTAAATTGATAAGCAAAAACCACGTAACAATTAGATCGGCGGCGAACTCTCGCTGGCGCCAAATTCAAACTTGAATTGTTTTTAAATTGCAATTTATCTCGACTCCGAAATATCACTACATTCGGGTCCACTTCAGAATAAATAAAAAAATTTTGAGAAAATTTTTTTTTTTTTTTTTTTTTTTTTTAAAAACTTATTCTCTAATTCCAATTTTTTGATTAATCATAAACTCCTTAGTATACTATTTACAAAATGTTATTAATGTGTCAAGATGTCAAAACAAAATAATACTTAAATTAGATCAACTTATTAATAATTAGTTATTCTACTACTTCTTTATTTGAAATATTTTTCATTTCCATTACAACCATAAATTCTTTAGATGACTTATAAACACCACAACTTTAAATTAACAATAATAGTAAAATTGAAAAACAAAAAGGAAAAAACCCTAAACTAAAATTCTACACAATAAAATTATCTAATAATAATTAACAATTTGACTTTAAATTAACAACTTTATAATTTGACTGAAAACTCAATAGAAATATTTGAAAACTTTTAAAAATTAAAAAACTTAATTAAACTTGTATGAAACATTCCTTATTAGTTCCTAATTACTTTATAATAAAATGGATATTTTCATAAATGATTGCCTAAATTGTTACCAAATTTCCAATCAACACTTTTGAATATTATAATTTCTTCTTAACTTTCCCCCGCAGGTAATTGCGTACATCAATGGGAGTCTTGTTATTTTCATTATTGAAGTAGTGCCTCTTCATAATTTCTTCTTCTAATAACTTGGATAATTTATTTTTCTTATTTTCCAAAATATAACTTGGGTCTTCTCTATTAACATTTACATTATATACTTCTTTTTTAAACAAATCTTTTCTTTTTGTTTTGCTATTATTATACTTATTTATTATAATGATATGATTATACATACTTCTGTTAAGCTTCTTGTTCATGTTTGTTTTCAGCTTATTATAATCCTGAACAGTTACCTTTTTTAACCTTCTAACAATTTTGACTCTTCTTCCTGTTCTAAATGTTATTTTTCTTATTTCTAATATTTTTATATATCTTGATTTTCCTTTTTCATGGTTCACATTTTTCTTCAATAATTGTTTAGTTTTCTTCTTGTCCTTCTTCTTCATTTTCTTAACTGACACATCTGTTATGTTTTCTTCAACTTTAGTTGATTCTTCATCTTCTTGGTTATTTACGTTTTTATTTTTATTTTCAATTTCGGTATCTATTTTTAGGTAACATCCTTCTGTAGACTTAATATGTTCTTCTATATTGTCATTAATATTGCTCCAACTACTCACACTATCACTTTCAATATTTTGTAACTGTGAATTTGTTTCACTACTTTCATTGTCAAATTTTATATTTAAATAATTTGAATCTTTTGGTTTTTCATATATATGAATGATTCTATTCTCAGACATATTTCCAAATTCCTTTCTCAGAGTCCCTACTTCCTGTAATAAACTTTGTTGGTTATCAATTACTTCATTCTGCAAAGCATTCACTTTCTCTTTTTGGGTGTTAAATTTTTCATTTATTTCTTCGACCTTTGTATCTATCTATCTGTTGGAATTTTCCTTCTGTACTTTTAATATGCTGTTCCATTTTGTTATTAATACTACTACGACTATTTACACAATCACTTTCAATATTTGATAATTTCAAATTTATTTCATCAATTTTAGTGTTAATTAATTTATTTAATTCATTTTCCAAATCAACAGTAGTCTGCTCTAATTTCATATTAAATTTAGTTGATTGTTTATCAAATTGTACCTTAATTTCAGCAAATTGTTCCTTAAATTCAGCAGATTGTTTATCAATTTTAGCGGATTGTTCCTTATATTCAGCAGATTGTTTATCAATTTTAGCGGATTGTTCCTTATATTCAGCAGATTGTTTATTTAATTGTTCCTTAAATTCATCATATTGTTTCTTATTTTCAGCAGATTGTTTATCAAATTTAGTTAACAATTCAAAAAGTAAAAAATTTGTGTTTACATCTAATGAGTTTTTTGTTGAAACGTTATCTGAATTAACATTTGTTGGTTTTTCAGTCAAATCATTGTTTAATTGCTCAGAATCACATCTATTTTCTAAATTTTCCACATCAACATCCAGAACATCACTTTGTTTATACCTTTTAATAACACTCTCATCAGTTACTTTTAAATTGACTACAGTACCTTCCATTTTTAACATTAGTTTACTTAAACTTAAATAATATGCTAAATTGTATAACCCCTAAGAATATTTATATCAAATACAAAAATCATAAATTTTGTTGACACATTAAAAATTATAATAAAAACCTTGAGTCAAAATCCTAAGAAAAGTCCTTTTGACGGGCGCCATTTTGTATTGTTTATATCTTTGTTGTAGGTTAGTTTACTTTAATTTCTATTATTTTGAAGTTAATTTAATTTGTAAATAAAATTTTGAGGGAATATCAAGGGTTCAGCTTTTCAAAGATAATGATTTTGACTCAAGAATATATATTTTCAAATAAAAGAAATAAAAACATCTTACAATTATATTGCATTTTTTAATTAACGTAGTTATAATTAAAATACCTTCTTTCTTCTCAATGTGACTATAGATTCTCACAACCCAAATGTTCCCCTATTTGTCCTTCTTGCATGAAAATTCCTTCTTTTTCTTCCTTCGCCAGTTTATTGAAGCACTCCTATCATCCAGACTGCTAGTCTAATTTATTATTTCTTCACACATGTGGCTTGTTAAATCTCAGAGAGATGTGATGTTTCAAAATGCGAGAGATGAGAGCAAGATGTGTTGTCGCCTCAAAGTTCCAAATCAGAGAGAGCACGGTGTAATGTCTCGGCATCCATCAGCATATCTGGCTAAAAAGAGGCGGTGTTGATTCATCGGGATCCATGAACATATCTGACTAAAAAGACGCCATCCCAAGCGTCCTTTCAAAAAACCGTTAACGGCCAAATCTGCTTCATCATGGCCTTCATATTTATTACGTCTTAACTTACAATAACTATATATAAAATTCAAATTATACAATAAAAAACATTTTAAAAATCCTAATAATTTTTAACATATCTCAATTTAAATTGATAAGCAAAAACCGCGTAACAATTAGATCGGCGGCGAACTCTCGCTGGCGCCAAATTCAAACTTGAATTGTTTTTTAATTACAATTTATCTCGACTCCGAAATATCACTACATTATATATATTTTTTAAATTATTTATTTCCAGTATTAGAATCTATAGTAGGTCTCTGAGTAACATTATTGATAAATCTATGCTTAGAACATCTCACCGATGAAGAAATTGTTGGTGGGATGCTATTGGAGGTTAGTAAGGAAACAATAGGATAAGATAAACATTCCAGTTGGGATAGGCATCGAATGCCCACAAATATTCATCGCTCAGCATAGCGTCTTTCTAGATTATATTTTCTTTTACCAAAGCATTATTTGTCTATTTCAACTGATGATGATCTTATCAACTATTAACTAGAATTACACAACTTTTATTTTAATAACAAAAAGTACTTAATGGAGAAGAAGATAATCAGATATGTAGTCAAATAGAAACATCACGTCAAGTAGAAATACTTTAATTGTGTGCCTACGGTTCAAACTTCCTTGCAGGTCTTCTTCATGGCGAGGTCTTGGAGAGGAGACGAACGATGACTGATGTAGTCATCAAAGTCCTCTCCAGTGTGGTTTGATGGCCCTGAAGAAGACCTGCTAGAAAGGTCGATATGTTGGCAAACAATTAAAGTAATAAAGTATTTCTACTTGATGTGATGTTTCTGTTTGAATGCGTCTCTGATTTTCTTCTTCTCCAATCATCTTAACAGCCTACTATACTTTTATCATTATTAGTACTTTAATTTATACAATATCAATATGCTTTTAGACAAAGAGGTAATAGGTATTGTTGTATTGAAGGTTGATTTTGGGAATAATAATATCTAATAATAAATATTACATAAATAATAATTATTTCATAGGATGATTGAGGAGTATACAGATCTGAGATCAAGGTTCGAAAAAGCTGTCAGTGAGATTAGGGCACTCAAACGGGAGTTGCGTGAATCTCAAGCACAGTGCGATTGGTTAGAGTTGAGCTTGGTGAGCGCGCGGCAGGAAGGGATCAGTATGAAGAAGGAATCAGATGCTAGCAGCAGCCTGATGGCCGCCAGGATACAAGATCTTGCCACTAAATTGTCTGGAGCAGAAAAGCAGGTAAACATAAATTACTATAATATTTAAATAATTTTATTTAAAATCTTTTTAATAAGTTCAAAAGAAAATAAATTTTTAATGATTACTTTATCTTTATTTTTCTAATCCTGCAGCATTTCATTGTTTATGTTATTTGTAGATAAGAACTTTAAAGCAAAAATTAGCAAAAACCGAAACAAGAGAAAAGAGGAGATCTTTATCTCTAAAAGGACGTGAATCATTTACGATATGCAAAGAACTTGAAGAAAAGCTTTCAGAGCTCGAGAGCAAAATGAGTAATATAGAGATTCCTGCCAGTGGTATAGCAAAAGCTGTTGTCGCTCCTGCACCAAAAGAAATTGATAGTAAAGGTGACAGGCTTAGAAGGAAATCTCTGGACAGTGCAACCAGCTCCGAACCTTTGAAGGTAATAATTAAGTTGATTTTATTATTATGGTTCTTCTGTCTTCTTGCATAACGGTTTCTTATATAATGTGTATGTTTCAGGTTTTACTAAGACTGAGAAATTTAGAAGCAAAATTAGCAGCAGCCCAAGAAAGTACGAATGATGGAAAGCAAATCGAATTGAAGTTATTCAATGGAGAGTGTGATGAAGTTGACAGTGGTGGTCAAAAAGAAGAGATGGTGAATGAGGTGAAGAAAATGGAAAATCTCTTGAGGGCGAAACTGATTGTGTTAGCCAAAAAGAAAGAATCATTGATTAAATCAGGCCAATGGACAAATGAAGCTAAGTTGAACCTATTGGCTGAGAAATTGGCCTATGAGTCCGTACTGATAGGAAGATTGCATGATGCTGTAATGGAAAGTAAGAGTCTAGATCTGACTGATGCTGAGAGGTTGATCGCTGGTTTAGACAACAAGATAAGTGGAGGCAAGCCCAGTATGGAAACGTCATTGGATTACTTAGTCAAGTCTCTCGCCAAACATCTTACACAGCAGGGAGTAAAACGTGCAAGCAGGAAAGTCAAGGAAAGAAAGAAACCCGACCCTATCATTGCTGAGCTCTTGAATAAAAAGAATTCGCTCGATGCAAAAGTTGAGAGTTATATAAATTCTGTTGTCGATAAGCTTGCTGAAGCATTCGCAGTTGAAAGTTTAGCCGATGACGCAGGCCTGAGTAAGAACAACGATTGCCTTCAAGCTGCTTGGTCCATGGCACAAGAAGCAGTCAATCAGGAACTGATTCAGGCCGAAATCTCACAAGTGCTGAGCCAGTGTTCAGATACATACCACAGCTATATAGAAAATGAGAACCAGACTAGATTTTCAGGTATTGTCAAAGAGAGAGCAAATTTAGAAATGTGGGCTTCACTGGCTGATGATAATTTGAAAAATGATATGAACAACGCTGTTAAAAAGCTTCAAAACGAGTATCAAAAAAGATTAGAAACATTGAAGAGAGAAAATAATGTACCTAATAGGCCTACTGTAGAGGACGAAGAAAAAACGCGTGCGCTGCTGGCACAGTTTGTCGACGTAGTCGCTCATAAGTCTTTACTCGATGCAAGGGTATCTGTTATATGTAATGCTGAGTATTCCGATGTGGAAGGTGAGCAGGGCGCCCTTGAAGAGAGTAGCCTTTTGTCCGAAATTCAATTCTTGTATGTCAAATTCTGTAGAGAGCTTACCCAGGACTCGAAAGATGAAGAAAGGTTGAAGGATGTAGTTGAGAGAATGGCGAGGGAGGTTTATGTCCTAGCGAGGGTTCTCAACCCGAGTGTTGAAGTTATGGATAAAATAGAACCTGGGGATACTTGGATCGACACATTGTGTAAGAAGTGCGAACTGCTGAAGGAGAGGTTGGTTTCTTTGCAGAAGTGTGCCGAGAACAGTAAGGAATGCTCTAGTTGTACTACTCTTCAAGAAGAATTATTGAGGTAATTTTATTCTATTTAATTTTTATTATAATTAATGACTTTTTACAAATCTTATAGTATATTTTTGTTAATTTTAATTAAAAAATTTAATTTAATTTTTAGACTTGAAAACCATCATGCTTCTGAAATTCATGAACTGGAGAAAAAACAAGAGCTTGAAATTGCTAAACTCCAAGAAGAATTTGATGAACAAAAGACAAACCTGGTAAATATTGATTTTATCAAGTTATAAATAGTTTTTTAATTAAATTCTTAATGTTCTATTTAATTTTTATTTTAATAGCATTATATAAAATATTTATAATTGTTTGTATTATATTACAGATTCAGCATTACAGAGAAGAAGAGGGAAAGTTGATAGAAAGGAATAGCAAATTAGAAAGGGAATTGGAAACTTGGGAAACTCAATGTAATCTGCAAACGGAGGATCTAAGGTCGGCTTATAATAACCTCAGCTCGTCTACTTCTGGCTACGAGGATGAAGAATCTATGAGGAAAAGATACCAAGCCGAAATACAGCATTTAAAGGTATATCATATGCTATAGATACAATATTTACACTATCCAAATATTTAACTTATAATAGTCTTTCTTGTCACTTCTTTATAAATAAGTGATAGAATATGTAGTACAATATGCATAAAAATTACGTAAATACACATGCTAGTATCCTACCAAATTGTGAAAATAAAAGTAATTACAATAAAGTATTTACCTCTAAAATAGGTAAAAAGAATAGATTTTTATTAACAATAAATAGCACTACTCATAATTTTGTTTTCTTATATTTACAATTTTTATAGAATTCAGATCAACTATTTTAAAATACAGAGGTAAATTTTGCAATTTTTTTTCAATCAACAGCACCAGCACCTTTATAATTTTCAATACAAGTATTGTTATTGAAAACTAATGTGAAACTGAATCTTTTTTTTTTTGTCCATGTTTATAAACTTAGTGTAAAATACTTCACTCATGATGAAAAATGCATCTCAATCATTTAGTTTTAAAGAAATAGAAAAGTTTGCTTTATGAATGGTTCTTCTTGTATCTATAAATGATCTTCTACATCTTTGTCTTAGCTTCTCTCAATCCAAAGAGATCTTCCTTTTTCTCATATCCTTTGTCCGAAAACTTAGTTTATCCTTTTTTGATTTGTTGACAAAGGATCTACCTGTCCTTCTGAAACCATTAGACAGGTAGAAAGAAATCGCTACTAGCATACATATTGTAATTGGGTACGCAGTCCTAATCGATCTGCCAAAGAGCGGCTTCTCTTAAACACCTCAGTGGTGCCGCTAACCCTTAATACTTTTATTATGCAACAATTATTCAATGTTTTGTTTCTTATTTGTATTATATACATTACAGTGATAATATAACGGATAAAATCAATTTGAAACTATGTTTATTTCTTAAAAAGTATAGTTTGTAAGTTTAAGAAAATATAAATTTATGCTTTAATGTTCTAAGATGTTTGACTTGATCGACTTTAATGTTGGGCAAAGGACAAGTTTTTGATTCGTTCAACAAAATGATTAAAGACTATATAATATGGCCTTACACGGAATTTACTCATAAAACAGACATTTTCTAATTTATATATATATATTTTTTATTCATATTTTCTTTTATTATTTATTTTTATAACAATGTTATTTTATTATTCTAGGCTGTGTGTGAAAAAGGTCTCGTTGGAATGGAGAATTCACATAGGCGACAGATTCAAGAACTCCAAGAAAAGCATGAGAGGGAGTTGAGATCTCTCCGTTTGGAGAAGGAACAAGCGCTTACTGAGGAAACCCATGCTACGCTTGCAGGTACATTATTTTACCACTTTTCTGAAGTTCTAATCTAAACTTTGTCATTAATCTATATTTGACAATTTGGTGTAATGCTGGTCTAGATCTTGTTAAGTTAATCTTTAAATCCGATGATTTCTCATTATATTTTTTTAATCCTATTGAATTAGATTAAATTTAAAAAAAAAATAAGTATTATTCAAAATTATAGTAATATAGACAATAGAAAATTGTTGTATGCTATTTTATTTTAAACATTATTTCAAATATATATATAGTTATAATCCAATTCATTATTTATCGTTGTGAATCTTTACAGCTTTGGATGCTATGCGAAAAGCCCATGAAGCCGAAGTTCAGAAGGAAGTTGCCAAGTTCAAGGCAGAATACATGAGCAAGATGCAGTCGAATCATGATATTACTGCCATTCATAAACAACACCAGTAAGTTTATATTTATAATTTATTTTGACAAGTATTAATAATTAATAACAATCAAGCAAAATAATGTCAAAACTCGATAAGTCGAAGTTAAAGGGTGAACAAATTTACTTTGATTTATCAAGATTTCAAGAGTTCACCAAAAATAAATTTTTCAAGTTATCGACTTTTTCTTATAATATACATAATAAATATATTTATATATGTGTGCGTTTGTATAAGGGTAATTAATTTAAAACAACTTAATGTTATAATACTTTTATTCTAAGGAAAATTACCAGGAACGGAGATAATAATGCAAATAAAACATAATAAAATACATATGTAATAAATTACATAATTTAAAAGTTAGTAATTTTTTTCTGCATGTACAGGGTGTTCAATATTCTAAGACCACCCCCTTTTTTTTCCAAAGTTTTTGAAATTTTGAAAAGAAACTCTCAGTGTCTTAACTGCATCCAATAAAGTTTCTTTTCTGGTTATAGTCTGCTCTCCAACCTTCTCCAGTTCTTCGCCAGTGACCCTAACTTTGGAATTCCCAATGGGATGTGGAATTTTTTACGACGGATTTCGATAGAAAATCAAATTTTGAATCGATTTTATAGCAGTGATTTTTTTTTATCCAGGGGCACTGTTTCACCGCAAATTGCGAAAAATCATTTTAAGAAAATAAGCAGTCTAAAACTTGTATTACAAATTTAAATTAAACTTTAAACAAAAATATGAAATTAAGGCCTTCCTGCGACTGGTAGGACGAGTGGTGAGAACAGGTCGACTTGGAAGGTTTCCACTGAGAGGCTCAAATTGTGGACAAGCCTGTGATGAAAACTAATTTCATTTATGTACTGGCTTCCAATTGGAGCATTCGAGACATTGCCTGGGATACCCACTTAAGCAGTGGTTTGGACCATTCTAAAACAACATCATATGAGGCCGTGCTGCATTTCACTTCATCAGGCTCTAACTCCCCAAGATGCTGAGAGACTGAGGCGAAGGTTCTGTCATTAAATGGGCTTCCCAGGCTGTCCTGAATGCTCCGATGAGGATACACTTCCACCCTAGCCAGTAAATAAATGATATTAGTTTTATCACGGGCTTGTCGACGATTTGAATCTCTCTGTGGAAACCTCCTAAGTTGACCTGTTCTCACCGCTCGTTGTACCAGTCGTGGAAAGGCCTTAATTTTATATTTTTTACAAAGTTTATCTTATTTTTGCAATAAAAGTTTTAGATTGCTTATTTTCTTAAAATGATATGTCGTAATTTGCAGCGAAACGGTGCCTGGATAAAAAAATTCATCGTTATAAAATTGATTCAAAATTTGATTTTCTATCGAAATCCATCGTAAAATATAACACATCCCATTGGGAACTCCAAAGTTAGGGTCACTGGAGAAGAACTGGAGAGCAGACTATAACCTGAAAAGAAACTTTATTTGACACAGTTAAGACCCTGAGAGTTTTGTTGCAAAATTTCAAAAACTGGAAAAAAAAGGGGGTTGGCCATCGAATATTGAACACCCTGTATATAAGGGTGCAACAAATCTCCCCCACGCTGAATTGGGTGAAAAGCAGCAAAGACTAATAAAATAAAAGCTATAGCTATAGCTAATAAAATAAAATTAACACAATAAATGTCTGTCTTGTCCCCGAAATGAAACAGTACTGAGGTTAAGTGAGGATTGGGTCGAGATAGATTTTAAGTGTATATGGTTAGTTGGGGAAACAGTGGTAATTTTGGTAATATAGGTATATCAAGGATTGAATTTAAATATGCAGATCAGTTTAAGTATGAAATATCTAGAAAAATCTAGGGTCTAAAATATTTAGAAAAATTGAAATTCATGAGGAAATAAAGGCAATATTAAGAGTTGAAATTGTAAAACTATTCAGTTTTATTAAGTAATCTACTTAATCTTTAATTTAGGGCTGAGATGGAAGAAATCAAAAGGGAAATTCTCTCGCTGTCTGATAAATATTCGATCAAATGCGTAGAAAGTGCATCGCTTGAAGACAAACTGCGAATAGCAAACCAGCAGTTGGCTCATGCGCATCAGCATATAATGCAGCTTGATGCTAGGTATGTATGAATTATTTTTTAATATTCTAAGAGTATAATCATATGTATCATAATATATAGTTCAAATTATGTTTGTTTACATTTTAATTTATTTTTTAATCGTTTCTGCTTTAACAGGAACAGGCAGCTGAGGGCCCACTTGGTCGCAGAAGCCAACAATGATTCATTGCAGAGATTGCAAGAACACTCGGTATGTTTTATAGATACTCACTGATCATATTTTGGAAATGGTTAATAATTTAACCGCCTTGCTGATTAATTAGTATACAAATTATTTAGTTTGTATATAACAACAATAATAATAATATAACTAATTGAATAATGCTTGTAATTGAAGTCTTGTCCCGTCCACATGGCAGTTTTGGTCTACTAAGTCTTCAAGCTATTGCCTGTCGCTTTGTTGAAAATTTTAAGTTTATTCAACTTAAAATTGAAAAAAAAAAAAATAATAATAATGTTTTGGCTTATGGATGTGTTCAATTTAAAATTTTAAATAAACTTTTTTTTCTTCTTATAGCATGATTTCTGGAATGTTTTCATTTAATTTATAAATGTTTGAAGCTTGAACATTTTTTTCGGCATGTGTTTTTTTTTTTCTTTTTCATTTTAATTCTTCATATTTAACCTGTTTGCTTCTTAGATATATCAGGAAAAAACTTGATAGATATATTTTGTTTAAACTTGTGAAGCTGTTTTTTTATTTAATATATATATATATATATATATATATATATATATATATATATATATATATATATTATATATTTTTATTTTTTTTTACGGCAATTTCCTAGTATGTGATTAATTTAAATTAAGTAATTGTTTGTTACACATTTCTCATATAGATTGTAATATTCCTTCAATTAATCAATTGTGTCCACCAAAAAAATAAATTTTAAACCACCAAGGTGAGATTCGAACTCACAACGTTCCCAACCGAGCTTACTGAGACCCTCGCCCCAACTCGTTCGGCCATTGAGTCCTCAATTTTAATGAAAATTTTATTGAATTGCTGGGGATTTATTCTTTTTTATCGTAAAAACTACTTTGTTATTTCTTAATTGTAAAATTAGTTGGTTTTTTTTTTTTTTTTTTTTTTTTTTTTTTTTTGTAGTTCTACAGCCCTATGTGGACTCTAACCTCCACATTTTCTGTATTAAAAAAAAAAAAAAATTCCCGCTAACCTTTAAAATAATAGATCATGGATCTATCGAACAATAGATCTACCTATTATCTAATGTGGTGTAGTGGTTAGCATAGCAACCTACTAAACCCAAGATCGCGAGTTCGCAGCCTGGCAGATGACTTTAGGATTTTTTAAAGGGAGTAAAAAATCCTTAGCTATGCCGTCCTTAGGAAGGGACGTAAAATGGGGGTCCCGAGCCTGTGCGATGTCAGGTACTCGTTAAAGATCCCTATCCTAATTATACCTGGATTGGCAAAATTTAGGACTCTCACCGTAGCATCGTCCGATTAGCCACAGCAGCATAAAGTGACGTTAAACGAAATAAACAAACAAACATATAATCTAATGTTTTTCCCAATTTACATTTTAAAATTAAAAGGATCAAATTACTACATTAATTAATTTAATTAAATTAAAAATTCAACATTTAAAAAAAAAAAAAATCTGAGTAGGGGTTTTATACGTTACTTTTTTCATTCAAACGAATATAGCTCCTAAATTTTAGGTCCTAGCGACGAATGTTTTATAACAAAAAATATTCTTCATTCAATTTCTGATCAGGGAATCGTTTGTTAATTTTCGATCCGATCAACATCATCATAGCTAGAGCTTATCTAAATGTCATATTTTTGTTATGGGTGAAAAAAAATGTTACCAAAAAATTATAGACCCCAGGCCAAAAACATAACCATGTCAAAAGTTTAAACCAAACCCGTAAACCATCATTTCTAGCCTTCCCTTGTAAGCTTCTTCTTTTTTTCTTTTTTTAATTTATCGTACGCATATTCTTCATTAATCAGTTTTAATTATTCTATCACATTTATGAAGCGATTTTTAGCAAACAGGTTAATTTCCTTAAAGAATTTTCTGTTATGATTTTTTTTTTCTGAAAGATAAAAACTGTCATGTTACATTAGTGAGCCCTTAAATAGCCAGTTAAATTTTGAATGCTTAACAAAAACATATCACCGATTTATAACTTTGTGCCTGTAACTCAATAATATTAAACATTTTGTAATAGCATTTGAATTGTATTTATTTGAGACGACTATGTAAGAGTATTTAATTGAAAGTATTGGTATCGTGTTGCTAAGCATGTAAGATTTGACTGAGGAGAATTAACTATATATTTAATTGCACTGCTTTGCACAGTCTAGTTAGAGACAAAGTGTATATAACTATGCACTAGTTGGTACACTGTAGTGAAAGAGCATGTCGTGTTTAGCATGGAGTCGGTGGCCCTGCCTCTAGTCAGCCTAGGGTAGTTAACGCCATACCTAAAAAAGCTGGTGAGTAATTTATAATAATATTTATTTATATAATTTAATTAATATCTTGTTATATTGCTATTTATAATAACATGACTGTTATTGATTTATTGATTGATTGAAACAGTGGTTTTGTCAGTCGTTAACCGAGACCAGGTTTATAAGTATTGAGTTGGTGGAAAAATAATGCAGGTTTTTAATTATTAGGAAAAAATATATATATATATATTATGGGGGTCACCTGTGGTGTAGTGGTTAGCATAGCAATCTACTAAACCCAAGATCGCGGGTTCGCAGCCCGGCAGATGACCTCAGGATTTTTTAAAGGGAGTAAAAAATCCTTAGCTATGTCGTCCTTCGGAAGGGACATAATATGGGGGTCCTGAGCCTGTGCGATGTCAGGTACTCATTAAAGATCCCTATCCTAATTATACCTGGATAGGCAAAATTTAGGACTCCCACCGTAGCATCATCCGATTAGCCATAGCAGCATAAAGTGACGTTAAACGAAATAAACAAACAAAAATATATTATAATATTGAGTGGCCAACACTAACTTCACTCGCAATGTCACGAATAGTTTTGCGAGGGTTTTCTTCTTCCAATACCCTCAGATGGTTGTGGCCAACAACAGAAAGCCTTCTATGACCTTCCTTGTCTTTGAGATCATATCCTTTTTCATCTTCAAGAAAAAGTCTTGGAACCATCGCTGCACTGTACATTCACTGATGCTTCTGGCATTCCGAACTACATTGATTTTACAATTTAGGATGCACTTCAACTAAGTTTGAACTTGTAAAAATAAATTTAACGAAAATCTTGTTTTGACATAATTAATTTTAGAGACCCTTACTCATAGAAAATGCAACTAAACTAATCTAAAATAACATTAATAACCATTATTTATAATCCATTAATAAATGGAAGGATTATCTTTGTTTACTTCGCAAGCACTTGCCTAAACATAATCAAAACCTGCATTATTTGTGCACCAACCCAATAGTAAATAACTCAAAAAGTTACTCTAAAATATTAGGAATATTAGGTTTCTACTACATTGGCAATGGAACTTCACTTTCGACAATTTTTTTTTTTTTTTTTTTTTTTTTTTTAATTAACAAATTAAAAATCAGTTACCTTAATTTATTATTCTTCCATAACTTGCTAGACTTTTTTTTTTTTTTTTTAATCAAAATGTTTATTTATTTATAGAAGAGTTTAGGACGTTCGTTCATTGTAATGAGAATAACTAAAAATAACAAAATTACAATTAAAGATTACATTAACAATTTATAAAATTTGAAGGATTATAAATTCATATGAAAATTTGAATAGCTACAAAAAATTTACTAATTATCACTTCTAATATATATAAAAAAATATATTTAGAAGAAACAATAAAATAAAAAATATTTTCCTGGCTGTTGTGAAGTAGTTGACTGGCCAAAATTATGCACTTTTCATTAAGTCATTTTTGATAGTTTTCCAAAATCCTGTAATTACTCTAAAAATACCATCACAACTTATCCATTTTTTCATAACGGAGATATTAAAAAAACTGCTTTGGTGGTTGATAGATTACTCGTTTTCGTGGCAATTTGACTTATTAACTTCTTCATGTCAACCACCGGCTTACTCTAAATTTTTATAAGATGTTGAAGTTATATACATTTTTTTGAAAAATCATTGGGACAAAATAAATATATTATATAGAAATCTAGTCTCGGATGATTGCATTTGCATCTATAGTTTACTTTTAATAATAAAAGGTAAAAAAAAGTTAAAAATGTTGACAGTTCTATTACGATAAATAGCAAGTAATTTGGATGATGTGCATGTTAACTATTAATGAAATAAAGGTGAATGAGATATATAACATTTTTATTGTTTTTCAATTTTACAGAATATATTTATTAAAAAAACCATGCAGAAAATGTAACTAAAAACAAGGCTTCCCTTACTATATCAGGGTTTTACTTTACGACGAATTAAAAATCTTATTTTAGAATTATTTCTATGTGTCTGTGTAGAATCGACGTGTAAAATCTTTTCATCATCTTATGGCACCTTGTGGTCGTTGCAGAACCCTGACCTAGTTTACAATTCTCTTCCAATCAGACCTATCCTCAGCTGCCCTTCTCCATCCTCTCACACCCAGAGTCCAAATCGTCCTCCACATCTTCAAGCCAACTAAGTCGAGGCCTTCCTCTCCTTCTCTTTCCACCCGGGAGCCCCTCCAACATCATCTTTGGGAGCCTACTAGCTTCCATTCTTTGTAAATGCCCTAGCAATTCTCTTTTTTTATCGGCTACAATATCTCTGGGGCTGTATATAGAGTTTCCAGTTCTTTATTCATCAACATTCTCAAAAGATTCAGTCCATATTTAGTTGGACTGTATATTTTTCTTTTAGTAGGATTTTTCTTTCCTACATGTTTGGCACTTTTTCCTCATGCGATGTCAAGGTCCATGACTCAGCCCCGTACATAACAACCGGCTGAAGGATCGTTCGTTAGACTCTTATTTTGAAATTGCTGATTATATTTCTATTTATAAAAATTTTCATTCGAGACCAATAGCACCTGTTTCCTGCTATTATTCTTGTTTTTATTTCTTCTTTGATACTATTGTCCTCAGTGATAATGGCACCCAGGTACTTAAACTTAGGCACTCTCTCGAAGTGAGACCCCTCAATGTATCCATGTCCTCTTTCCTCTTTGTTTGTTCCTATTTGGTATTTTTTTAATTTATTGTGAGTCCTACATTTAAAATATTTTAACTAAATGAAATATCTGTTTTGTCTGTTTATTGTTCAGTTCGATAAAGTCATATATAGAAAACATAGGGCAATAAAATAATATCTGTAAAATGTTGATATTTATTGCATTTTGCAAAATAATACATTTCCCATTATTTATGATAATTAAATGTATTATAAAAAGCATTTACTCCTCTTTATTCACTGTAAAAACATGTGACATGTTTCGGGAAACAAGGTCCCATCATCAGACTCTTCTCTGTTTCCATTCCCATCTTACCATCTTCTACACTATAATTCTTCCGGTGGAGTAAATGCTTTTTATAATACATTTAATTATCTATATACGTAACTCCTTCATTGAAGAATATATTATTTATGATATTTTATTTTAAATATTAGACAGAGATTACGATTTCTGATAACATATTTCACAGACCTGAAAGTCAAAATAGAGTGAGAAAAAAATCCAGTTATAATTGACTTATACAAAAAATCTTCATTTAACCATTATTAAAATAAATTTTATGTTATTGTGTCTGTATCGCACATGTGTTTCTAAAGTGACACAATTCAAAAACCCGAATTAAAAAAAAAAAAAAAATATTCTCACAGCCTTATATGAAATATCAAAAGTGTAGCTGAATTATCTTTTAATCCCAACCTAAATGCATTTAGGGTAAATTGTATCGATATTTTATTAAAAGTTTGAGTAAAAAATAAAAAATAATGCATATCACACCTGTATTTTTAAAAAATCTATGGAATTACCTTCAAATCCATCCTGATACATCTCACTTAAGGTAGGGATTAAAAGGTAATTCAGGTATCAGGATGAATTTGAAGGTAATTTGAAACATTTTTGACTTTTCATAGAAGATTATTGAACTTAAACATGAAGATAAATCAAAAATACAGATTAGGGGTCACCTCTGGTGTAGTGGTTAGCATAGCAACCTACTAAACCCAAGGTTCGCAGCCCGGCAGATGACCTTAAAATTTTTTAAAGCGAGTAAAAAATCCTTAGCTATGCTGTCCTTCGGAAAGTAAATGGGGTCCCAAGCCTGTGCGATGTCAGGTACTCGTTAAAGATCCCTATCCTAATTATATCTGGATAGGAAAAATTTAGGACTCCCACCATAGTATCGTCCGATGAGCCATAGCAGCATAAAGTGAGGTTAAACAAAATAAACAAACAAACAAAAATACAGATTTTTTTAGTTGTGTCACTTTAAAAATACAAGTGCGATATATGTTGTTTTATATTTTTTACTCTAACTTTTAATAAAATATCAATATGATTTACCCTAAATGCATTCATACTATCCATACAGATATTTTGTTTTCCATTAAAAAATAAATAAATAAATAAAGGAAATTTATACTTGAGAAGATCTTAATAAGTTCTAGCTCAGAAAAGATTTTTTCTTCCTAAAATGCCTTAATTCTTTAAATATTTGATTCAGTTATAAAGGTTAGTGATATTAAAATCATTACTTTGTCACATTTTGTACCCAAGTTGTTTTTCAAGTCATACCTGATTTTTCTTTTTTTTTCTGTTTCAAATAAATTGTTAACATCGAATTACTTTTCTAGTTGCCCCTAGAAGCCAACAGGCCCACCCGAAGCCCAGTCTAAGCTATCGCTCTTTGGAACCTCCACCTCTACTGAAAGCAGGTTTGTAATATTATTTGTCATCAAATTTTTAAATTTTAACTTGTTGTATTTTGTGTTTAGCCATTTGATAAAATCAGATATTAATTGTCCAGAATTCACCATAACAAAATATTGAGTAACCAAAATTAAAATACCTACAATAACTTCAAATTTCGTACAAACAATGGAAGACACTCGTTTAGTAGACTATAGCTTGTTGCAATAATATTTCCGATAAAGAAACTTTTTTATTGGAAAGTTATACAACATTTGAGGTGGTGGCTAAAAATATTTAGGCAGCACCTAACCATTTTCGAGTCAGAACCGATGCCGGTTCAAATTGATGTACAACAAAATTGGGTTGACTTTTATTTCATGGCAGATCTTCAGGATAAATCTCAATCTTATATCACTCAGGTTTATAACTTAAAGGAACGAAAATCCTTCTAGTCCTTGTAATATCAGAAGGAATGAATTGTTATGTGGAAGAATGGCCCTAAATAGTCAATACAGTGGATGTCGCTTATAAGACTCATGGGTTATAAGGTTCAGCTGCCTATAAGACTCAAAATCGACTTGAACATTCCGGACGTATCCAAATACACACAAAAAAAGTCAGTTATAAGACTCGCCACTCCGGATATGACTCAGTTTTCTGAAATAAAAAAAAAAAAAAAAAAAAGAACAGTCCCGTATACCCTCTCCATAATATATTTAATATATTCTATAATATTTCCTTGAATTTTCTAAATGTTCTAGATTAAAGCAATTTTGCTATTGGTTGACAACCACACAGCTCACAATGTTAATTTGAATTTGAAGAACATCAAGCTTGTTTTCTTACCTGCTAACACTATGTCACTGATGCAGCTGTGTGACCAAGGAATCATTCATACTTTTAAAGTATATTATTGGTAAAAAATGAGAAAAAGCCTTATCGCTCTTACAGACGAAACCTTGGAGTTACAACCAATTTCAAAATCGACTTTCAGAGCTCTCCAGCACCAAGGAACCAATTTTGAAAAGCATTGTGAATACAAGTGATACATTCTTGGAATACAAGAAAATAATAAAAAACAAACTAACATAACTATTTTAAGACCAACGTAAACTATTTTTAAATTATATTTGAGCATTATCTTCAACTCATACAGGCATTGTATATTAGCTGATAAAATAAAGATTATTGTCGTAAATTAAAGACATTTTTAATATTATTTTATCCTTTTCGCCTATAAGACTTACTTTTTGTTGATCCCAAAGTGAGTCTTATAAGCTGCGTCCACTGTATTAATGTACCAAACTTATTCAACACAGTAAAGAAACTGTTCGCTCAAAGTTCTAATTCTGCTATTAGAATTACATTGATAACAATAAAATTTGTTTTTAAAAAACTGTATTTACCGGAACAGTTCCAAAATTCCTCCCTGAAAAGTTGTGATTTTAAGACTTAAAGAATTATTATATTTGACCAGAGATTCGAAAATATAGCGCTTCATGATTAATTCATTATACATGCATTGCCTAATATTTTAAGACATTATTTATAGTTCATGAATTAATTAACTATGAAAATGTTATCACAAAAAATGTGTATAAATAGCATTATATTTAATAATAAACCCATCATATATGAAGAATTTCAAGAACAATCCATTTCCCAACGACAGGTAGATATATTATAAAATGAAATAAAGAAATCTAAAAAAATAAAGTCCAGAATAACCATAAAACTTCTATAGATTTAAAGTGACAACAATTAGGAGATAAAGATTAAATTTTGTTGGACACATAATAAAACAGATTCATATTGACTTAACAAAAAAAATTTTGATGAACACCACATTGACAGCCACGACAATTTTCAGAAATCTGACCTAAAATGACAATTTGATTTGATCACATTATATTGTTAAAAACTTTAATTCTAGTACATCATAGTTATCATCAAAAAGCATATAAAATGTTTTGTTTTTTTTAAAAAGAAAGGTCTTTCGTATTTTTATAATTATATTTGTTGTTCGTTTTTTAATAAATTTTCTGTTCATAATAGTAATAGAAATGGATGCAGATGAGTAACCTTTAAAATTAAAACCAAACCTTGTTTTGTAATCAACGCTTGCTATTGCTATTGTTCTTGCCATTATATGTATAAGTATCTTGCCATCAACACATGCCATTATCAAGTAACATAAATATTGCTTTAAGCAATCTTCTGATTGCTAATTTATACTAGTTTACTAATATTCATATGCATATTATTTTTTTTTATAGAAGTGAAAAGGTGTCCTGATAATTTGAGCCTGTGCGGAATGGTCTCTAAAAGGAGGGAGGAGTTTGAAAGGAGATTCATGTCTTCTTGTGCCGATCGACGAACTCTGATTTAGAGCCGTGTAAATCTTCACCATGATACGATACTACTATACCAAAGCTCTTATTTCTATATTGTATATTGATTATGTATTTTTAAAATGTTAAAAACTTTTATTTTACTTCTTTTTTTTTTCTATTTGTCCCAGTGTTAATTGTAAACGGATGTAATATTGTTACCACTGTGTATTCACTCAATTATATTTCATAGCCTCTGAATACACAATTTCTTTTTTGTAGAAATGGAGAGATGAAAAAGGTTTTATCAGGTGAGAAATAATAATTATCTTTACGTACTGTTTTCAGTCAGTTGTGTTTTTTAAATGTCTGTTATTATTTATGCTTGTTATTGTGTCTGTTAAAAAATGTTGTGTATTATATATTTATAGTTTTAGATTTATTGTTCGAAGAAAAAAAAAAAAAAGTTTATCCTTAAAAGGAAATTTACAACAATTACAAATTTATTTGATTACAACCTTCCATTTATAAAATTTTGCCATATATATATTTCAGGAATTGCCTGATTTCTTAATGAATCTAAAAGTTGATTTTGCTCAAGGTATATAGTTTATCTATTTATTATATATCTATATTTATATATATTATGTATTAATAATGACCATTAGGCTAGGTATTAAAAAAAAAACTGCAACAGTTTTTACAAATGTGTATCTTTATCACAACTGTATCTGTATTCTGATCAATTATTTTGTTTGTATTTACATTAATTGTTACTTATATAGATTTGATTAAAATTAAAAAATATAAATGTATACATATATAAATATATATTTATAGATGTAAATAACATTCTGTACATGCATCAATATGTATTAAAATGTATAACCTTAATGTAACTATGTAAAACTTGTTAATGAAATCGTATTATAACTTTTTCTTTTTTTTAGAAAGTCTTTGATTTTCTATTTACTTGTTTTCCTTTTTATTCATTATATAATTCATATTTTAAAAAACAATATAAATAGACTTATAAGCAACGGTCTTCAAGACATTTGAAGAAGCAAACCATTAAAAATCTGATAAAATTAAACAAGAAAAACAGTAGACTGGTTGATGGCCAGATATTCTGAGATTTCCTTGAAAATTTTAAAAATCCTTCCAATTGTGGTATATTTCCAATAATTAAAGCCATTAGTCGAAGGTTTTAACTCACTTTCATTAAAATTTTCGGGAAAAGCATTTTCGTATAAGTTTGGAACATTTTCGGTCATTAGTATGTTTTTTATAAAATTGTTTATATTTATCATCCATTGTTTATTTTTATAATATCGCTAACCTTACTCTTAATGTTTTAAAATAAATTGTTGATAACTCGTGTGCTAAAGAAAAAAATTCATTCTCTGAAGTTGACCCATCTTATAAATTGCAATTTAATATAATTCACCCAATCTATTGACATTTTTGTAAACAAAAACAGCAACTGCAGGTAAGAAAACGTGTGATAAAAAAATATATATATTTTTGAAAAAAAAAAATGAGTCAACACCTACCACCACCAGTGGCTTCAATTTATGATGACCAGGGAATAATTCACATGGCATTGTATGAACATTTAATTTTATTACTTGTTACTCTTAATGAGGTTAATATTTTTCCTTTAAAATGGAACAGCTAAAATAATTTTTTTTTTTTTTCAAAAAGTTCATGTTTTGTTAGATTTGTTTGTTTATTTCGTTCAACGTCACTTTATGTTGCTATGGCTAATCGGACGAGTTAGATTTATTAGTTTATAATTTTACTAACAATAATAACATCTAAGCCACTAAAGGATAATAGTTAAAGAAGACGGTCTTAAAGCAGAAAATTTGCATTCTGTTATTCCAGCCGACTTCAAAGTCAGGAGATCCTGCTGGGGCACACTCATCCTCTTAAAGTGGCCATAGAGTCCTATTTTTGACTCTACAGCACACTGAATAACACTGGTAGCTGTTAGATGCAGAAGTTATTTTTGATAAGTAGGGTTCAGTAACAGGAAAACTTAAAATTAGCAAGATTAACCGACTAGTTTTTAAAAAAATTCATACATGGAATAAGTGTATTTCATAGTGAACATATGTGTATAATATACATAATACACATACAATAAAAAAAAAAACATATAACACTCATATTTAATGAGAAACAAAAACTAAAATATATATATTGTTATTCTTGCTCAAAATGTTCCTGAAAGTGAGGAATTAGAATTAGGATAAGAAGAGGAATAAAAATAAGTTTCAATGAGAAGATAAAATAAACTAGATATTATTGAGAACAAGAAACTAAATAAGATTAAACAAGATAGGGTATATTTTAAATAACAGAAAAAAAAAATTCAACCTAAAACATACTTTATTTTGTATTTAAAATTACTACAACCTAAAATATATACACATTTTTTAGTAATAATAAGCATAAAACTAGCTTCCAGTATAAGACTAGAAATCATAATAATTCAATAATTTCATTTTTCATGAATAACACTAATACTAAAACTATAGAAACATAACTAAACACTTCTAAATATAAAAACATCACTTATTTAACTATAGACAGACGTTTTGAAGTCATAATAATTTGTATAGCCCTGTAAAAAAAAAAAAAAAAAAAAAAAATGAATGTTACATAAAATAATCATTATATCAATTAAAGTAAACAAATATTTTATTGTGTGTCAGAAATAGCCTCAAGTACATAATTAAAAATCATACTAATTCTTTCTAAAAATCATACTAATTTACATTATTTTAAATAATAATTTGAAAAACTTCTCATATTCTTATGAAAACCAAATTTTTGAAAAATAAAACTGGTGCCCTGTAAAAAAAATAAGACGCACTAATTTACAAATAAAGAAATAGCCTCTAGTAAAACTACTTACAATTTTCTCATCATAAAAAAAATACAATAAAAAATCACTATTTTAAATAAAACTTACATGAAAAACGGACTCCATATTCTTATGAAAACCAGAATTTTGAAGTAATAATAACTGGTGCCCTGTAAAAAGAAATAAGACGCTGTTACAATAAAATTACAAATAATGAATAAAAGTTAATAATTTATAAAGCTTCAGAAATAGCCTCTAGTACATAACTAAAAATCATACTAATTCATTTCTACAATTTTTCATCATAAAAAAAAATACAATAGAAAAATCACTATTTTAAATAAAACTTACATGAAAAACGGACTCCATATTCTTATGAAAACCAGAATTTTGAAGTAATAATAACTGGCGCCCTGCAAAAAAAAATAAGACGCTGTTACAATAAAACTACAAGAAATAAATAAAAGTTAATAATTTATAAAGCTTCAGAAATAGCCTCTAGTACATAACTAAAAATCATACTAATTCATTTCTACAATTTTCTCATCATAAAAACAGTTTACATTTGAAAAATCACTATTTTAAATAATACTTACATGAAAAACGGACTCCATATTCTTATGAAAACCAGAATTTTGAAGTAATAATAACTGGCGCCCTGTAAAAAAAAATAAGACGCTGTTACAATAAAACTACAAGAAATAAATAAAAGTTAATAATTTATAAAGCTTCAGAAATAGCCTCTAGTACATAACTAAAAATCATACTAATTCATTTCTACAATTTTCTCATCATAAAAAAAAAATACATTAGAAAAATCACTATTTTAAATAAAACTTACATGAAAAACGGACTCCATATTCTTATGAAAACCAGAATTTTGAAGTAATAATAACTGGTGCCCTGTAAAAAGAAATAAGACGCTGTTACAATAAAATTACAAGAAATAAATAAAAGATTAATAATTTATAAAGCTTCAGAAATAGCCTCTAGTACATAACTAAAAATCATACTAATTCATTTCTACAATTTTCTCATCATAAAAAAAATACATTAGAAAAATCACTATTTTAAATAATACTTACATGAAAAACGTTCTCCATATTCTTATGAAAACCAGAATTTTGAAGTAATAATAACTGGTGCCCTGTAAAAAGAAATAAGCACTGTTACAATAAAATTACAAGAAATAAATAAAAGATTAATAATTTATAAAGCTTCAGAAATAGCCTCTAGTACATAACTAAAAATCATACTAATTCATTTCTACAATTTTCTCATCATAAAAACAGTTTACATTTGAAAAATCACTATTTTAAATAAAACTTACATGAAAAACGGACTCCATATTCTTATGAAAACCAGAATTTTGAAGTAATAATAACTGGTGCCCTGTAAAAAGAAATAAGACACTGTTACAATAAAATTACAAAAAATGAATAAAAGTTAATAATTTATAAAGCTTCAGAAATAGCCTCTAGTACATAACTAAAAATCATACTAATTCATTTCTACAATTTTCTCATCATAAAAAAAAAAAATACATTAGAAAAATCACTATTTTAAATAAAACTTACATGAAAAACGGACTCCATATTCTTATGAAAACATGAATTTTGAAGTAATAATAACTGGCGCCCTGTAAAAAGAAACAAGACGCTGTTACAATAAAATTACAAGAAATAAATAAAAGTTAATAAATTTATAAAGCTTCAGAAATAGCCTCTAGTACATAACTAAAAATCATACTAATTCATTTCTACAATTTTCTCATCATAAAAAAAAAAAATTACATTAGAAAAATCACTATTTTAAATAAAACTTACATGAAAAACGGACTCCATATTCTTATGAAAACATGAATTTTGAAGTAATAATAACTGGTGCCCTGTAAAAAGAAACAAGACTCTGTTACAATAAAATTACAAGAAATAAATAAAAGATTAATAATTTATAAAGCTTCAGAAATAGCCTCTAGTACATAACTAAAAATCATACTAATTCATTTCTACAATTTTCTCATCATAAAAAAAGTTTACATTTGAAAAATCACTATTTTAAATAAAACTTACATGAAAAACGGACTCCATATTCTTATGAAAACAGAATTTTGAAGTAATAAACTGGCGCCCTGTAAAAAGAAACAAGACGCTGTTACAATAAAATTACAAGAAATAAATAAAAGTTAATAATTTATAAAGCTTCAGAAATAGCCTCTAGTACATAACTAAAAATCATACTAATTCATTTCTACAATTTTCTCATCATCATAAAAAAAAATACATTAGAAAAATCACTATTTTAAATAATACTTACATGAAAAACGGACTCCATATTCTTATGAAAACCAGAATTTTGAAGTATTAATAACTGGCGCCCTGTAAAAAAAAATAAGACGCTGTTACAATAAAATTACAAAAAAATGAATAAAAGTTAATAATTTATAAAGCTTCAGAAATAGCCTCTAGTACATAACTAAAAATCATACTAATTCATTTCTACAATTTTCTCATCATAAAAAAAAAAATACATTAGAAAAATCACTATTTTAAATAAAACTTACATGAAAAACGGACTCCATATTCTTATGAAAACATGAATTTTGAAGTAATAATAACTGGTGCCCTGTAAAAAAAACAAGACGCTGTTACAATAAAATTACAAGAAATAAATAAAAGTTAATAATTTATAAAGCTTCAGAAATAGCCTCTAGTACATAACTAAAAATCATACTAATTCATTTCTACAATTTTCTCATCATAAAAAAAAACAATAGAAAAAAATCACTATTTTAAATAAAACTTACATGAAAAACGGACTCCATATTCTTATGAAAACATGAATTTTGAAGTAATAATAACTGGTGCCCTGTAAAAAGAAATAAGACACTGTTACAATAAAATTACAAAAAATGAATAAAAGTTAATAATTTATAAAGCTTCAGAAATAGCCTCTAGTACATAACTAAAAATCATACTAATTCATTTCTACAATTTTCTCATCATAAAAAAAAAAATACATTAGAAAAATCACTATTTTAAATAAAACTTACATGAAAAACGGACTCCATATTCTTATGAAAACATGAATTTTGAAGTAATAATAACTGGTGCCCTGTAAAAAAAAACAAGACTCTGTTACAATAAAATTACAAGAAATAAATAAAAGTTAATAATTTATAAAGCTTCAGAAATAGCCTCTAGTACATAACTAAAAATCATACTAATTCATTTCTACAATTTTCTCATCATAAAAAAAAAAAAACATACATTAGAAAAATCACTATTTTAAATAAAACTTACATGAAAAAACGGACTCCATATTCTTATGAAAACATGAATTTTGAAGTAATAATAACTGGCGCCCTGTAAAAAGAAACAAGACGCTGTTACAATAAAATTACAAGAAATAAATAAAAGTTAATAATTTATAAAGCTTCAGAAATAGCCTCTAGTACATAACTAAAAATCATACTAATTCATTTCTACAATTTTCTCATCATAAAAAAAAAAAAAAATACATTAGAAAAATCACTATTTTAAATAAAACTTACATGAAAAACGGACTCCATATTCTTATGAAAACCATGAATTTTGAAGTAATAATAACTGGTGCCCTGTAAAAAGAAACAAGACGCTGTTACAATAAAACTACAAGAAATAAATAAAAGTTAATAATTTATAAAGCTTCAGAAATAGCCTCTAGTACATAACTAAAAATCATACTAATTCATTTCTACAATTTTCTCATCATAAAAAAAAATACATTAGAAAAATCACTATTTTAAATAAAACTTACATGAAAAACGGACTCCATATTCTTATGAAAACCAGAATTTTGAAGTAATAATAACTGGTGCCCTGTAAAAAGAAATAAGACACTGTTACAATAAAATTACAAAAAATGAATAAAAGTTAATAATTTATAAAGCTTCAGAAATAGCCTCTAGTACATAACTAAAAATCATACTAATTCATTTCTACAATTTTCTCATCATAAAAAAAAAAATACATTAGAAAAATCACTATTTTAAATAAAACTTACATGAAAAAAACGGACTCCATATTCTTATGAAAACATGAATTTTGAAGTAATAATAACTGGTGCCCTGTAAAAAGAAATAAGACACTGTTACAATAAAATTACAAAAAATGAATAAAAGTTAATAATTTATAAAGCTTCAGAAATAGCCTCTAGTACATAACTAAAAATCATACTAATTCATTTCTTCAATTTTCTCATCATAAAAAAAAAATACATTAGAAAAATCACTATTTTAAATAAAACTTACATGAAAAACGGACTCCATATTCTTATGAAAACATGAATTTTGAAGTAATAATAACTGGTGCCCTGTAAAAAAAAACAAGACGCTGTTACAATAAAATTACAAGAAATAAATAAAAGTTAATAATTTATAAAGCTTCAGAAATAGCCTCTAGTACATAACTAAAAATCATACTAATTCATTTCTACAATTTTCTCATCATAAAAAAAAATACATTAGAAAAATCACTATTTTAAATAAAACTTACATGAAAAACGGACTCCATATTCTTATGAAAACATGAATTTTGAAGTAATAATAACTGGTGCCCTGTAAAAAAAAACAAGACGCTGTTACAATAAAATTACAAGAAATAAATAAAAGTTAATAATTTATAAAGCTTCAGAAATAGCCTCTAGTACATAACTAAAAATCATACTAATTCATTTCTACAATTTTTCTCATCATAAAAAAAAAAAATACATTAGAAAAAATCACTATTTTAAATAAACTTACATGAAAAAACGGACTCCATATTCTTATGAAAACATGAATTTTGAAGTAATAATAACTGGTGCCCTGTAAAAAGAAATAAGACACTGTTACAATAAAATTACAAAAAATGAATAAAAGTTAATAATTTATAAAGCTTCAGAAATAGCCTCTAGTACATAACTAAAAATCATACTAATTCATTTCTACAATTTTCTCATCATAAAAAAAAAAATACATTAGAAAAATCACTATTTTAAATAAAACTTACATAAAAAACGGACTCCATATTCTTATGAAAACATGAATTTTGAAGTAATAATAACTGGTGCCCTGTAAAAAGAAACAAGACGCTGTTACAATAAAATTACAAGAAATAAATAAAAGGTTATAATTTATAAAGCTTCAGAAATAGCCTCTAGTACATAACTAAAAATCATACTAATTCATTTCTACAATTTTCTCATCATAAAAAAAAAAATATATTAGAAAAATCACTATTTTAAATTAAACTTACATGAAAAACGGTCTCCATATTCTTATGAAAACATGAATTTTGAAGTAATAATAACTGGTGCCCTGTAAAAAGAAACAAGACTCTGTTACAATAAAATTACAAGAAATAAATAAAAGTTAATAATTTATAAAGCTTCAGAAATAGCCTCTAGTACATAACTGAAAATCATATAATTCATTTCTATTACTTTCTCATCATAAAAACAATTTACTTTAGATAAGATATAATTTTTAAATAAAACTTACTTGAAAAACAGCCTCCACAATCTTATGTATAGCAGAATTTAGAAGTAACAAAAACTGGCGCCCTGTACAAAAAAATAAGACGCTGTTACAATAAAATTACAAAAAAATGAATAAAAGTTAATAATTTATAAAGCTTCAGAAATAGCCTCTAGTACATAACTAAAAATCATACTAATTAATTCCTTTGATTTTTTCATCATAAAGACAATTTACTTTATAAAAGAAATAATTTTAAATAAAACTTACATAAAAAAGAGACTCCTCATGCTTATGAATTGCAGAATTTTTAAGGAACAAAAACTGGCTCAATGTAGTAAAATTTATAATTTATTTAGCTTTAGAAGTAGTCTCTAGTACAGAACTAGGAATCACAATAACTTCAATGATTTAATTGCTCATTGTCAATGAAGTTATTACTATACTAAAGTATAAAATTGTAATTGATTAGGTTGTGTTATTTATTTTGATTCTCACTAGATTACACATGTTAGTAGATATCTTATCAATAAGGCCAGAATTTATACACAACAAAAACTTAATAATATGCCATAAAAAAATTTCATTTAATTACAGTATTTACTATATACTTGTTTTATATTTAATAATGTTTAATCAATGTTAAGTCCTTAAACTTTTAAAATAATTTCACTTAGAGATCAATTTTTTTTCAAGATTTTCAATTCAATCAGCAGCAATAAATCTAATTTTAACTTAAGTAATGAGTAACTAATTGTATTAATAAACAATTAAGTGGTTTAGATTACTTGAAACAATAACAATTTACACCCACCATTTAGAGAAAAGCTTTGTTATTCTAAATTTTTTACAGGATCTACCAAAAACCTAAAATATTTTTCAATAATTAAATTAAGTTTTAGAATGCTTCCAGCTTCATAGGTCAATCTGACTTTGAACAAGACTTGATTAAATAGAACTACGTTTTGAGTATAAAATCAATTCGAGCAAAATGCTCCCATCTTGTCTGATCAAGACTTTCCGTTTAATGGTTTAAAGCCTTTCCGAAGAATTATCACTATATATTAACTATTGAAGAGAATTTTAGAAATATTTTCTGGCCATTATTGGAAAAGTTTATTTTAGGTTGGGGAGATGTCTTTGATCCATTTTGGTAGGCAGTAGTATGACCACCAGGCTTTGTATTCAGCATGGTTCTATTTGTATCTGAGGACAATCAATTTATAGAAACCATTCCCCAACTTTAGAGTATTTTACAAGGAATGCCTTTGTAGTAATTTTTCATGTAAAATAAATATGATTTTCAGTACTTCTGAGGCTTAATTCAATATTGGCCAGTTTACAACTGGTTTTATTTTTAATCTTAAAGAAAAATAATAATTGGTATAACCTAAAAACACAATTAATATTAAACCAAATAATAATTAAATTAGTACAAAATTTAAACATGATATTAATTTGAACATTTAAAAAATGCATGTCAAGCCTAAATATGAACTATAAAATAGAAGACTATATTCTCAGGAAAAATATTACAATTTGAAGATTCATTTATTATTCAATAAGAAATTTAAGGAAATAATTAGTACTAATTGAATAAATTAAAATTAAATTCATACTTATTTACAATAAATATATCACCCAGGCTGAAGATTCTCAAATCCATTCCTTCTCCTACATAAGATCCACAGCTCTTCTTTCTCGATGCATCACTAACTGGTAAGCTAGTGTAACCAGAGTGAGAGTAACAAAGCAGAAAACACTACGAATAAGGCCACTGTTATGATTTCACATCAGATCTTAAGGACATTACTGTTAATATTTACATTATTAAAATAAATAACCAGTAATTCTTTTATAAAATTCATTTCACCATTCATACATTTCTGTCTACGTTTACAAGTGCCAATTGTACTGTACTTCATCAATTATACTATACTAGGTTATTCAAAGACCCTGAAACTAAAATAAATCTTTTAGGATTGATACAATTAATATTATATAAATAACTTTAGTTTAACATAATGGCACAGTGGGAACATATGTACAGCAATTTATATCAGAAATAACTTCCAAACTTTACAGATATTTTCCTACAAATTTATCGGCACCATAAAACAATCCATTCTATAAGCGAAAGGGAATGAAATTTTTGACTTAACAACTCACAGTGGTAAGTTACATAACAGAACTATACTGTATAGAGTTACCTGAATCAGCAAACATTAACAAGTGGAAAATGTAGCATACAAAACAACTCGCTACTAAAAACATATTTATGAACAATAAAAATTTCCTGTGAATAGCTGCAACCTTAAAAAAAATAATTAATATTAAAACAACCTTATCTTCCTTAGCTTGCTGTTATGTCTCTCAGCATAGACTGAAGCCTACAGTTACATAAATATCGAACACTCAATTTGTTTCTTTGAATTGATGATGCTCTAGATGAGTGATGATCCAAATGTTACACTCGGAGGTAGTCTCCAGACAATTACTGGTTAGGCAATTCTGGCTTTTTAAGCACATAAGGAGTGGATAACTGACATTTGGTTATTTGATATGATTACTTTAATTAAAATAAAGGATTTTATGTATTTACCTTAAAGCTAGAGTCATAATATTTTAATATAAAACATCAAAATTTCAGTTCAATCAAAAATAATAGTAACGTCTTTTGTACTTGGCACAACAGAATATCACTTCTCTCAATTCAGAAGTGTCATCCCATTGAAGTTGTCCTATATGTGACCTAGATCGCTGACTAAACGTTCAGTATATGATACTACCTGTGTCATAAACTGAACTAAAAACAACTTAATTAATTTATAACATCAAACTAAAATATGTAATAATCAGTTAAAATCTAACAGTTAAAATGTAAAAATAGGATTTTTAAATAAAACAAATGAGCTGCGTAAAAAGTAAACATATATTTAAAACTTTTACACTTCATTAGGTTTAATCTTCTCCCTTCTTCTGGTCAGTCTTACCACCACGAATCCTACCAGTACGTCTGGCAGCAATAAGACCAACCTGAAACAAGAACATGAGTATATAAATTTTCTTGAAATGGCCATTTTTACTTGTTTTATTAACTGTATTTACATGACTTTAATTATACATATAATTATTAACTGTCTATAGGCTGCCTTTTGTATCAACAAGATATTTAACACTAAGGCAACTGAAAAACTGATTTTCTATTAATTTAAAAGATGCATATAAAACAAATTATGATGATTAAAAAGAAAAAATATTTTATATTTCTAATTGATGATCAGTTGAATTATTGATTATTAAACTAATTCTTTTTAAACCATCAATGGTTAGCCTGTCAGAAGTCAAAGCAAAGGTTTGGCTTTAATATTGCTTTTGATAGAGTAATATCAACATCAGTTAAGATACATAATCTTAAATTAGCAATCAAACAGTTTTTAATCGAAAATAAACATAAAAATGATAATGACCTTTCTACCGGCTGAAGTTCCTCTCTTGACAGTGGAAGCTTTACCAATATGCTGGTGATTACCACCACCATGGGGATGCTCGACTGGGTTCATAGCAACACCCCTAACCTTAGGCCAGCAGTTTCTCTTTGCCTTATATTTATAGTACGCACGACCAGCTTTAAGGACTGGCTTGTCGATACGACCACCTCCAGCAACGATACCTTTAAAAATCATAAATACCAAATGTTAAAAACTACAAAATATCGTTAAAAGTGATAGTGACTACTATCATATGCCATATAAATGATAATTATTAAAATAATGGATCATTTCAAATCAAATAATGAAAAAAAAGGAAGTTACAATAGGATTTCTATAACTGAAAGTAAACAGAACTGAGAACATCACGAACTATCAAAATTCATGTATAAATAATAATCAAAGCTAAAATTCATTGTACTTATGTGTTTACTGTGTATTTAAAAAAAAAAAAAAAAATTTATAAACTCAAGAGGAGAGGTAATACAGTCGAAATCGTACATTACGACAGCAGTTATAGCGACAAACCGGTCATAGCGACGACATTTTGAAAGGAAGGTTGGTTTCCTATAAATACCCGCACAAAACACATTGCTTATAAAAATGACTTTATAATGACCAAATTGGCTAAAACAACAGAAAAATAAACGAAATTTGGGTGTTGGATATAGGTTATAGCGACGGGAAATCTACTTTTTAAGTAACGTCGGCATTCCGAGTACTTCAAAGAATGTGTTAAAGTAACTTCATTTCCCTCCCTAAAATTCATTTTTCGTAGAAAGAATTAGCCTAAAAAAGGGATGGTGTTACGCAATGTGCCTCGGTGTTTTATGAACTTTACTTGTGTTCGGATGTAAAAATGTCTAAAACTAAACGAAAGTGTTTAACAATTGAAGAAAAGGTGAATATCATTTGGTGCTTAGAAGCCGGTGAATCAAACGCGAAAGTGAGTTCTGAATGCGGCTTACCCCATGCTACCGTATCTACAATCTGGAAGAACCGTCAAAAAATTAAAACCGCCTCTGAGAAAGACAATTTTAAACCCAAAAAGCTGAGGTCATCTAAATCAAAAGAATTGGATGAAGCAATTTTAAAGTGGTTCAAATTTCAAAAGGCAAAATGTCCCGATTAATGGTCCAATTACAGTTGAAAAAGCTAGAGAATTAGAGAAGTTGTTAAAATTGGATTTCCTCCCTGATGCTTCATGGATTCAACGATTCAAAAAAAGGCATGGTATTTTTGGGAAAATTAGCGGCGAATCAACAGCAGCTTCTGCATCTGACAAAGAAGGTTGGTTGAAAACAGTTTGGCCCGAAATTCGGAAAAACTATGCAGATGAAACTGAACTGTACTATAATAAATATTCAAAACAATCAAAAATTTCTGACTTCTTTCACATTAATACATAAATCTTTGTAAATTATCAATAATTATGTACATGCTCACTAAAATTAAATTTTAATACTTATAAAACCATTAATAAAATTGAGTTAAATACAATTTTGAGTTTTCTTTTTATCCATTTACTGAATCATAAGGGGTAGAAAAAATCATTGCTTATTATGACCATTGTCTATAACGATCTATATTTACTAGTCCATTGAAGGTCGTTATGAAAGATTTTGACTGTATGTCCACATCATGCTTCATATACGATATTTAACTTATTTATTCATGCCAAAACATCAGTAGTAGTTAAAATAAGATAGATATGAATATTCTTTAAGAGGCTTGAGTTTATGGGAAACTCGAACGGTCGAGACTCTACTGTATTACCTTACATTTTTATCAAAACTACACTTGCCTACGCACAACTTTAGGTAAAATAATAAATTAAAATGTGAGCTTTTGTGACTAAGAACAAAAAATTGGCATTAAGGTGATTTTAAAACTTAAGTATTATGATACACTATAAGTTACAAATAATGTATATTACTATTAACGATTTCAATAAATCTTATTTAAGCCATTGCAGTTAATATTATAAACCTGACCTATTTCATCATAAACCAAATAAAAAAATGAAATGCATCACTTACCAACCATGGCCCTGTTATTGGAGGGGATAACTTTCTTTGCGCCTGATGGAAGCTTAACCCTTGTCCTTCTTGAATCAGGATTATGGGCGATAACAATAGCATAATTTCCTGAAAAATGGAAGTAACAGAGCTATAAAACTAACCCAAATCTTGTACTATAAGAAGAAAAAATTAGGAATTAAAATGAATTTCCAAACCTGAGGCTCTAGCTAAACGACCCCTGTCTCCGGTTTTTTCTTCTAAGTTACAGATGATGGTACCTTCAGGCATACCACCAACGGGCATAACATTGCCAACGTGTAAGTTAGCTGAAATTATAACAAATAAATAAATCATAAATCCAACATTAAATAATAGTAAAAGTTAAAAACTTTTTAATATAAATATAAAGTAAATACTTTGATGTAAGAAGGATTATGCAGAACTGACATATTATTTTAGAAAACATATCATCAATACAAATGCTAAGTGTCAAAAGTGAAAATTACCACTTTCAAATGAGAGTTAAAACAGGGTTCATTAATAATTACTTCAAAAGGTTTGTTTCTTGCCAATTAAGACTAATGTAGTTAATCAGAATGAACTGAGATTCGGTAGTAAATTTGTACATCAGTCCTAAAGCAAATATTAAAGATTTAAAAAAAAAAAAAAAAAAAAAAAAAAAAAAAAATGCATTTTTTTAGATTCAATACTTCGCGTTTGAATTGACAACATAAATCATTTACATGTTGGGATTTAAGAATAAATAACAATAAGTGTCTTTTAATGAACATTTAAAAAATATGAACCCACAATACTGTACCAATTTCAATTTGTTATTACTTTACAATACCATTATAAGAAAATTTTATAACTTAGAATTGAAACTGAATAACAGTTATTGAGCATGGCTTTAATTACAAATAAAATGTTGTTTTTTTATACTTGAGTCCCAATTAGGCCATTTTAACATTCTGTAGTTTTACTCTACATAATCCAATACTCAGGATAAGGAAAAATAATGTAATAGTTATTGTTCATGTTCTTGTTCAATTATTAATTTTTGGTAATGGTTCGGATCGGCGACACCAACCCCTGAACGCGCTCAGAATACCTTCTATCGATTCTAACCTTGTACCGATTTATTTCGATGTTCTAGTCCCTGCTTTTACAAAAATGTAGATAGATAAATAGAAAAATGTAAACATGAAGTGAACTTTTACAAGTTGTAAATTTTATCACTTAAATTGATAGAACAAATATAAACATGTAAAACACCAAATCCATGTACAAATTAATCTTCTTAAGTTTTATAACACTTTTACACATAAGATTAGATGAAATAAGAAAACATGAATTCATAAAACACTTAATCCTTTATGAAACTCATTTTGTGAACTTCTGTTTCACTTATTTACATTTAAGAAGTCTAAATATCAATATAACAAACTAAACAACACAATCCAAGTTGAAACTGTAGAAGTGATTGTTTACATGTGAGGTTATAGGAATGAACTATCGAAAAATGTAAACATGAAGTGAAGCGTAAGGATCGAACTGGTCGGTGTAGCGCGGGTCAACCTAGTTTGGTGGTGTCGCCGATCCGAACCGTTACCAATTTTTTTTTTAATCAGAAAAAAAACAAAAAAACATCAACATCAGTATTGAAAATTAGTGGCAAAATAATTTCTGTTCAAGTTCAGAATTTTGTAATAACATATTTTGTTTCATTTAGAAATTGATGAATTGGAGGGTAAACCACAAAATGTAATGTCCGCTACTTTGTAAGATATGCCCCTTTTAAGTTTTGTAACAAGTATGTCATTATATCTATCTCTGGAGAAACTTAAAGAGTGTTGACAACGAGGTGGATATTGATACAGGTTTCGATTATGATGATACATGTGGAAATAACTTATTAAAGGAGTAGGAAAATCAAGATATAATACTCATTAAATGAATGAACCCATATGTCTAGCAGTAAGAAGGTACCTTCATTAATAGATTGATTTTAATGATATACATCCTTTCAATAGAAGTTTTGAGCATAATTTCCAGCCAAATCACCTTCTTGGTACAATAACAGTACATCCTTACCTAATTACTGAACCCAAGACCTTTCATGGGCTGTAGTGGTACAGATTTATTCAATTTTTATATATTTAAGGTACAAGTACTATTGAAGAAGGATACTGATGGCAAAACTGTGACATTCCTTTAACAAGCAGCTCAACTAGTGGACGTCAGTATGACCTGCCTTCTGCAATGTCTTCTAACATCATAAGTGGAAAACCCTCAACTAGACAAATTGTGTATGACACTATTGGATACATCTACTAATGTAAAGGATACATCACAATTAATTATTTCAGTATTAACATACTGTTCACCATTAGAGAATGAAACACAAGACTTACAACTTCTATTTCCTTTATAAGACAACAATTCTGGGACGATCTTGGACATAGTCTGATTTTGCTAAGATATTATATTAAAATGATTGATTCTTAAAGATGATCACAGGTTACAATCCATTACAAACAGAAACCTAAAACTGGACTAACGTTCTGCTAATTAAGGCCTAAAACAGCAAAGCTAAGGCTCTCCTCCTCAAATATCGAGAAAGAGTTGTAACTCCACCATGCTTAATACTTAAAAATGGCCTGTCAACACTAATTGGGTAAACAAAAAGAATGGTTTATATTTCATATTTATCAAATTACGAAAAAAAAAAAAAAAAAAAAAAAAAAAAAAAAAAAAAAAAAAAAAAAAACTAACATAAAAGGAAAATATCTTAAAAAAAAACAAATAAGGATTGTTTACCCTACCTCAAGATGTTAATATCATTACAGTTCTAAAAGAACCAAGAGTTATGGGATAAATTGAATCTTGTGAGGCTAACATACTACAAAACAAAAGCTAAAAAAATTCAATCAATAATAGGAAGAATATGAAGATAATATTCATAACATAAAATAAGACTACTAACTTCATAAACTTACCCTTTTACATAAATTAAAATAATGATTATTAGTAACTAAGCAAGTAACTAGTTCGATTACTGTCAACATTATTCCTAAAAATAAACTAAGCCTCACCTTTCTTTCCGCAGTACAAGAACTGACCAGTGTATATTCCTTCAGGAGCAATGAAAAGTTCTTTACGAGTCTTAAACCTGTAAGGATCTCTGAAATGCACAACTGCTAAAGGAGCTCCTCTACCAGGGTCATGGATAATGTCCTAGGAAAAAAAATCAACTCAGATATCGAGTATAACATCAAAATAAAATGTGATAAACAAAATCAAAGCTAACTTACTTTCACAACACCTTTGATGTAACCATGCCTTTCAGCAAAATCTAATGACCTCAGTTTAGGGGCACCTTTACGGTGTTTTGTGTGGGATCTAAAGACGCTCCCAGCTCCCTTCCTCTGAGCTCTAATAACTCGACCCATCTTTTAAACTAAATAACAAATAAAACGATTATCATTAATAACAAGACACTCTTAAATTGCAACTGTTGGTGAGAAGGTTAGGAACATTACTATTTAAATAATGTAAATTTATATTTTCAATAAACAGATAATATAATCTTTTAAAAATATAATCATAATAATATTACGCTAAGTAGAATGATGTAAAAGATAATCTGAGATAAATACACTGAACTTACCTATACACGCCACCTAAAATGAACGAGAGCCCGAGTGATGGAGTTTACTTCACCACGGCCTTTCCAATTAGTTGAACAGAAAACATTTCTTACCATTTATAAATATAAAATGAGATATTAAAATATTTTAACATTAGTATAGTAAAAAAAAATAAAGTTAATTACTTAGTTAAATACTCAAATTAAAATATGGGGATAAGAGTAAAATATCCTGCAATTACTAACTTTTTGCTACAACTGATATCTCTTTGTTACAGAACTGGGCCAAGTCTCCAACGTGCATTAAGATTAAAATTTTGTTATTCAGAATAATCCATCAATTATTCTTTGTAAATTTCAATTGATCTGTAAAGTGCAAATGAAAACCAAACAGCATTTATGTTCTTCCATATCAATCATAAAATTAGTCAATCATCAGATTGTGTCTTGATTTACAACTTACAATTAAATCTTTACAACATATTCACGAATATACTACTAACCAAAGATACTGAAGATGAATACATAATACATAAATATCACAGTGTATATAAATATATTTCTATTTACTGTCCGCCCCTCAACTACTCTACATCATTTGACACAAGCTCGAAAGAGTATTCGATCCTTAAAAGCAGACAAAATTCTATTAATAGGGGACTCAATGACCGAGTGAGTTGGGGTGAGGGTCTCAGCGCGCTCGTAACCAGAAGGTCGTGGGTTCGAATCCCACCTGGGCGGGTTAAAATTTATTTCGTGGCGAAACCACAAAATGAATCATGACTTTCCCACCCAGGCCAGTATAGGACTTCAATGTCTTAGGCCCCCCTCCAAAAAAATCGATTAAGGTAGGCGCACACCTTTCGTCATCGGAAGGACGGCTCGCATCGGACGGATTCGGATTTTATATGTTACTGCTTTAGAATGCCGAAACGTACGATGCTGAAAGGTGTGCGCACTTCCTATTAAAATAATAGGTCGAATCTAAAAATCCGATCCGTCCGTCCGATGACGAAAGGTGTGCGCCTACCTTTAATAGTAATTAATTTTCGAAAATTCCTTATGCTTGAGGTAACGTAATCTCACAGAGTATATAAACCTACCATCATACTATTTTTATTGAAATCTATAAAGGGAGAGAAGTCGCATAATTATATCTACTTTCATGAAAGTTGTGAAGACAAGTGTGCTTATTTATGTGATGAATATTAATTGAAACGTGTGCGCTATCAGTAGCATTTTTTTTTTTTTTAATTATGTAAATAACTTAATAGATAATGTAACTTTTTTAAACTACAGGACAAATTGTTAGGATTTATCTTTATAAATGTATACACATATACACAGTATACACTGTTATTTTTGATATTTTCTCAAATGTTTCCCACTATAGCGAATTATTTGAGAGATACACTTGTGATTGTAAAATTATAGGATTGATAAATTGTTTACCACTTCTATTGGAATTCATCAAATCCAATTGTATTGATCCTTCTATACCATCATGCCTAGCTCAAGTGATTTTAATTATTGAAATTTATTGCTGTTTATAATTATATACTCCATACTTCAACTTGAGTAGGAATGGCGGGTTATACTACAGTTTGTCAATCTATTCTTGTCAGGTGGAGAAGGTCTTAAATTTATTTCTTACTACCTATGTGTTTTTGGACCATGTAGCCATAGTTAATTAATTGTAACGGAGATGTTATATCATTTATATAAGTTAACATACAGTTTTGTGGTTTCTTTTTTAAACTTTTGAAATTTCACTGATGTTAATAAACGAGTATGAAGGTAATGTATTATGGTTGGAAAACGTCTAATTCTTTTGATATCTATTCCATTCATTGACGCAGATATCTCCGGAAACAGAAAGAACTGGCTTTTCTTTAATTAGATTTTCCCAGTACTTATTCAACAGAATCGACCAATAGTTAATTATGTCTTTAACGTTACTTTGGTTGTTCTTTATTGACCAAGCTCTTTATCCTATCCACAATCTGACATCTAACCAGTACGCATTGGGAAGAAATCATCCTAAACACCTTATCCAACAGTGAAGGATTGAAAATTCAAAACCACAGTTTTCTGTGATTAGGTACACTCTATCCAGCAGCACCTTAAAGGCATCCAGTTTCGATTGGCATTACCAATGTATAGCATTTCATAGCACAGATGATATTCCTTATTGTGTTTCATATTTTTCCATCAGTCCTTGTTCGATATAATTGACAGTTGATTGTAAACGCTTCGATTGTGGTAAGGGTTATGAAGCTCTATCTGATTACTTATATCCACCCAAGTGATAACATTGATAAACCATCAGACACCAATGGTTAAACGTGAGAAATTGTATTTTTTTTTTTTTACAGAGTGGCCTTAACTTGTGCACAAGATTCACCTCAATAAGCTTTTCTTAAACAATTCAATTTGTTTTTTCTTTCTTTTGGATGTGATACCAAGTTTTCGTGCCTGGTGAGTGTAGTTATACCGCTTAGTTTTAATATGTCGTAGGATTTTGCTGGCCTTTTGGTTATGAAGGAGTCTCTATGATCATCGTTTCCCATTGCATTATGCAGTATCTTTATTTATTTATTTTAGCGAAACAATACAGATCTCTGATTGTGTGTTTTTGTAAGTTAATATGTATAACTATAATGTAATATAATTATTGTAATGTAATATACAGCAGGTAAACTGCTGATGGGCATGTGTCCATGCAAGGATAAGAAAAATGGAATCTTGAATAATCTTATGTTGTAGCCAGCATATAAAATTGTTTTGAGAGAGATGGAAGTGGGCCTTAGGCAAATGTGCTGAAAATGGGGAACTAAATTTAAGCTTTTCAATCACGTAATAGATTTTATGCGAACTCGTTAAAACTTTTAACATTGAACTATTATTCATTACTTCATTTGAAATAATATTCATGTAAATGATTAACCATGATCATACCAAGTGTAGAAAACTATGGTGAAGAGAGGATGAAAAGAAAAATAGCTTGAACAGAGGAGGAAACTCGAGATTATGAAGTAGTGAAAACAATGTAAATACAATGTTTGGAGTGTTTACCAGTTTACATTCGAGTCATTTAATGACTTCTATCTCAGTGAGAATCTGATAATGCATAATATAAGCATTAAAGGAAAAGTATGTTTCTGTTTCATTTGTTCTTAGCTTCGCTATTACACCTACTTCTAGTTGGAGCTTCCAAGGTAAATTATCTCCGACGTGTTTGTGATCAGCTGTTCGGCTGATTATTTTTATCTGTAATTTATTTTGGAACTGGTTTAGTTGACCTATTTTAGCCCGATATCAACTTTTTAGGCTTAATTGCTTTTTGTATTGTATATGTTGTAAGCTCGTTGAATGTTCCCTCTAAGGTTGTTAACTAGACGGTCAACAATTGTTTTTAACTGTAATAATCAAAGATTTGGTGGTATTTTAAAGGACCAGTTAGTGAATAAAAGCGTCACGCCCAATATTTTTGTTTCTTTTGGTATACAAAAATCAAATTACTGTAAGATGGGGGACAGTGAAAAAGTACCTTCTAAAGAAGAACTGTTAAAAAAATTGTCTCCACTTCAGTACCATGTAACTCAAGAAAAGGGGACTGAGAGGTAAGTTTTTCTTTTTGTTATAAATTGGTTTTTAAACTGGTTGATTCATTTTTCTTATCAATAATTTTAGGCCTTTCACTGGAGAGTTTGACAAAACATTTGATGAAGGAACTTATAGCTGCATTGTTTGTGGTCAGTATCTTTTCTCCTCTAACACAAAATATGACTCAGGTTGTGGATGGCCAGCATTTAATGATGTACTGGAAAAAGGCCGCATTAAACTTTTACCAGATACTTCTGGAGGTAATTTACTGGTTTTGATTTGCATATTTGCCTTAATTATGCTAAATTTTATCTTTAACCGAGCCAATGAAACATGTTGATAAATTAGTATCAGTTATGCCTCTTTCTACTGTAGTTAAATGTCATCCAAACACTTATGTGAATGATTACATAATGTGTTTTGTACTCATCTAATTTTGTGTAATATTTGATATTTCTCTGGCATTGCTGAATTTTTAACTTTTATCTTGTGTAAAAATTTAAATTTTTGTCAATTTTATCCGTAATATATTATTTTTATTTTTATAATGTTTTTGATTTTCTGGTTCTATCCATTCCTTTCTGCCAGAGTACTAAGTATTTTTGTTGAATTTATGTTAGTATATAACTTTTTTAAATTTTCAGTTTTAAAATTTCTTCCAAAAATAATGTAAATAGTAAACATTTGAATCAGCCTGTTATGCAACTGTTGCTGAAGCCATACTTGAACTTGATTCAAGTTATGTTTTCTCTTTTAAAATCTTTACCAGATTTGGTTCAAAAATGTTAATATGTAGTCTTCATTAATTTTTTATATAGTCTTTTTTTTTTTTTGTGTTCTAGATATTTTGGTGCCATTAAAATATTACTCTTGACTCTTATCTATCCTCAGTTATTGCTTTTTGTATATTGAATGTCAATCTATTTTATCATTATGTCTGAACAATCTGGTTTTTGGTTTCTAGCATGGTTTCATTCCAACTATCAATTATTATTTGTAGCTTATGTGGCCCGATATGTTGTGTTGAGTACACACCGCTCTTACCCTAACCACTATTCAATAATTTTAATACTGATTAGTGAGTTTTTTTTCTCATTGGTATTCAAAGTCTTATCCCAAATCATGTGGAGTAATTTGTTTATCTTTCAATCCAGGTCAAGATATACATTGTGTATACTTGTTTTCCTTTATATTCTCTTGATATTTTTATCTTGAAATTATTATAGCTGCAGGGTAAAGATTAATCTCCTGTTTTAAGTTTTTTCTCTTCGGACCTTGGTGAATGAAAATTAATTTATAATGTTAAGAGAAAGAGAATGTTTGAGAACTATTAGAATTTAACAATAGATATGTAACTTTACATTCATTATCTTGTTAGACTAGCTTGCTTTAACATTTCTATAGAATAAAACTTTTATAGCTTGATTTTTTTTTTTTTAAATCATAATTAATGATAAGTATAACATTTTAAATTTAAAATATACATATTTTTTTTCTTGTTATTTAAACTAAATTGTATTGTTACATAACATGGCTCGTATTCAACATCCTTTTTATGGAATGTTTTAAATTATCAAACCTGACTGTGTTTCATTGGCTCTGTTCAAATGTATTTATGAAATGAATCTAAATTTTTTATTGATTTGTGATAAAGCTTATTATTGAAAGTATGAATTTTGTTAAATTGATTTTAGTTGGAGTAGATTGCATGTTGTAGGTACTAATTAGTTAGACATTTTGTCAAAAAAAAACAAAAAAAAAAACAACAAAATGCAATTTAATGATTATATAACAAACACATAATATAAATTTATTTATAATGGAGGTGTCAAAAAAAAAAAAAAAAAAATAATAAAAAAAAAAATAAAAATTTTTTAAAATAAATTTGTAGGAAGACAACCAATTGTGTTTTTTATTGTAAATGTTTCTTAGTGTCGGTCAAAATATAGATTTTATTTTGTTGTGAGACTTATCAGAAACTTTTTGGATTCAGAAGTAGCTGTTTGAACGTAAAATTTAAATTATTGGTTACTTTGTGAATCAGAACTATTTACCTCAATTCAAACCCTATTTGCTACCAATTGAGTTTGACCTTGTGTCTTTTATACCTTTTTGAATCGGTTAATTCCAATTACTTTTTATCGCTTTCTGAAGGTCTTTTTTATTGTATATCGCACCTAATTCACCGGCTAGTCATTCTATTTTTAGTAAATAAATTAAATTAATTGAAATAGTTTTTTAAATTAATTAATTGCAATTATCAATTTAAAACTGTAATTTATCTGACTTACTTATATGAGCATAGGTTTTATATATTCAAATTGTTTGACAGTGTAATCATTAATTTATTATTAAATTATTATTATTTATTTTTTTTTGGCACCTCAAATTGTTTTTTGCTTATTTAGTTTATTATCTGTACTTAATTACCTCATTCCTTATTATTCACCCATGCTATCTTAAAATCCTTCTTTTTCCTTTTTTTTTCATGTTGTATGGTTTAACCTTTGCTTTTTTTATTTTTTATTTCCTCTTTCTTGTCAGTGTCGTAAAATTTTCAAAGTTAAACATCAATAACATTTGAAAATGTCTTTTTCCCTTAAAGCATGGTTGCTTTTTTTTCAACTTCTTTTCTTTTTTTTTACTATACAATTTTTATTTATTACATTTTAAGTTGTTTTGAAACATAATCAGAGTCACATAAACATGATTGTGAATAGTGATAAGTCCATAGCTAACCATTATTTGCACTTTATTACACATTCATAAATTATCTTAATTACTCAAACAGGACCGACCTGTTATTTTATAAAAAAATTTATATAAATGCAGTTAAAGGAAAAGAGATTATATAAAGCATTTTGTTTATATTTGACATAAACGGCGCTGGCTAGTAGATAAGAACCAAGTCCTAAAAAGTTTAATTTTCACTCAGAATTTATTTCAAGATTTCAAATTTATCAGTCTAAGCTTTTTTGAAACCACTTGAGGTACGCATGATGATATAGAAGGATCAATACAATTAGGATTGATGAATTAAATGCCACTTCTATTGAGATTATTTTATTTGAAAACTAGTTTCGAATGCTAAACATTCATCTTCAGTTCTAAAACATACAATAAAATTTTCAACACATCAGTACTATGTTACATAGATTAAATATACTAAGGTTTTTAAAAAGATAAGACAAGAAATCAAGCATAGGCACTCACCTTCGAGGTAACTAAAACACTGAATTTGTGAGAAGTAAAAGGGGAGGGGCAGGTAGGTTAAGTTTTAGATTTACAATGGGGTTTCCCTTATGACTCATTGGGTTTTTTCGTTCCTATGGGAAATAAATTTAAAATGGGGCTATTGGATATGTTAATCTGATCATTTAAACAAAAATCTGGATCGGTTTTTAAACGATTTTATTATTTCTAGTGATTCAAAAGTATTTAATTTTAGGCTATTTTCTACTTGATGTAATATTTTTACTCCCGAGTCTTTATTAAATTTGTGGTTATTTTCATTTAGATGGATAGCGAAATTGGAATTTTGGGTCTTATTAGTGTATGCTCTTATATGTTCATTTACTCTTTGATTTACTGATCGTCCGGTTTTTCCCGTGTATTTTGCTTCACAGTCATTACATTTTAATTCGTATACGCCGCTTTTTTGGAAAGGGTCTATTTTGTCTTTCGGTGAAGGGAAGTATGATGACAATGGCTTATCTATTTTAAATGCAGGGTTTAAACCTAATTTTTTTAATTCTTTCCCGACTTTAACGGATATTGGGCCGTAGTATGGTATCAAAATATATTTTTAGCGGTAGCTTTATCCTCTGGGGGTGTTTTGTATATATTATTCATAGTTTTTTTTATGTATTTGTTTTCTTAAAATATTATCGATTGTGGTTTTACTGTATCCGTTGTTGTTAGCTATAGTGTGAATCGTTTGTATTTCTTTGTTAAAATTTCGTTCATTTAGCGGTATATTTAAAAGCCGTTATATCATGCTATGAAATGCTGCGAGTTTGTGTGTTAGTGGTCTCCTGGCATTGTTGTCTATAACTACATCTGTGTGTGTGGGTTTCCTGTATATATTAAATTCGTGTTGTTTATTGTTTATGGAGATTTCTATGTCTAAAAAATTTAAAGTTTTATTGTTCTCTAACTCCAGTGTGAATTTAATTGAAGGGTGGATTTCGTTTATTTCGTTTAAGAAACTATTGATTTGTCTGGTCATAGGCAAATTATGTCATCAACATACCGATACCAGTATATGATGTGTTGAGCTAATTTTGAATGAAGGATTTTCCGTTCTAATTTATCCATAAAAAGATCTGCCAGAAGGGGTGAAAGAGGGGATCCCATTGGTAATCCTTCTTCCTGTTTATAGAATGTATTGTTAATTGAAAATAATTATGTTTATGCAGACTGACATTAAATTGTAAAAGTCTAATTTTTCTAGTGGTTGAAGATTAGACCGGAAGATTAGTTTTTCTAAAATTTCTATTGTTTCTGAAGGTGGGATACTGGTAAACAGATTTGTGACATCGAATGATATTAACTTTGCATTGTCTGGAACATTTACGTTTTTAATTTTGTTGACTAATTCTATTGAGTTTTTTATTGTATTTCATGGGGAAAAGGAAATTTTTGTTTGAACATGTTGTTTAAATAATGAGCAAGTTTGTATATGGAGCTAGCTCATACAGTATACAATATATACAGGAAACCCACACACACAGATGTAGTTATAGACAACAATGCCAGGAGACCACTAACACACAAACTCGCAGCATTTCATAGCATGATATACCGGCTTTTAAATATACCGCTAAATGAACGAAATTTTAACAAAGAAATACAAACGATTCACACTATAGCTAACAACAACGGATACAGTAAAACCACAATCGATAATATTTTAAGAAAACAAATACATAAAAAAACTATGAATAATATATACAAAACACCCCCAGAGGATAAAGCTACCGCTAAAAAAATATATTTTGATACCATACTACGGCCCAATATCCGTTAAAGTCGGGAAAGAATTAAAAAAATTAGGTTTAAACCCTGCATTTAAAATAGATAAGCCATTGTCATCATACTTCCCTTCACCGAAAGACAAAATAGACCCTTTCCAAAAAAGCGGCGTATACGAATTAAAATGTAATGACTGTGAAGCAAAATACACGGGAAAAACCGGACGATCAGTAAATCAAAGAGTAAAATGAACATATAAGAGCATACACTAATAAGACCCAAAATTCCAATTTCGCTATCCATCTAAATGAAAATAACCACAAATTTAATAAAGACTCGGGAGTAAAAATATTACATCAAGTAGAAAATAGCCTAAAATTAAATACTTTTGAATCACTAGAAATAATAAAATCGTTTAAAACCGATCCAGATTTTTGTTTAAATGATCAGATTAACATATCCAATAGCCCCATTTTAAATTTATTTCCCATAGGAACGAAAAAAAAACCCAATGAGTCATAAGGGAAACCCCGTTGTAAATCTAAAACTTAACCTACCTGCCCCCCCCCCCTTTTACTTCTCACAAATTCAGTGTTTTAGTTACCTCGAAGGTGAGTGCCTATGCTTGATTTCTTGTCTTATCTTTTTAAAAACCTTAGTATATTTAATCTATGTAACATAGTACTGATGTGTTGAAAATTTTATTGTATGTTTTAGAACTGAAGATGAATGTTTAGCATTCGAACCTAATTTTTTTTTTAGAACTGAAAACTTTCTGGCTTTTGTTTTGAAAAACTTCTGAGGCTTGATCAGCCTGTGTCAATTGTTTTTGAGAGAAAACATGGAAATTAAATGTTAGTTCTACCTATGTCATGCTTAAGTTAGGTTTAGAAAAAAGTAAAACTATCTTATGAAGTAAAAAGGTCTTACATTATTGTTTACGTGTTTATAAAATATTCTGTTTTTATTTTAAACAATTTATTTAAATGAAGATGTAGGTAGTTGGGGTGTGCAGTCATGGAAACACAATTAAATTTTAATTTACTGTGCCGATGTTTTGGACTATAATGTCAGGACTAGAAGAAAAACAAACAAGAACTTATGACGAAAAAAGGGAGTGAATTTTAAAAAATATAAGAACTGTATGAAAAAAAAAGTGACTGGTTTAAAAAACACGAACAATAAATTGAAATAAATAAAATATTTGGTTTTTACAAAGAGAAAATTTTTACGACAAAAGACGAGTAGATATAGTTTATTAGCAAATTCATAAATAAAGTATTACAGTTGACAGATGAACAATATAGTTGATAAATAAATAAATTAAGTATAACAAACAATAAATACATTGCAGTAAAGGAATGATTTATGCCCTTGTCTTTTGCTTTTTTAACTTTGTTAAAAAGAAAGATATTGATTTTATTTTTCTTGGTTTTTTAAACCTATCATTTAAAAAAAAAAATCATGTTTTTTTTATTTTTTAATTCACTCCCTTTTTTTGTGATAACCTTTTTTTGGTTTTTCTTCTAGCTTCTGATGAAGGCTTACATTGTAGGCCGAAAAACCAGCAAAATAAAATAATATTTTTATTTTTATTAGTGTTTCCATGCTTTTACACTACATACATCTTCATTAGTTCCACATTCAACAAATACGTAATCAATTTATTCAAATTCATCATAAACTAGAAATTCAAAGAAAAATTAAAGCTTATCCATGTGAATATCCTTCCTTATGTGACTCTGATGAAATTATGGTGTTGGGCTATGTGTCAGATTTCTTTCTTCTGAGTATCAAAATAAATATATAATTTTTTTGTGATGTTATTTTTAAATGAAATAGCATTAGATACAGAATAACACATTCTATGAAATATAAATATGAAGAATAGGCAATCAGAAATATTTATTTCCTTATTATTTACGTAAATTAAAAAAAAAAAAAAATTTATATATTTGTAGAAAATATTTTTCCATGGTTTCAAGATACTTTTAAAATAAAATTAAAAATTAAAGGAATAAAAAAAAAAAAAAAAAAAAAGTTTTATATTTATGTTTTCATTTTGATACTTAGTTGCTTGGATATTAGTTTTCTACCTCTTTCTGTCCCCGAGGGTTTGTGTATATTCGCTAATATGGGATTTTCTCTTTTTCCTATCCTTCCTTTCCATGCTTGCCTACATTCTTTTCATTAACCTTATCCCGAAAAAATCTTCCACCCTATCTCTCATTCATAAGTTGGAGGCAACCTACTGTTATTGATCGCAAACCCAGGTCGTATACGGACTGAAGTGCAGTGCTCCAAGTGCAGCGCTCATTTAGGACATGTTTTTGACGATGGACCCAAGCCGACTGGAAAGAGATATTGTATCAACAGTGCTTCCATCAACTTCCTACCAGGAAAAGATGCAAAATCAACTTAAATTCTAATGGTACAAGCTTGTAAACTGATATAAATATGTATTTAAAACCATTTAGAATTTGATTGAAAGTCAGTTGCGAGTAGGCTGATGCAGTAATATATACAGCTTGCGACTAAAGCCACTGTTAATCCTGCTATACTAAAACTTTGCATTCAATTTTTTTTTTTTTTTTTTTTTTACTAACCATCTAGATTACTTATGTTCTTGTATTTTTATTCATAGTCTGAATTATATGTTACCATAAGAGATTAGGACATGAATTAAACTTGATCATATGCATCGCCTTCTCGATTGTCACGTGCCATAGTAATATTTCATAACCATGTGGCATGAATTTCGATTAAAAACACTCCATATAGTTTTAGTAGTAGTTTTAATCTGTGTAGTCTTGGCAGATCAAAATAAAATAAGTGCCTATGGAAATTACAGCTTCAGTTATACTGTTGCATAAAAAAAAAAAAAAAAAAAAAAAAAAAAAAAAAAAAAGTCTACTGTTTACTTATTATGAATTGCATTAACAAGTAATTCTGCTGTGCATTATTTGGCCTATTAAATAAAATTTGATAACTCGAAACCCTCATTTTTCAATTTTCTCTCATATCAACAATATTTGAAAACAACTTTATTTGTAATTTATTGTTGAGAAATTAAATGTTGCCTAAGAATTACTCAATAACACTTAAAATTTTCTAGAAAGCAGTTTTAATTTTTGAAATTAAAATTTTATTAAAAAATTTCAATTCTATGAAAAATTAAGAGCTATTAGTTCTTTTCTTTACATCAGTGAATTAATATCAATATTATATTTTGTATTGAAAGGTTTCTCTGGAATTAAAGGATTTGGTGGATGAAGAGGTTATGTAACAAAACAATGTTGCGTAATTTATGTTTAGTTTTTTTGTTTTTTTTTTAACAATTTCCTTTCATCTTCTTCATAGATGTTTTTCTAATTTTTTTTTAAATATTCTTCTTCTTCTTCTTTATCTTCCACCCATTTGCCTCTCAGCGTGGGGGTGCTTCCAGCCATCTATGCCATGCCTCCCTGGCCCTGGCGAGATTTCTCATTTCTCCCAGAGTCTTTCCTCTACGCCTCCCTATTCCTTCTATATAGTGGAAATAGGAGGTTCTTGGCCTTCCTCTTGGTCTTTTTCCCATCGGCTTCACTTCCATAGTTTTTATGGGGTCTCTGTGGTTGTTTTAAATATTCAGATTTTGTTATATAATACTTCTGCACATAAATTCTTCATCCATTTAACAAGATTGTATTTTTTAAAAAATATACTGTAACCCCTTCGTTCGCCAAACCCTTCAATTACATTAAATTTTTACTTAAACGATACAAAAAAACAAAAAAAAACTATTAATTTAAAACATTATCTTTCATTGTTCATAAATTAAGTGGTATTTGAGTTTTTATTTAAAAACAGAAAAAAAAAAAAATTAAATAATAATTACTTTTTCAAATTCTTATTGGATTGAGGTATAGTATAAAATGAACAAATTATCGACCCTTCAATATAAATAATTAAATATTTTGAGATTATAATTGTTAATATTGTTTCCAATTGTTTTATAAATCAATTAAAAATAAATAAATTGGTACCTTAAAGGTTAAAATGTTTTTAATGGACGATCCTTTTTCTTCCAATTTTTATCTAAATAAATAACGTTTCATTTTTAAAATTTTTATATTTAAAAAAAAATTATTATTTAGTACTTAATATTTCCTTAGATATAAAAAAAATGTGTAATTACACTGCATTGGTATTGGTTGTTTATTTAGTATTTAATAAATGAAATGAATTGATTAACTTTTCAAAAATTTTGTTTATATATATTTTTGATTATATGATATTGTTATAATTTACAATCAAAATATTTTGAATAAACGGTGTACCTATAACTCATAATTGTGTGCTTCTAGTCTTTTTGATGCTACTGGTTGTTAGATGTTCTATTTGTTCAATAAATAAATATGTAGATCTTATACTTATCTGGTACAAAATATATTTTCTATACTCTTGTAATGTTTTTGAAAATTAAAACAATTAAATATCTGATAGATCTGTATCAAAAGTACAATTCTTTATGTTTTCTAACGAAAACATTTCTAGTGCTGGAATAATCTTGAATTTCACTGTTTTATTTCGTTTATTTTTTTATCAGAAGAAATGTTCATGATTAATATCCTAAGAATGTAGTACTCCTTAGTTCATTATAGCAAAATACAAGAAATGAAAATCCTTCGTTAATATCTTCCTTATTAGCCGTAATTATAGAAGGATATTATCGGTTGAATATTATATATAGTTTACCACTTATGTTAGTAATGTCTCTAGCGATTAGATTTGAATTTGTTTACCAATTATGAGTAGGCACATTAAAAGATATAGTTTAAGTGAAAATTAACTGAACTACAAAGCTGATGAATTTCCAATTTCTTTCTTCCTCTGCAGTAAAAAAAATGTATTACAGTAGAACTTCACTAATCCGACTTCGACTAGACCGACTCTCCAGGTAATCGTAGACCCTCTTGCAGTTCGCAAAGGTTGGGTACTTTTTATATTTTGTTATGTTGTGCATATGTAGAAAAATTCAAGTTTTTTGAAGCACCACCACTCTCTAATTAGTAGTATCAAAGCAAATATTTCAAAATATTTTATGTTTACCCAAAATATCTGCTGTACAGTTGGTTATGAAGAAAAGCCTGTTATATTAAAAATTAAACTAGACTGAATTTAATACAATGTGATCAGAAAATAAGCTCTGTAGCTAATATGAGGACTAATTCCAATTTTCCGAATTCTCTCAAAAAGTGGAATACATTGTGTATTTTCTTATGGTTTTTGCTCTTTACGTCCTTAACAATGATGTTTTGCTATAAACCAAATACAATACAGTGTTATTTTGTCCAGTGCTTCTGCACATAAATAGTTGGCTAAAATATTTCCATGAAACATTTTTATATATTGACGTATATATCGTACATTTTGATTTATTTTATTTTTTTAAAATGTTAAAACTTTCAGTATAATTGTAATACACTTTTAACTATGAAAGACATGGGCTTCATAGAAATCTCTGATAGATTCAAATTCTGTCCCTTAGGGTTTAGATTACTGAGGTTCTACTGTATTTCATTTTTCTAGTTTACATCTTGTTCTCAGTAGGATCTCAATAATTTGTAGCAAACATATAGCATCGATAACAAAAAAAAAATTAAATACATTTTTTTAAAACGATTGATATTAATGGAGGACATATTGAACAGATCCTTAAAAGATAGGATTAAAATCTAAAATAAAAAATAATGTGAAATAACAAATAAATTTACAGGGAAATGGAACTTTGGAATTCAATATTTTCTTTGTATGAAAATTTGTTATTTTTTTAAATGAACTTTGGCACAAGTCTGAAAAGAGTAATTAATTGACTGGTGTTGAGTAAAAACTTGAAAACTAATTTTTTAAGAAAATTAATTAAAATTTTTATTATTGTATTTATTTGTAAAATATTTAATTTATAATTAAATAATTTTCATTTATAATTACTTCTGTTAGTATGAGCTTCATAACTTTGAAATGGTTTTCTAAAAAGTTAGATGTATCGGTTTTTTTTTCTCAAAAACACCATGTCAATTAACAGTAGCAATGGTTGTTATAGCGGAAATTATATTTTTATAATTGTGATAATATTTGTATAAAGAAATTATTTCCATATGTACAGTTGTTTTTTTTTTTTTTTTCCATCTTTATTACTGATTACATTTAAAATATTTTTTACTGTAAATGAAACAATTCTATGTCTTTTGTATGTTTATGAGTTTTTATTCACACTATTTTTGTTATTTGAAAACTAAAAATAAATTGGTATTTAAAATTTTGTGATTATTTACGGGTTTTTTGTTTGTGAGGTCTACTCAGTTGGTATGCCTGCGAGCTTATTTCATCTAATTTTATGTACAATTACATATTTTATTATTAATACAGTTTTATTTTTTGTACCTTTCTGTGTGATGTATTTATTTTATCTGAAGATATCGTCAAACTTCTTTTATTATTTATGACAACTGTATCAAGTTGTTATTTTCATAATTTGTCAGATAATTTATTTTTTTAATATTTGTATTTTGCTGCAATAGTAACACATGAATAAATGTTTATAAAACTTTGAAATTACATATTTATTTACCTAAACTCTGTTACAATAAAATTTTTAGTACCTACATGGATTAGTTTTACATTTTGACTCTGGTCCCAGGCTTGAGTCTGACTAATAAAGATAATTATTTATTTCGTAATAAAATTTTGACACATTTTTATATTTAACCTGTGTTATAAATTTTTCAATCCCAGAGCTGAAAAATTCATAGTTTTGTGAAAAAGTAAAGTCAAAAATGCGTTTTTGACTTGGAAACATTTTCAAAAATTGTATCTCTAAGGAAATAAGTATTCCAAATTTTTGAACACATGGAAATCTGTTGGAGATGAGTCGGGCGAATAAGGCCGGTATGGAAGGACTTCATAACTCAGTTTAGTTTCTTCACTGCCTGATGGAAAACTTGAGGTCTGGTGTTGTGTAAGAGTATATGTCCCTGTAGTATATGTTCCAATTAACCAATATAGGTTGGTTTTTAACAAGTTCTTAATGTATTATATCAATAACACTGCAATACAGTGTGGATGTACGATGAGGTTTCATTTCTGGGTGAACAAGAGAAAAGAATTACTTCTGTCATTGAACACTACACAAAAACTAATAATTCTTTTGGAAGCAAATTTTGTTTTGTCATGAGTTCCTGGTCTTTCACCAAATAAACTAACATGCTTGGTGTTGGTACTTTTACTGCAAATTTTTCTATATTCTACAAGAAGTGATAAAATAAATCCTGGAAGGGATTTTTTTTGGCTGGATCTATCATTACAGATAAAATAGATTAAAACCAAGTGAACTGTTAAGTGCTTAAACACTAAACCTATTATGATGGGTCAAATGAAATATGTGCACATGAAATGTCAGTAGGTTTAGTGTTAAAGTACTAAATTTATTTATTATTTTAAGATTCACTGTTAACAGATCGCTCATTTGCTGCAACAACGACATAACTCAAAAACTTCAATTTTGCAAAAAAACAGTCTTGTGAATAAAGTACAGGACGATCTGTAGATATAGAGGTGACATATCCTGCTCTCTCTTAGTGAATAGTTGAACCTCAAATATAACGTTCTACCGACTAAAACTACATTGGTAGAATGTTTCAATATACAGTCAAAAGCTTGGCATATCTCAAAAGCTTCTTTTTGAGTTATGTCGTTGTTGCAGCAAATGAGCGATATATTGAGAAAAAAACATAAAGATATTATAGTAAAGGTGGCGATTGATCAAAAGAAAGATTATTCTCAAGAAAATATATTTCTTCCAAAAATAAATGAAGATTGACAACATAATTTAAAATATTTACTTACAATTTACAAAGAATTTTTAAAATTCATTCCAACAAAAGTGGAGGCTCAAGTACACTTTTCAAATTATTAATACATAAAATAAAAAAAGTATAAAGTAAGTTATAAAACTGGTCCGAATCAAAGTTATTGTTATCGGATAATCATTTTACCTTGTTAAGTCACAAATATTTTAGCAATGTACAACAGTTTTGTTATTTCTAACAGGATATTCCAAGGAATTTGGCATGATGTTTAAAATGCTCTTCGATAAACGATGCAATATAAAAATAGCTATGATCGTATCCGTCTCTCATCGTGAGGATAACAGGTACTTGCGCTTCTTTACAGGCCGATACGAAAGTTTGAGGGTTGAGTTGTCCATTTTTCAGAAATTCATCAGTAGATCCCTAAAAATATTACAAAACAATTCAAGGAAAAATATTATTAAATCATATAATAAATATTATTGTTTCATTATAATAAGTTATAATGAAATCAAATGAAAAATAAACTTTATTTTGTGACTTAATTTCCCCTAAGAATAATAAATTACATAGCACAATTACTGGTACTATTGCCTGTCCTTATTACTTACAATCAGTAATCACGCCACGATTTGTCAAGAGTAAAAAAATAAAATAAAATACAATCATACATGAAAAGATAAAACAAATTTAAATATTCACTTCACTATTTACATATTTGTGAAAAATTGATTGTCAAGGAGTTGTAAAAATAAATTATGTTTAAAGGAAGTAAGGGAAGAAGCTTTTCTGAATAGGAATGGGTAAGGAATTCCAGAGGAAGCAGAACTATGCGAGGGGGTATACAGGTTAAAAGATTAGGACCTTGTGTTTAGGAGGGTGGATAGAATTAGAGTTAAAAGGTCCATTTATAGAGGACGGTTTATTGTTTTTTATCGATTGAAATAGAAAAGTACCTAGGAAGTATAGGTGTTGGAAATCAGGAAAAAGCTCACAATATCAAGTTAAATTTGAGCGTCTGATGATCCTGAAGATGAATCTAATGAAACAGTACATCAGTTTTCTTGATCTCATCTCGAGATGATCAGACAGCCCCCATAAACCAAACACCCGTAATCTAAGCAAGGGAAAATAAGAGAGGACACTACTGTTATAGAATTACTTACAAATCAGTTTACACATCTCTTGTTACTTATGTATAATATTTGTTATTACATATACACATTAGTTATTTTTATTTTATTTTCTATTAAGTGTTTTTTTCCCCAATTTTTCCTGCTGTTTCGAGATCAGCTTTAAATTATAAAACCTAATCATTATTGAATAAAACTATATTATTGACGTAGGTGATGTAAGGTCCACAATATGTATACTTAAATAAAATTTCAATTGTAAATATATAAATAAAGTTATATTGATTGGTTGATGTTACTATAAAGGAAATTCATTGGACCCCTATATTTTAAAATAATGATAACTAGTATTAATCCTAAAACTAACTTCTATAAGAATAATGATAAACAATTAAATAAATATGGACATGGATTCAAGGAAGAAGTTAATGATTCTTGTATGATATGAGATGAACAAAGAGAAACAATTTAAAATGTGAAGACATTAATATAATGTAAAGAAACTGCCATTGGTAGTACTAAAATAAATGTTGAAATTAAAAAAACTGTTATTAATAAAATAATCTTTTTTTAAAATCAATTTATTACCTGATCCAAAAATATATCATTTGGAGGTCCATTGTATTTAGAAACTAATTTGGTTGCATCATATTCTTCCCACAAAGTTTTGTCATCGCCAAGGTAACCACTAAAAGCTTTCTTGCCCCATGGACATTCCGTAGGATTACAGATAGCAGAGAAGGCGCTGACGCTCTTGTATTTTCCAGGATTTTTCAAAAAGGAAATTAAAGCTCCATGTCCTCCCATACTAGAGACAAAATTCAAGAATAATAAAAGATTTATTATTTTAGAAAATAATTCAATGACAAAAAATATATTAGTTATTAATTAAGATGAAGAAATGGTCAGGAGTGCAGTCAGGTAATAATCATCATTATTAGTTATGAATATTATTTTATCTAATTTGCAAATAATCAATTAGAGTAGTGTCAATTTTCTGGATTTATGAATGCCAGGCCTGGTCTGAATACTGAAATAGTCTGGATAATTGAGGTATAAAATAAAACTGGTGAGTCTAATTAAAAGTTCAAAATTGGAATACTAATAAAGTAAGTAGAAAGTAAAAATATTCCAGAGAAATTGAATCCAGAAAAGCGGGAAACCATTATGTATACAGACGAATAGACGAACCTTATAAATTCAAAGAACTATGCTTCAGAACCTGAACTACAAAAATAATGAATAATGGTTAAAATATTCTAAAATAAGATTGTAAAATATTGGGTTGAAGCAAAAATAATGAATTTTCAATTTGTTTATGCAAGTCCATGTCAAGTAAACAAAGATAATCCTCCAGTCTAGTTAATGGATTATAAACAATGGTTATTAATGTTGTTTTTATTCAATTAATGTTGTTTGTGCTAGATTTTCTATGAGTAAAGATCTCTGAAATTCACCATTTCAAAAAAAGATTTTCATCAAATTTATTTTTACGAGTTCAAACTTGGTTTAAGAGCGGCCCAAACTGCACATAATATCAATGATCTTTGGGGTTAAGGAATCATCAGTGAATGTACAGTACAGCGATGGTTCCAAAAATTTTATATTAGAGATTTTGATTTCGGAGACAAGGAAGGTGACGGTAGGCCTTCTGTTGTTGACCACGACCATCTGAAGGCTTTGGCAGAAGAAAACCATCAAAAAACTACTCGGGACATTGCGAGAGAAGTTTGTGTTGACTACTCAACATTATAATTATTTTTTTGTCACATACTAAAACCTGCATTATTTTTGCAGCAATCCAATATCACTACAGCAAAGTTTGTAGGAAAATATTTTAAAATGATAAACAATAAATGAATAATTATGTAGATGGGTACATCATAAATAGAGATCGTTGGGGTGTGTAGTCATTGCAGGAAAAAAAAATCATCTAATCATCTTACCCATAAACATTCAAAATAACATTAATGTGTTAACTTTCAATAGTTGATTAACATCAGATCAACCAAGCCTTCTGTTTTTTTTTTGTTTTTTTTCATTTTATTATGTATTATTATTTTTTATTATAAAACATTTGATTACTGAACAAGACAAGGCAATCATTGAACGAGCATTACTAGGAAACAAGCGTTACTAGGTCTACTAGGAAACAAATAATCATTGATAATGTCTCATGAAGTAGGGTTTGCTAGGTTGGATAAGGTAATTCGATATCTTCAAGGCAGAAATGAAGAAACATAATTTTATTTTATGGTTTTTATACAATGGAGAGATCATGGATCGTAGATAGAATGTTGGTACTTATACAAAAGAAAATTAATGATTTTTTTCAAGCCAAAAACTTGTTGATCTACATATATAATAATATTACTTATGCATTCATAATAAGTATTATTTTGTTATTGAATATATATTTGTAACATTAGTTTTTCCTATATATTTCCCTTACTTTTTTGATGTTCTAATTAACTGAGAATTTATTTATCCCAGTTTATGACTGACTATTTCAGTCCCAACCATGTCAGTTAATCAAGTCCCAAGTGTGTACTTAAGACAAAATTAAATAAATAGTTATATTTTATCGTATTACAGATGCTAAAAAGATAGAAAAGTATATAATATAGAAATATAATTTTAAAAAATTTACCTGTGACCCATAATGCTTTGCCTATCGGGATCAGCTGGAAAATTTGAAATAATTAACTCAGGCAATTCAGCTGTTACATAAGTGTACATATTGTAATGGGCCTTCCACGGTTCTTGAGTAGCATCAACATAAAATCCAGCTCCGGATCCAAAATCGTAGCTATCATCTTCTCCAGGTATATTAACACCTCCTATAATAAAATAATTATTTTCAGTGATAATTAATAAAATTTTAAAAAATATATAAAACATAATATTGTATATAATTACTTGGACTTGTATCAGGCATGACAAGAATTACATTGTATTTAGAAGCATATTGTTGAGCTCCAGCTTTAGTCATGAAATTCTGTTCGGTACAAGTGAGTCCAGAGAGCCAATAAATAACTGGAACTTTAGTGTCACAGTTTGGAGGTAAATATAAACCAAATTTCATGTTACATTTTAAAGAAACACTAAAAAATAAAAAAATAGTTATTATAAATATATTGAAAAGAAATAAATAATTAGAAAAAAACTAACTTACCTATCATGACTGAATACTTTCTGGTAACCACCAAAACTTTTGTCAGAGGATAATTCTTTTAGAGCTGACATCTAAAATAAACCAATTTACAACTTAAAGTCCATTATAGAGAAGAAACATAAAAATATACAAACACACTTTTAACATTCATAGTCTATAAATTATCACATTATATGCATATATTATTGACTGCTTGAGGTTCTAAACTGGGTGATGATTTCCAATGAAATATTCTATTAAATATCAAAAACAATCATAGGCTAACAGAAAGTAAGTAGAAAGGCTAAATTTAGAATCTTTAAAACAATGTTCAATTCAGTACTCCTGTATGAAAAGTTGTACAACCTTCAATAAACATATTAACAAAACCATAAAGGCTGAAATGAGGTTCCACCGACAAATAGTTAGAAAGAACAAGGAGGAATGCATTAGAACTGAGAGAATTCATCATGATTTAGGAGTAAAGTCAGTATGCAGCAGTTAAAAATGGTATGACTATATAGACAGAATGTTCAATACCCAAAAGACTAAGTGGTTCTTTGAAGCTAGACCAGAAGGCAAGCCCAGGATTATTTACAACTATATTGGAAAATGCATAAGCATCAGGTTATTGTATTAAAAAGCAATTCATTTCATTTTAATCAATAAATGAGTAACTTGTTTTTTCCTTTTAAAAGGAGCAAAGAAGGCAAGCAAACATTTAAAAGAGGAAATTGATAATTAGCTAAACTGTGGCACCTATTCTGTAAAATAGAAAATACTTTCTAAGTAAACTCACAATTCTAAATTTGTGCATGACCACCTTGTGACAGCGTTTTACTTTCTATCAAAAACAAAGTCATGTTTTTTTTTTTTTACCAGCTAAGTAAAATAAAAATATTTAATTTTATGAATGCAAACATTATAATTTGTACGTATAAAAGTGAAATTCTAAAACAATGTATAACTTGTGGATAAAGGTGCTATTTAAGAACTTGCCAAAAATTGATTATTTTATTTTTAAAGAAAGTACCCCGCCTTATAATATTATCAACCCAAGATTTTAGGTTTAACAATCCATGATTCTTGGTTAAAAGCAAGATTTCTCATTATATGAATGAGTTAACTTTAATGTTATTTGGTGTTTTTAAAAAAAAAGATGTTACTTTAAAATTGTAACATAACACTGTCATCCACTCATGTCTTCAATTAGACCTATCACTGAATGTATACAAAATAAATATAAATAAAATTCTATGTGTGCTATGGTCTGAAAATTTAAAGGTATAGAAGAAACAATAAAATGAAATTGTACGTCAAAGAGAATCAGTATTTTTGGCAAAAGTTTTTAAAAACTTTTTTATTATTCGTTAATTTCGAGTGTCCTGGACTAGCTAAATTTTAATGAATACCATAACTTAATAATAAATCAAAATCTTACTTTTATTGAAAAAAATTCTGATAAACAAATTCGATCTGACACGACCACAGCCAATGTCTATGGAAGACTATCGGTGTGATAATAGTCAGATACCAGTATCACGATAAAATTTGAGATGAATCATGGGGAAGGTAATCTCACGGGAAATCATTTGATTATTCCTTCATCCATTTATGATTATAAACTTCTCTTTGATTGTAATTTTAGTTATATCTAAATGAGATATCGAACGAAATTCCATAAGAGCCATGCATTTTATAAATAAATTTATGTATAATTTTCAGCGGCTTAGCAGTAAGATCAATGTCTAACTCAAGTCTATAATTTTATTAATTTTTCATAAATTTTATTATGTACTTCTGGAAAAGTTATTTTCAAGAGTCAGAAATATAATAAGTTAATCTCTTGGCGCCGGCAAAGGAGTTCCCGCTAGCCCCACTTTTAAGATATTTTAGCTGAAGTTCTAATAATTATTCGCTTTGTTTAAAATGAAAGATTAGACTTATATGGAATCATATTAATCGTTAATTAGTCTGTTAATGGTGAGGATTTAAAATTCCACGTTTTCGTGGTTAATAAATCTACCATTAATTTCTAAAGAAATAAAATAAATATTTGATTCGACTTCCAACGAATAATGGTTTTTATAATTTCCATAGTGGGAAAAGACTAGAGTAATAGTCCGGTAGGTTATGACTCATTTGGTTTTTAACCTCTTACCAGTTAATGGTGGATTGACATGGCGGTGTGTCTGAGTTATCGTTCGGAACATTGTTTATTTAATTGTTATGTTACTGCCCTTTATTTTGTATCACTTTAACCTCGGATTGAAACAGTAATGTGCCAATGATACCGTGTATATTAAAGAATTTGACATTTATAAGCCATAAACTGCTCATGAAAAGTGCTTACTACGATAAGGCTCATCACATTTAACATTTGCTTTCTTGTTTCTATAAATATGTTTTATACTATTCTTCTTCATTCTACCTACTGTGATAATAATCGTTAGTCGTAATATATCATAAATGTGTTCTGTATTAAAAAGGCCATTAGTCAGGTAATAAACTCTCAAAGAATCCCTTATGATTATTTACTTAACTTTTTTAATATTCTAGTTAATTAATTATTTATTTATACATTTCTAAAGCTTTCTTAATTGTTTCACTTATTCATTCCTTCTTTGAAAATTATCAATTCCATGTTTATCTTTGTGTAAAAGTGAGTCATTCTTCAAATATGACAACCAGTATCTTAAGTTTGATTAAGAGCATTACCTGATATACTTAAGACAAATTTTATAAATTATTTGAAATCAAATTTTTGGGTATTACATTTTCTATTGTCAATTTTAACTAAAAATAAAAATGTGTAGATGTTTCAGTCATTAAGGTTTGTTTAAAACTAAAATTTGTGAGAATTCATAGGTTATGGTTGCATTTCCTTCCTGGTTTGATTACTAATAAGGAATTGTTAAATTTTAGTATCCAAGTACGGTGAATATCTTAGTTTTACTGCCAACTTCCAATGATGTCTGACGATGAAGATAAGCCTCCAGCACCACCAGTCCGCCTTACAAGTAATCGGTAAGTTCAGTTCTCAATATTTTAAAAAGTATTTTCCTATTTCTTAAAGATAGTGAAGGCAATATTTTCCCAACTCTTTTTTTTTTTTTTAAATCTCATCGAATGGGATTGAGGATTAGTGGGACTATAACATTGTAATTTAATTTTTAATACTTCTATATGACTGCTATTGGTTTGATGTATTTCCTACATCAGTAAATTGTATATATTCAACTAATTCGCCTTGACTTTTGATTCTATGTAGTTATATTTTGAATTATATTTTTAATGTCTAATTACCAATTTCTGCAATCTTAAATAATGAAAGTGATTAAACATTAATATTTTTTAATCGTTATATTTTGCTTTCTTGAAAAGATATTTTATTTGTTGTTGTAATTATATAACAATTTATTTTGTTAATAATTCACTATTTTTTGAAAATTATCTTATATTTAAATTTCATTAACTTATGGTCCATTCGATTCTACAATTTTATTTATCAATATTTTTATTTTTATAAATTTTAAACAAATATAATTCATGAATATATTATATTATCTAGTTATGCATATAATTAAATTAATTGTGATATATATTAACTGCTTGGTGAGATCATGATCACTTAGGTCAAGCACCCAACAGGGGTTAACCCATGACCTAGGTAAAGCTCTTATATGGAATACAATTAATCAGAGAGAGGCATTATTAAAAAAAAAAAAAAAAAAAAATTGTTATTATATAGATTGTTTTAATTTGATTTTGAATTTCAAAAATAATTAACTTTTTTAAATATGATTTTTCTGTTTATTATTTTTTGAAAATCTATTTATAGTTTTAATGATCATCATTTATTGAATATTTGTTTAAAACTCTATACATGATTAAGAATGTTTGTAGATATACTGTTTTTCTTGATGAGGCTTTAATAAAAGTTTTATTAAATGTAAAAGGACTATTTTTTTTTTTTTTATTCACAGCCCTCTGGATTTGACTCTCTAAAATTATTTTTCTAATTTAAAATAATATATTCTGATAACTACAAAGTAAATTTGAAAGTTATTCTTTTTGTTTTTACTAGCTATTCATTATTTAAAAATTGTTTTAGTGGCGATGCTACTCCTACCGTACCAGTGGACATGCGTCCACTTCCAAAAGAACCTGACTCGGAAGACAGGAAGAAGAAAGGTGGAGGGAAAAAAGGCCGGAGCGGTGGTGGTGGCGGAGGTGGAGGAGGAGGCAAAGGGCACCACAGAGGCGATTATTCTTCTGAGAAGCCCAATATATCGTATCCGACCAATTTTGAACACACTGTTCATGTCGGCTATGATTCAGTCACTGGTGAATTCACTGTAAGTCAATTAATATTTTTAATTAGACTAATTGAACAAGGGCTTGGTTTGTTATAATTTGAGCAGTGCACTCTTATTAAAAAAAATAAAGATCTAGTTATCTTTTTAACTATATACTCTTTAACTAACTACTTTTTATTTTGTGTGTGTGTGCTCTCTAAAGGTAGTTGAAATTCTGTAGTCTTCAGTTACTAACGTTTACTTGTTTCAACATTAATTTTCTCCTGAATTTGTTGGGTTTTATTTTTTCACCCCTTATGTATTCATTTATTGTTATATATCTATTCAAATTAATTTTTGTGGCGTTAGGTTCCATCTATTGTGAAAATGATGTTTCTAGATTTTACATGTATGTGTTAAGCTAGTTATATATACAAAAACAAAATTGTAAAGAAATAAAAAAAAAAAAGAAAAAGAAGAAATTTACTAGATTGAAGATAGTTAATAGATTGAAACAGAAAAAATAATAACTTTATCATTTTTCTCAATATCAACAGACGTTCTTTGATACTTGTTCATTTTAACATTACTAATTTTTTAAAGAAAGATGATTAAAGTTAATCATTTTTGATTTAATTATTGTTTGCTTTAACTGATATCATTAATGAAGTACTGAATTTGATAATAAATAAAAATTAGGTATTTGTATTTCAATCAACTTTGATATTACTTCCTGTTAGTTTAGGAATTAATTTTAATTAATTAATTTCTTTTCTCTTTTATTGGTGATTGTAAGTTTTTACTGTATCATTTTTACGCTGACAACTAAAAATTCCACTTGTTTTCATTTTATTTGCTAAAAGTTCCATTATTTTTTAGGGGTTTACATCATGGTTTATTTTAGCATATGGAACGTATTAGGATTATTTTAAAATTGATTAAATGAAAGCAAGCATTATTAAAAACATATAAAAAAATAAAAATAAAAAATTACTGAGAAATGTTAAATTGATAACAAATTTAATTTATAAGGTTTATATCCTTTTCTTGTGTTCATCCCATGCCACACTTAGTGCTGGATTGTTCAGCATTTAAGAGACAAAGGCAAAAGTATTTAAGCAAGTATCTCCTGCCCAAACCTACTCCTGAGTTGACCATGGATAATCTTTTATCCATTAAGAGCATTACCATTTAAAACCTATTTATAACCAACGTATTTAATTCAGATGGTGATTAGTTATCTCGAAGTATTTTCTTTTTCTTTTTATTCAGCTGAAAATTTTCGTTTTTTAATTTGTACTTATTATGTGTACTATCGGAGGTGCGGTAGCTCAGTGGGTAAGGCACTTGACTACCATGCTCCCGGGCCCGAGTTCGAGTCCGACTGAAGGCAGGAAATTTATTTTCTGTTCTTTTGGCTGTGGATCGAATTCGAGATTGGGAGACCCTCCTGGGGCACACCCAGCCTCCTAAAAAGTGGGTACCCTTAATTATGGAAAAACCTGGCGGTTGAGCGTGAATTCTGGCCAAATCACCTCCTTTCACAACTGTTGGCTCAGAAACAGTACAGCCTACCTAAGTACTGAACCCAAGACCCTTCATGGGTTGTAAGTGGTACAGGTTTTGTTTTTTTTATGTGTACTGTATTTATTTAATTTTATATTATGTGTGATATATGGATTTTATGTTTGTTTCAATTTATTTATTTATTTTTTTTTCATTTTAACTTTTCATTCTGAAGTCAAACCTCCTGTGATTGTAATTATTTTTACAAAATACAGTATTTTATTCATTCATTCTTCCATGTCGCAATCGATGGAGTATAGGTCTAATTTGATTTTTAATAAATTCTTGAGAGATATTCCCGATCTAATGAAAAACTGTAATGAATCATATAAATTTGAAGTTTCTTATTATTATTTTTTAAATACTGCTTGGTTTTATTTAATTATTGTTGATTGAATTAACTTATATTAAATAATTTCAATAGGTTTCTTATGCCTCAAAGAATATGGGGACGAAAACACCCAAAGAAAAAATGAAATGGAGTCAATAAAATTAAAAAAAAAAAGTGGAATTTTTTGCCTGTCAGTATATTACTTAAAACACAATTTTTTATTATTTTTTTTTTTTAATGTAAAATGTTTTGATATTAATGTAAATCAATATCCACGTCAATATATCAATACAATTATGCTTATCTAAAATTATATATGTATGTATTACATTTTATTTATTTGGCAAAGAATGAAATAGAAAATTGATTAAAATCGACAGGTAACATATATCTGCTGCCTAGACGTTTAGTATATTTTTATTTTTTGTTCTTTTACCTATTATGTCTATCTAGCTTACTACCTATAGATAAATTTTGCTTCTTATTATTTTCTTTTTTTAAATGAAGTAACTTTATAGAGATTGCTTCCTATACCGTCAGTATTTAACTAATTAGTATTAATTATTATATTAGATGAATCAAAATTATGACTGCATGTAGATCAGTTAAATTATTTTAATATAATCTTGTATAAATATATGTCTGTATACATGTAGTAAAACAAACTCAATATCTCTCTGACTGGAAAAGACAATAGATCATGTATATGTTTATCTGTAATCTACAGCTTTTTCCAATTTACATTTTAGAATTAAAAGGATCAAATTACTTAAATTAATAATTAAATTAAATTAACAATTAAGGATTATTCAAAATAAACAAAGTTGTGAGAAAATAGGGGTTTTAAAATTTTTTTCAAACCAATATAGCTCCTGAACGGTTAGTCCTAGCGACAAAGGTTATGTCCATTAAATTTCTGATAAGGAAACTGTCAGGAAATTTTCGATCTGAGCAGGATGAACAGAGCTAGAGCGTGTCAAAATGTTAAATTTTTGAGTGCGACAAAAATGTTGCACCAAAAAAGTACAGACCCCTTGCCAAAAGACATATTGGTGTCAAAAGTCATGGTGTACTTAAATTGTTTGAATAAATCCCATAAAATTTTATTTTATTTATTTATTATTATTATTATTATTTTATTTTATTTTTTTTTTTTTTGGAGCAACTTCTTTTTTAAATACTTGAATAAAACAGTTAAATATTTTTTAAGTAACATCAAAAACATCTCTATATAATTTAATTTCTGTTTGAAAGAACGAACTAAATTTTTAATTAAGAAATCATTCTAATAATCTCTATTAACTTTAGTTGTAAAAAAAATAGGGCTTTTGTCTCCTCTCTGTTTTGATGGCCATTATTACCCCTAATTACTACTTATGAACAACCATTCATTAATAATGTACGAGTTGATAATCCAGATGGGCAGAGACCATTAACAAACTATTGCGGACCACGGAATGCATTATTATTGCTTACAAAAGTAAAAATAAGAGTCATGGACCATTATGACTTATTTTTACTCAAAACATCAAAAAGCAAAGGATCGAAATTTTGATTTGGTAATAATTTTTATTAGACAGAAGTTTTAATTATGTGGTTTTAACACTTAGTGTGAAATGTCTTTCAGTTGTTTTTTTTTTACCTTTTAAAAAAATAATTAGGTGTATTTTTTAAAAGAGAGGTTAAAAAACTATTATGGTGGTTGGTCATAATTTTAAATGTTTCTGATCGCATTTGAATTTTATGGAAAAGGCTTTCTATTTCTATGCTTCCCCGACAATATGTGTTTGTCAAAGCTCATTTTGTGAAATGCATGTTATCGCTTTATGTGTAAATAGTTAATATCAAATAGCTAAATAATTGCTATTGTGTTTTAAGTTTCACGTTAAAGTACTTAATTGAAAAATAGCTTTATTTTTTTTTCTCTTAGCCCACATTAGCATATCATTTTTGTAGTTTGAAGTGATGTCAACTTTATCATATCAAACCGATTATTTTCATTGAATTGTAAAAATAATATTGGGTTGTATTCCATGAAATGTCTGATTTTTTTTTTTTTTTTTTTTTTTTTTTTTTTCTTAATGTTTAGGGAGCATTAAAGCATTGTTTGTTGATTCCCAGCAAAATGGTCACTTCTTACAAAGTAAAGATTAGAGAACTTCTGATTCTCTTATTACTAACAGTGGTTGTATTTTTCTCAAGTTGACATACTGATCTTAAATCAAAATTGAAATACACGATTTCAGAGTAATTGTATTCTATGAGTTCAAACTTGGTGATTCCACCTTTCAAGGTGGCAAGGAATATCAATCAAGGTTTTGGCGAAGGAAGTTATAATGAAAGGACCATTTGTTTTAGGTTTTCATAATTTTCTTCATAAAATAGAGGTTCCAAACATGAATTTTTTTATTCAAACGAAAATTTTGAACAGCTGAGAGGGATCGAGCATGATCGGTTGTAAGACAAAACCTGCCTCTTATTCAAGAAAATGTTATTGAGTATAAGAAGAGCTAAAACTGCTCCTACTCTCCTAATATCAAACTACACGTAACGTTCCCAAAATCATATCTTTTGACCTAATTGGTCACTGGTAACTTATGTTCCATGTTCCATGTTAAAAATTCCTTATATTTACCAAAATAATTTTTCATGTTTCTTGATAGCTTATAAAGAGAAAGGTTTCTATAAAATACAATCCTTATTCCATTTAACCCTTTAACGGGCAGGCCAGGAATTTTTTAATACATTTCTTCTTGTTTTTTCCTTTGAATGGCTATAGCCACGCTAACCCCCACACATGAGTAGGATAAAGCATCAGACATTTATTGAGTCATTTATTGAGCAAAAGGCATTAAATATGTGTATCCTCCAGGATACATCATCTGTCGAAGGGTTAATAATAAATGCCTGTTAAAGAAAATCCTTCTCTTATTATTACTAACATTCAATGAAAAGAAAATGTTATTTTGATCTTACGTAATTGCTAACATAATGTTATTGATATGATTGATGATGCTAATTATATTACATAATATAGATTTTTATTCAGTGCAAATCTATTTTTAATTTATGTAATTTAGTTGTCAATCAATTTGAAAAACTTTTTTTTTGTGTTGTGTTAAAAAAAATAAAAGGAGAAGTGTTATATTTTGAGTCTTAGCCTTTCATCGATTGATCTGTTGTCTAAGGAAATAAAGTGGTTTAATAAATGACAAAAAATAAAATAAAATGATATTTAAAAGAAAATTTGTTTTAACTTATCGAATTAAAATAAGAATAAATTTATTTGATGACGCTAAGAACTTTTTTTTTTTGTAATCATGGTTTTTGTAAATATATTAAAAATTTTAAAAGTTAATTGTAGTCTTATCTACTTATTTCCTATGACTATAGATATATATTTTACACTATATATATATGATTTTATTAATTTTATACTTGTGACTTATTATAACTGTAGATCTTTGATACTAAAAATTTGAAGGTTTTAAATTGATATATTTTTTAAATGTTCGATTCTTATAAAAAAACATTTTGAAAACTTTTATTCTGTTTCTCTCTTAATCTATTAATCAAATCTCTCTCTTAATCAAAATTTAAATTGTGGTTTGGTAAAACTTAGATAGAAGGTAATGTGTGGAGCGTGGAATATCATAGCTCCATATTTGGAATGTTTTGCACTATTTTTAACCACATTTGGTTTATTTTTCGGCCACGATGCAGAATGTATACAATAGTTTTGTTTTGTTCTGTTACAAGCTGCCGCTGAAAGTAAGTAAAATGTTGGATTGCATGTAGACTGCTCATTTCGTTTCACCTTTTTCGATGTTTCTGTGTTAAATGTTATTACTTTTCTCTATTTAGGATTTAGTTTTCACGATATGCACTTTTGTGCTTCTTTGCATCGCTTATTTATTATTTTTTGTTAATTTGCTTGTATATCGTAAATTGATGAGCACAACAGCACTGTTATGGCACTATTTATGCTTAAATTTATGTGAGGTAGTATTATTTGTATTTATTTAAATTGTTTTATTTTATTGAAATTGAATGTTATTCAATTTTTTGTGTTAAATCACATGATTTAATTGGTTTCTAATTTATATGTATTGAATTTTTATTTTAATTCATTTAACATAGAAAAAGTGGCGGTAAAGTATAATTCAAGTATAGTAAGTAAAAATGAATAAAAATAATATAACAAAATCAATTATGATTTGATGATTTTTGTCGTCTATTTCATCATCCTCCATTTCTGCATTGAGAACCGCGGCTACGATTTGATTGTCATCAAGTTCCTCTTAGGTGACCTCAGCCATGTCTCCTTCCAATAGCCACTCTTCTACATCGGCTGGTTGGATTTTGTCATTAATGGTTTGTAAATCTTGAAGAATTTCCATGACATCTGTATTGATGATTTGAGGCTCATCAAGCGTTGAGCCCTAACCTTCTATGACACTTGGCCAAAGGTTTTTCCAAGATTTTTGAAGAGTGGTATCTTTAACTTCTTCCCATGCTTGAGCGGCAATATAAATTGCATCTTTTATAATGAAAGACTTCATAGCCTCAAACAACTTACTGCCTCCTTCTGTTTGTTCTAATAAAGAGCTGACATATTTTCGTCTGTATCTCTTTTTCAACCACTCAATTACACCCTGATCCATCGGTTGGATCAAGGATGTCACATGAGGGGGTAAACATAGCTTTAATGTTTCCCATTTTCAGAAGGATGACTGGGGTCATTATCGTAAAGCAAGGCTGCATTGAGTGGCAGATTTTTCATTTTCAAGAGTTTTTCTACGTTTGGGACGAACTGTTCAAAAAACCACTGTTTAAACAAAAAACCTGTCCATCTAAGCCAATTTTTGATTTCGGTAATAAACAGGTAATGATTAAAATCAGCATTGGACAGCTGGGAAGGTGTTTTGGTCAGTGTGTGTGCCTTTAATAATAGTATTTTTATTTATTTATTGTATATCACGGTTTGTAAATTATATTAGGAATCTTAGTTTTTAATAAAATCTGATTATTATTAGGCTTCAGTAATTGCTTGAAGTCTTCCACCCTTTTGCTGTTGCTAGGTTTTTGCAATACTTTCTCTGGTTCACATTTAAAAATTTGAAAAAGATGTTAACCGATTAAGTTAAGTTTATCCTTTATCTGGATTCATCAATATATCTGTTATATATATATATATATATATATATATATATTATATATATATACATATTTGCGGAAGATTGATTGTCTAAAAGGAAGTTATGGAAGCTGCTTTACGAATAGAAGTGGGGTAGGTAATCCCAGAAGGAGGTAGCAGGAATAATGAAGGATTAGTCAAAGGAAGCGGTTTTATTTGAGGGGATATACAGGTTATGGCACCATGGTTTTTTATCAACAGTGTACACTTTTCATTTTGGTGTTGCGACCACTCAAGTCTCCATATATGTTTATTTATACCGTTGATAAAAGTTATCTGTTTCCAAGTTATATGCATAATAGCATGTAAATGTGCATGTTCATTCATTTGTGTTAAATATGTGCAGAAATAAATGCTTTTTTATATTGAACTATATATATATATATATTCTTTCTTTCTTTCTTTATTGGCGCGACAGACGCATGAAGCTGTCCTTGGCCTGCTCCACAGCCCTCCTCCAGTCGTCCCGATCAGCTGCTCGCCTTAAATATATTTTAGAAACTTTTAAGTCCTCGGAGACGCCATCGAACCATCTTCTCTTCGGTCTTCCACGAGGTCTCACTCCATCCGGTCTATCCCATAACAATTTTCGGCATGTTCTGTTCTCACCCATCCGGTATACATGCCCCATCCATTTTAGCCGTTGAACTTTTATGTATATCGTCAATGGCAAGTCACCATACAAATCGTATAGCTCCCGGTTCTTCCTTCGCCGCCACATGCCGTTATCCTTTATCGGACCAAATATACGCCTCAGTACTTTCCTTTCGAAACAGTCCAGTTTTGTCGCTACTGATTTATTAATAGTCCATGTTTCGCAGGCATACGAGGCTACCGGTCGCACTAGGGTCTTGTACAGTCTTATCTTGGTTGCGAGGCTGGTGAGTCTACTCTTGATAATGCTTTGTATGGAGAAGAAGGCTCTGTTGGCTGATATTATCCGACTTTTAATTTCCTCATTTTCATCGAGGTGTTCGTTAATCCGGGCGCCTAAATATTGGAAACTTGTGACGGTTTTGAGGGTGTAGCCTTCCATATAATAAAAATGCTGTGGACGAGCAAGTTTTTTTTTCTTCTAAATACCATTATTTTGGATTTCTCCTCGTTCATATGCAATCCCATTCTTTTAGCTTCTCTGTTCATTTTGTGCAAAGCTTCCCTTAAGTATCGCATAGAGTGAGCTGCAATAACTACGTCATCCGCATACGCCAATATCTGAATGGGGCTGTTAAAAATTGTGCCTCTGGTGTCAAACCCCGCTCTTTTTACAGTTGCATGTAAAACTATATTGAAAAGGAAAGGTGCTAACGAGTCTCCTTGTCTGAGTCTGACATCTACGGGAAAAGGCTCACTTCTTGCCTGGTTCACTTTAATCCTGGCAAATGTGCTCTTCATGGTGCACATAGTGAGCTTAATGAGCTTGTTCGGTATTTTCATGTCTTTCATTGCTTTATACAGCTCATCACGGTTGACGGAATCGTATGCTGTCTTAAAGTCCACAAACATCAGCCACATAGTTTGGTTATACTCTTTCATTTTTTCGCACATCTGCTTCAGTGAGAAAATTTGATCGACAGTCGATTGGTTGGGTCTGAAACCTCCCTGGTATTCACCCAAATTAGGTTCAACATGTGCGATGGTCCTGTTATATAGGGCTATTGAGAAAACTTTATATACTTTGTTCTGTAGACTTATCCCCCGATGATTTCTGCACTCTGTCTTATCTTCTTTCCTCTTATATATTGTATATTATAATTTCTTAAATATATATATATATGACTTTAACTCATTATTAGTGTATATTCTATATATATATATTTTTATATATATATATAATTTAATTTTAATTAAAGTCCATTACTGAAGTATATATCTTATCTACTTCCCAAATGCTAGATATCAAAGAGCAAATTTCATTTTTCAACGCATCTCCGCCCGCTTTCAAAAACTCAGCCGCTATTCCGTCTGGACTGGGAGCTTTGTGGTTTTTCAGTTTTTGTAAAATTATTTCTATATTCAGCTCATCAGGAGGAAGTATCTCGTCCATGTCACCATCTTCATATAAACTCACGCTCTGTTCTGATCTGATATATATATATATATATATATATATATATATATATATATATATATATATATATATATATATATATATATATATATAAAAGCAAGTATCTTGTGTATCCAATATCTCAAGCTCCAGAATGTTAAGAATGGAAGAAGTAACGTCATGCATTGTCAACTTCGAATTGTCCTCTGCCATTTGATGTATAATGTTATCTTATCTCTTCTGGGTTTTCTATCCTGTTTTTTTCCTTATGCTTCATTTATATGGAGATCCAACTTCTTTGTCTTTTCTATCGCCCTCCTTAAATCCTCATAGGAGGGAGGGAGTTTTCTGTTCTGCTGATGAGGATCACTTTGTCTGCTAATGTTAGCTGCTGAGTCAGATGGCCATAGATGCTTCCAGGGTTCATTCTTAGTGCTCTTAGCACTGTTTCTAGTAATTAATTAAACAGAACTGGTGATAGTAGTTATCCTTGCCTTACTCCCTTATTTATGTTTAATTTTAACTTTCTATATTTAAAAAAAAAAGATGATTTTGTCTTTAAAATTGTATAAATTAAATTAATTAGTAGACCGCATAAATTATTTCCTTTGATATTTTGTTAAAAAACATGTTTATGTGTACAGAAATTTAAAATAAATCAATCTCATTGATTTATTGATATAAATTATCCAAGTCAGAGATTACTTTCGTTTATCATTAATTCTAATGAGTTAATTTTTATTTTGTATCAAAAAATGGATTCACAAATTTTTATGTATTCTGAATAAATAAATTTAGTGCAAAAACCAGGGTTTTTTTCTAATTACTGACATAAATTATTTGTTTCTTTACATATGTGTTTGTGTTCTTCAGGGTATGCCAGAAGCATGGGCGAGGTTACTCATGAATTCCAATATCAGCAAACAAGAACAGAAGAAAAATCCTCAGGCTGTCCTCGATGTTCTCAATTGGTTCGACAACTCAAGCAAGGAGGTCAGGTCGAAGTTTATGACCACGACGAAGATGATTGGTAAATACTCAACTATTTCAAATTTTTATTTTCTAAATTATTATAACATCTAAATAAACTAGTTTGAATTGGAAAATAAGATTCCATCTACCATCCATGGTGTATATCGTCACCACTATGTAAAACTAATGAATGTGAAAAAACGCTTTTTTTGTTTTATTTGTTTACTGTTGTATTCTACAAGGCCTCCCTTGCGGTAAAATGCTAAAAATTCTTAAAAATGACATTACTGATTTTGGTCTTCTAATTTCCAATCAGTTTCAAAATTTTAACATAGGGCCTTTTAGATAACAACAGTAAACAAATGAAATAACAAGAAGTGATTTTTTATGTTTGTTAGTTTTACATAGTGTCGATGGTATTAAATAATAAAATTAATGATTTACATTGAAATTTATTGTCCTTATTTTATTTAAAAGTGTCATGTAAAACCTCAAATGGCCCAAATGAATTCTCTATTAGTTGAGAACATTTTTTATAATACAGCAGAAACTCGATAACATACGCCTCTATAAAACCTCCTTTTTTTTTTTTTTTTTTATCTGAAATTTTTAATAACTAATAAATAACTTTGTGTTTCTTTATATATTAATTTAATATACAAAATTACTTAAAAGAACTTTTAAGTTCAAGTAGATATGAAAATGTATTGTTGTTTTTTTTTCAAGTTTAAAATAAGATGTTAAAATTTTTTCGATAAGGTGGGCAAGTAGGACTAGAAGTTTCCCTGAGGACCGCAGTAAGACAAAATTCTGCTCAGTCTCAGTCCTTGTCGCAACCGTCATCTTCATCAACCCCAGACACGGAACCAAATACCTATCTTCCTGCTTCAGCGACCGGAACCTCGACATCATCGGAACAAGAAGATGATCCGCCTCCTCCAACTGCCCCACCTAGACCTGAAAGGACAAAATCAATCGTAAGTTCTATGAATTTTAAGATGATAATTGTGATAATCAATTTAGAATGTTGATAAACTTCTGCTTGCCTCTAAATTCTAAAATTTGAAGTATCCCAATCTAATTTGATCATTTTTTATCTGTCTATATATTTTTGAATTTTTAAAATTTTAAATGAGTAAAATTAAATATTTCGTGATAGTTTAATTTTTTTTTTAATGGTTACTATTAAGATTTTTTTACAAATACTGGCTCATTTTTCTACAAATTACTTTAATTTAGTTATTGTAAAAAATATTCTCTTTTTTTTTTTTTTATTATTATAGTATACAAAACCTATCGAAGATATTCCTACGACACCAGTACGAGCAACCAATGGGTCTATAACAATACCGCCAGCCGCCCCAGCTTTGTTAGACCGAAATAAGAATAATACAATTCCTACACCGACTCCAGTCAGCCCTGCTATATCTTCTACAACACCTCATACTCCCGCAGCAGTTCGGAAGAAAAAGCTTACTGATGATGAAATCTTAGATCGGCTGAGGACAATAGTTACTGTAGGTGATCCTAATCGTAAATACACGAAGATGGAGAAAATTGGTCAAGGGTAAGAATATCTTAATTCTTCTTATATGTAATAAATTATTTTAAGTTAATATTTATTAAGTACCAATTAAATACAGTACAGTCTCGATAATCTGATATATATATATGGGACTAGAGAGTTGCTGGATTATAGAAAATGGTGGCTTATTACTGGATGTAAAGAAAAATTACAAATTTTTAATGATTATCAAAAATGGTTCTGAAGAAAAAAATATATTTATGCAAGTTTATTGTGTGGCATTGGCATTGGCCATCATGGAAGTATGAAAATATTTATTCCTATAAAAGAAACTTTTGTTTTGTAGTAGACGATTGTCTTTTCCAGTGATTTTATTATAGAACACTTTAAATAGAATCATTTAAATTTTCTCTGGAAATCACCGTTCTTGAATCAACCATTCAAACAATCATTCACATGATGAGTAGCATCTGCCACAAGGGGGTTTCTCATGAGAAGGCTGGATTGCTAGGGTTGTCAGACTATTGAAATATTGAGATTGTACTTGGATCATCTATTATTCTTATTAATATTTATCTACCTTTTGCGAATAAATTGACAAATTTTTAAGAAAACTTAAATATTTTTTATATTCATTTTTAGGACTAATTGATTTTAATAAATTTACAATCTATATTTAAGTACAGTGAAATTCCAGTTATCCAGATATCTGATTATCCGAATTGATTTGAAGAAAAAATATATATACAGTAAACCCTCGGTATAACGCGGCTCGTTATACCGCGGATTCGGATATAATGCGGGTCAAGCTCCGATCCCGATCCTGATATAATTAAAATTAATACAAAATAAGATTACATCATATTATGGTTTTAAAACCAAAAATAGAAAACTTGAAAACAAAAAAATCATTAAAAAATTGAGTCATAAAAACTATAGAAAAAACGAAAAGGTTCCAAAGTTTAATAAGTTCTGGGAAAAAGTGAACTCTGCAGATTAAGTTACATTTGTTAATTTTTTTTTTTTTTTTTTAAACACACTTCTAATTTTACTTAGCATTAAAAGGAATTTGTAAAGGAAAAAAATTATAACTGGTTTTTAACGTAGGAAGTAAAACTAAATAGGACGTTTAGAATGAATTACGATTGTCTAACCAAGTTTCATTGTTTTTGTTTCAATATTAGAACTTTTTAAAGTTTGATATTCCTTTAGTTGTTGCCCGAGGTTATATCATAGTACATTTTCATAATTTTTTGACCCCCAATGATTCATACTTCTGCTTTCGTTATACCGCGGGTACGTCTATAACGCGGGAGGTTTCATTTCCCCTTAACCCGCGTTATAACGAGGGTCCACTGTATTTTTTTTTATTGCATACAAAGTTTTTTTTTTTTTAGTTTATTAACAGTTAGTGTAGGCCGTGGTTCCTAGTTCACTTAAAATATGATAGGACCTGTCTTATTAGTTTTCATGACACAGTAAAAGACCAAATAGCATGGTCTAAATAGACCAAACGGCAGCTACCGAAACTGCGTCTCAGGATTATGGGCAAAACCAACACAGCTCATAACAGTCAAGTTCTGAAACATACTTAATGAATTAATAGAGGCATACCAAATCTGTTTTTTAATATTCAATAAAATGCATAGTTAAAACTTTACATATGTCTATATAATTTATTTCAAAACCCTAATTCAATAGTAAATATGATTATCTGGATTTTTTGGTATCCGGATCAATTTCGTCCCAAATTAATCTGGATTTTGGGAGTAGAGTTTCACTGTACTCTTATTGAATCATTAATCCTTATGTTATTTTAAGAACTAATTACACTTTTTTTCTGTTATATAGAGCATCTGGTACCGTTTATACCGCTATAGAAGCATCGACAGGAATGGAAGTAGCTATTAAACAAATGAATTTATCGCAGCAGCCTAAGAAAGAGCTTATTATTAATGAAATCCTTGTAATGAGGGAGAATAAGCACCCTAACGTAGTAAATTATTTAGATAGTTATCTAGTAGCGGAAGAGCTATGGGTGAGTACTTGAACATTTTAAAACTGAGTATTTAGGACATTTGATGAATATTTGAAATACGTGAATATAATTACTTCTTGAAAATCTTGTCGATAGAGTTTTGTTCAATAGTTAACCCTTAAAGATAATACTGTTGGCTGTCAATGATTTGAAACTCTAAGGATATTTTAAATGACAAAATCAGTGATGTGTGGGTTTACCTAAAAATCAAATTTTTTTATAGAAATACTTTAGTTTAAAAATAAGTTGCTATTATGAATCTATTTAAAAAAGCAATAATTATTCAAAAAATATATTATTATTAACAAATTATACTACTATACTATATTATTATTAACAAAATATACTGGATACCACTTATAACGACTTCAGATATAACAACGAATTGGCTATAGTAAGTAAATTTGCAGGTACCTTGACCTTGCTATCTCTGTCACTTACATTTTGAATTGGATACAGTAACGTTGCTTATAACAACATATTGGATATAGCTTCCTGTTTTTCGTTGATCTCGAGGGTAAAGTCCTTGGTTATAACACTGCAGTGGTTGAAAAGGGAATCAAAAAGGAAACAAACTTCGTAAACATTGCCATTATCTTAGCACCCCCTTCTCCCTTCCCACTCCTCCCCCTACACATTAACCCTGGACACAATGCCTTGGACTCAATTATGTACACGATAAAACTTTTTATTTGTGAACAGTGAACTTCACAGTGATGTAATCCAAAGGGTTATTGATGCTATTAATGCAAAAATATCTTACCAAGTTGCAGGAGATGTGTTAACTAATAAGAAGTTACAAATTGTTTCCTAATATGTCACTGCTCACCAAGGCAGCTCTAGAACTCAGAGCGTGGTTTTGTTGTTGAAATGTATGTAGTTTATTAACAATTATTCTATTATTGTTTGTTTTGATGTTTTGATGTACATTACAAGTATTTTTCGATTTGACAAAATAAATGTAGTTAATGGTGAAAGGCATCATTTTTGTTAGTGGAAAGATGATAAATAGGCCTTTCCATACCGATATTTAAATTAATTTTACTTAATCAATGGGAATAAAACACTTTTCTTTTTTTTTTTAATTTTTCAAATGTTTTCCGAGGTATTGTAAATAACATAAAAAACTTTCAAATATCAGTGTGTCTAGTTATTGTGCCTTTATTGTGCAGGATATAATTTTTCTCCTTATTAATAGAATATTCTTTTAATTGTAAGATAATCCAATTGCATTATTGACCATAATGAATGATACGTATTATTGTTTGAATTTTTTTCTCTTTCTCAGGTTGTTATGGAATACTTACCTGGGGGATCGTTGACTGATGTGGTAACGGAGACGTGCATGGATGAAGGTCAGATTGCTTCCGTCTGTCGGGAAGTGCTTCAAGCTTTAGAATTTTTACATTGTAATCAAGTCATTCATAGAGATATCAAGTCAGATAATATTTTGCTAGGTCTCGATGGAAGCGTTAAACTGAGTAAGTTTATTGATAATTGATTTTTTTTTTAGATTTATGATCATAATAATATGTAATACTATTTTTTTAATTGTCTCACATTGCTCCATTTGTAATCAATCTTAATCAAATTTATTATCGGCCTAAAATAGAGTTTATTCATGAAATAATTTGAATTAGTTTTGTCTTTTATACTTTATTGTATATTATATCGGTGATTGTCTTGAAGAAGTAGATTAGTCAAATAACACTTTGACTAGTTTACTAGTAACCTTAAAAGCAGGAATTCTAATATTTGTGTTTTGAAAAAAATGGTTAAGTTGTGCTTCTTAATAAAACCTTAAAGTATCAATTTTGGTGCAAATAATATTTTTATAGCAATAACAGGATTTTTGAAAATGATCAAATGTGTATTAATAATAAGTACACAATTTTAACTTATCGATTTCTCCATGATAGCCAGGGATATATAGTGCATGTATATTTAAAGTTTTTGGATCTATTGTAGAAGCACACTTCATTCTCCTAAGTAATTACTAATAATTATGATCAGATGGGTCATACTAAACTGCTCAAAAATGAGTAAGGATATCATCAATTTTGTGGTATTTACTTTGCCTTTCCTAGCATTTCTATATTATTATTATTATTATAAACTGCATTAATAGTTATTAGAAATTATTATGTTTCTTAACTGCAGGAAAATTTATAAAAGGTTTTAGTTCCATAGTTTTTTTTAATTGAATAATAGTTTTTGGAAAAAATTTATACTTTGTAAAACGACCTTTGTAAGCGATAACTGTGTGCACCTGTTAGGCATATTGTTCATAATGTTTTCTCTAATTTCTCGAGGCATTTCACTCGATGGATGTTGTAGTAATGTACTCCGTTTCCCTATTCAATTTTGGAGGGGTTTATAATAAAATTCTTAACACTTATTTGAAAACTTTATTAATATAATTTAATTATTACAATTTTTAGCTGATTTTGGTTTCTGTGCCCAAATTTCTCCTGAACAATCGAAAAGGACAACTATGGTAGGAACTCCTTACTGGATGGCCCCTGAAGTAGTAACTAGGAAACAATACGGCCCCAAAGTAGATATCTGGTCCCTCGGTATAATGGCGATTGAGATGATCGAAGGAGAACCTCCGTACCTTAATGAAAATCCACTGAGGGTGAGATGTGTTAACCTTATGATTTTGTAATATTATTGCATTATTTATTATTATTATTATTATTACTATTATCATGTTACGTTTATGTGCTGTTATGCTGCTTAATACTTTGTTTTCTTGGCAGACATTTATTTTTTATTTTTTTTATTTAAGAGATGCTGAATAAAAGTAAAAACAAATTATAGTAAATAATTTGAAATGAGCACCATTGAATCGTTTTTATTTTACTGTTATTTCTTTTTTGAGCACAGCTTCCTAAATTAGAAGCCTTCTAGATCAAATATAGAGTCTATGATTTTTATATAATCATAGTATAATTATAGTGGTCAGGGGTTGATGGAAAGTACTAAAGAGGAAAGAAGTAACCCAGCCCTCATGATCTGCTATGATTTACTGAGGATAACAGGGATTGGGAATAATAATGTTTTATTATATTTTACATATTTTCTTGTCTTCTATATAAGTTAATTGTAAGAATTCATTTACTTAATTTTTGTATTAAGTTTCCAGTTTCATTTAAATTTTTTAAATTATTTGTTATTAACCTTGAATTCTACTTATTTATAGGCATTGTACCTAATTGCAACGAATGGGAAGCCCGAAATAAAGGAAAAAGAAAAACTTTCTCAGATATTTCAGGATTTTCTCGATCAGTGCCTTGAAGTAGAAGTCGACTTAAGAGCGTCAGCATCAGAACTTCTTAAAGTAAAATTTCTTTTTCTGATAATTTTGAATTTTCTCTTTCCAATTATATTTGTGTATGGACAAATTATTATTTAAGTCAAGGTATTAACTCATTCATTTTAAGACTCGATTCATTTATTGAATTTATTTAGAGACCAAATCCTAAGAAATTTAAACATTTTGAAATATTAAATACGCTCATAACTAAATAATGATCAATTCTGAAATTAAAATTAACATTATAAGAGTTAATCATACCTGTAAGAATGTCTGCCACGCATCCTGGTCCCTGGTCGGTGCTTTCATAGCATTCAGACTATTCCTTCTTGGTTGCCCTAGCCTGGAGATGTGTTATGTCCATGTTAGACTAGGCCTGCCCCTGGGGCGTCTTCCTGTCGGCCTTAAAAAAGAAGTTCCTTTTGTCTCGGTTCATCTTCAAATGACAAATGTGGCCAAACCATTTTAGTTGCCTCTTTTCAACTATTTCTCTTACATCTGGAACTCTGTCCCCCTCGTATTCTCTCGTTTCTGATCCCATCTCTTCTAGTTTGTCCAACCATTCTCCTCAGGTACCTCATTCCCATAGCTGTTACTCATCTCCAGTGCTTGTCCAGTGGGACCCAGCTTTTGCTTCCATTGAGAAGACGAGGTGAATAAATGGCCTTCAAGATATATAGTTTCACATTAATATCAATCTCTCTTTTACTTGAACCGTGTTGCATGATATTTACTCTGTTTGCCTTCTTTATCTGGTTGGAAACCTATCCATCAATCTTTGTATTCCTGTTGATTACTGTGTCTTGGTAGGTATATATTTCCTGTCTCTCTACATCCTCTTCATCTTGGTCAATTTGCATCTTACTTTTATTGGGCGCCAGTTCCTTTCTATCCAGCTCAGCCTCCCACCCTGACTGCTTGCTGCTGTCTTTCTTCCGAATCTGCTACAAGGACAATTTCATCTGTAAAAACCATAGCTTGAGCAAGGATAACCACTGTCCGTGCTATCCTTCGCATGCATATTTTTATTATTTCTTCCTTGACTATAATAAACAGTAGAGAGCTAAGGCTGTATCTTTGGCTTATTCCCTTATCCATGACAAATGTCTCCGATTCTCTTCTATTTATTCTTATAATGCCTTTGTACTGTGGTTGTTGGATTTTAAACCATCTACTAGTACACTGGGGACATTTTTAGCAGCTAAAGCTGCCCAGTCTTAGATCTAATTACAGGGTCAAATGCTGCCTTTATATCAAGAAAAACTAGATAATAAGGTTTTTCTTCTCACAACCTTTCAAATTTATCTTAAGTTGTGTTACTGACATTTATTATTAATTTCATGATACTTTTTATTATTATTTTTATTTTTTTTTTTTACAGCATCCATTCTTGAAGTTGTCGAGGCCACTTGCCACATTGACTCCACTGATAATGGCCGCAAAAGAGGCAGCAAAAAATCACTGAGGACAACTTCCCCGGGGACAGCTGGCTGCTCCCGGAGTTGAGAACGTTAGCGAAATAGGAGAAACCTTGTAGCGAGTTTTTCTTCCTTTGTATATACTCACATGACTTTCCTCTTGTTTATTCTTCGAAGAGAGCCTATTCAGGCGCCATAAGTATTGTACTTTATATCGTTATTATTTTTAATGTCCATTTACTGGAATCGTGTCTGTTTTTCTCCTGCTTAGGTTTTATTTTATCCAGAGCTGCTAGATTTTATTATGAAATTTTGATGTCTATTGTATTAATTTTAAATTTGTCTTTTTAAAAAAAAAAAAAAAAAATTATTTATAGCAAACATTTAAACTTAACCAAGCCCAGTATATTTCAGTTGATTGTCTGAATAGTTCATTTTTTGAATTTTAAAATATGTGACGTAATTATATCTGTCTATGTGTATAGTGAAATATACAGATTGTTTATATTTTTTTAAGAGCAATTTTAATATTCAATAATTTAAAATAAATTCAAAAAGAGATAGGTAGATTTATACGTATAAATTTTTTGGCAATTTAATATACAATTCTATAAAACAATCTATTTTGAAAATTAAAAAAAAAAAAGAAGTTCATATGAACATTCAAAATTTTTGAAGGAAATCTTATTTTCCAAAGAGAATTTGCGTCCTATTTAATAAAATTACCTTTTAAAGTAATATTATGTAAAAATACTTTCACACATTTATTTGTTGTTTTGGATTTTACATAATTTTCAAAACGTGTGTGAGTTGGTGTTTACAACTTTTAAAATAATTATTAAATTATTTTTGGCTAATGATGTGCAAGGAGTTAACTTATTAATATCGAGCTAATAGTTTTTGGAGAGTTACGATTTATACTAGATTAGACAACGGTTATTTAAAGATGTATAAGATTAAAAAGAGTAATTAGTATCAAACAAATGTTGTTTATTCATTAATGTTTAAAAAATCATTATGCAATCATAAACCTACAAATTAAAACAAAAAAAAAATTAGGTTTTTTAAATGGATGATTGTAAGGTTTAAAGGGGGGGGGGGCATGTACAAAGAATTTAATTCATAGAATTTAGTTTTTTATTTTAATAACTGCATAATCACCACATTTGCTTGAATATAGGACGATTTTAAGTCAACCCCTCAATTTTCAAAATATTTTACTTTCTTTCTGTTAAGAAATATATAAAGAGAGAGAAAAAAATATATTAAACAGTTCTTCTGAACAGGATTAAGAATGGTTTAGTAAGTAAAATCCTAACAGAAGAATAGCTGATGTATTTTATACTTAAAATTACTGATAGAACACAAATATTGTTAGGATAATAGTTAGAGCGGAAACAAAAATTTAGTAAAAAATATCTTATGTGAAATTACATAGAAAATTCTTGTCTAGCTTTAATCGGAACTCGGAAACTACTCAAAACAAAGCAAAACCATATTAGTTTTTAATCCAGTGGTTTATTTTCCTCTCGATTTAAACCATCCCAGTACGAACAGAATTATTGAACTATAAAAACTTCTCAGAGATTAAGAAAAAAAAATTGAACTACTATTCAGCTATTTCTTTAGTATAACATCAATTCAAGTATCTACATTCAAATTAGAAATATGTTTAGTTTGACTTTTTTATGTAAATATACTAGCTTCATAAATTGGACCTATCAATAATAAGTAATCAAGTTATTATTTATTATAATAAAATATTATTGTTATTATTAGTTATATAATTATATAATATAAGTTATATAATATGTATAATTAGTTATTATTTATTAATAACTGTATTAAGTCTCGCTTTACTGAAATAGATAAAAATAATAAAAATAAATTGTTTTTATCACTTAAAATCCAGGGTTTGGTTAGTTCTTTGAACGTAAGTCAACCCTGGTTATAGGTCGACCTATTATTTTATGGTAGCAAATTTAAATAAAAAAATCTTGACTTATTTTCAAGCAAATATGTTGATTAGTAAGGTTAGCCTGACTAAATTAACAGTACAGGCTTTCTGCTTCTCTGCGATGAAGTTATTGTCTAGTATTAAAATTTATTCGAGTAAATATTTTATCCACGGTCTGTTGTAAGACTTGGTATTACACTTGATATCTCCATAAATTATTAGCTTGATATTGATTGCTCTCCATTTTACATCTCAGCTCTTGGACTAAATTTTGTTCAATATATGCCTCAATATGTCGAATTTAATGTAGAAATTAGTTTTTCGCACTTATTGATATTTAATAAATTCTTCAATGAAGGAGTTACGCTTATTGATCAATAATAGTATAATAAACAGCATTTTAACTCCTATTTATTAAAAGTATAAACTAGTGATTTATTACATAGTCAATCTATTGACTATGTAAAAGAGAAACAGGACACGGTGTATTAACACCAAGAAATCATTTTAAAGTTTGATGAAGGGACCTTGATTCCCGAAACATGTCACTAGTTTATACTTTTAATAAAGAGGAGTTAAAATGCTGTTTATTATACTCTTATTGATATTATTTTTTTCTAATTTAAAACTTCTCTATCATATCCCTGGTTTTGTCGTGAAGAAGTGGATAAGTCAAAATTGTGCACTTTTCAGTGGGGCATTTTTGATCGTTTTCCTAAATCCTGTAATTAGCCTTAAAATACCATTTGCGCTAAAATAGGTACTTAAAGGCCTAAGAAGCTCAACTTAACCAATTTTTTCACAACACAGATATTACAAATTCTGTTTTGAAAGTTAACAGTTAACTTGTTTTCAAAATAATTGGACTTGTCCACTTCTTCATGACAATCATCAATATTATCTTATGGAGTTTATTTTAACGTTGTTTCTTTTGATAGATTTTTTTTTTTTTTTCCTAAAGCTTTTATCCTCTTCTGAAAATATATATGTCTGAAATAAAGATATATATATATATATATATATATATATATATATATATATATATATATATATATTTTTCTTTTTGTTTAAAATATAATTTTAATTAATTCAAAATAATGTAATAACAATTAGACACACGAAAAATATTTATATGGAAGTAGCTGCATCTGTTTATGGATTTATTTCATTTTTGGGGGAAAAGTATTATTATTTTTTTATTTTTTAGTTAATTAGTATTAAGGCTGGTTACATGATCGAAGTTATCATAAGTTTTATATGAAACAGAAATCGAATCAAGTAAATAGGAACATACTGTAAATCATGCATCTTTCGACTTGATAAGATTTATGAGTTGCTTTATACAATTCTTTTTTTTTTATTATTATTATATAAAATGTACGATTCTGTTGTTCGTGAACCAGTCATTTTCAGTTATTTCATTTTATATCTAAAAAATTAATAAATCAACCCCTGATTTATTTATTTTTATTTCATTTGTTCTTAATCACTTTAAAAAATAATCAATGAGAGTACAAAAAAACTATCTCACATAGTCTTAAGATTAAAATCACTTTTAATAATTTCCACTTTCATGTGATCAAGTATCCATCAACGTTATTCATAAATTATTATGGTACTTTGGGACTTCTTTTAAAAAAAATAATGTAATACCATGACACCTTACATTTTATTAAAAAAATCAGGCCAAAGTTTTCTAATGGTAAATGTACAGAAATTGTCAGTTTTATTTGTTCTATAACTTTACAAAGAATATTTAAAAAAATATAATTCTGCTACTTATATTTTTATAAGACAATAATATTTATTATTGTTTTAACGTTAATTGTATTCCAGATTTTATTATTAATAAGGAAAATTATTAATTTGACATTTGATTCTTATTAATCTACGACATGTTAGACACGGGAGTAATGCTGAATTATTGGAAGCTCATTTTCCTTTACACACTTAATGAACATTTCACGGGCATTCTACTGACATGTTGGAAGATTGTATCAACACCGGATGCTTTATCTCTCCATTTTCATTTTTTCTTCCCTACTTATTACATCTTCAATTTTTTCAGTATCATTCAAAGTTTGGATTTTTCTTCTGACCACCCCTACTCTATGGTCTAAACAGTGTAGTGCCAGACTACAGGATCTAATGTATTTATTTTCTGTAGGGAATTCTTAACATTTATAATAGTAAAAATGAATTAGAAATGTAACAAAATTAGAACTTTTATATTGCTCATCCAGTGGAACAAAGACGCAACTGTTAAAAATGAAATTTTACAAGAAAAGCGAGAAACTGAAATACTATTAAAATAAAATCCTCATATAAACTTGTGGATAGGCCAGACTACAATTCAGACGATGTTTCTAACGATATATTAAGCTTTTGGGGAGCACTTCTGAGTTATGATCTTATTAATCTTTTTACCCCATTTTGCAGGAATGTCGTTTTTCCACCGGATGAGCGATATGTAAACGTAATATTGACAATTTCTGTAAATTCACCCGTAAGTAATGTTGAAACAATCACAGGCCAAGAATATTAGTAAAGAAAATATTTACATTAAAATGATTATGATAATGTTGACTCCTGTTTTCAGAACACCTGTGCTGAACAATAATAACTTTAATTAATTTATATTTAATGGTTAAATTTTGGTGGATGCTGTGGATAATGCAATAATTACTTTAACAAAAAAAAAAAAAAAAAAAAAACATTTTTAATAAAAACAAATATCAAATTAGCAATAGGCAATTTAAGAATTCAATATTATTTATTAAGTACATTTACTATTAACCCGTTTTGAGTTTAATATATTTCAATTGTAGTATTTTTATTATTTAAAATCAATTTCCTTTATTTGTATGGCTTTAGTATATGCTTCCGTTTATATTATAGTTTGTTTGTGATTCGTCAAAGAGGAAGCACTGATACGATTGAAATATTCTGCCCATTTGTAGAGTATATTTTGATATTAACATTATTACATATTCTAATGATAAGTATGAAATGTTATTCCCTTTCTGCTCTCCATCCATGAGCACAATAAATGCCGTATTTGTAAATAGATTTGATTAGAGAAGTATTATTATTAGATCACTCTTAGTAACTTCAAAATTTTTTAATTTTTACAGTTCACAGGGTGTTTCAATTTTAGTTTAATAATATCCTTCAGTTAAAGAATTGTGTCTAGATTTGGTTTATTTTTATATTTGATATTTTTAACAAGTGGTTTTGAAAAGAAAAGGCTAGCATGTTTTATTTATTTAAGTATATTTATTTAAATTGAAGACACAAGTTGATATTTCGTTACAAAGCTAATAGAAAATCTATTTCCCAACAACAATTTAAGCAGCTTAATTTCTGAGAAATAATATATTTGTTAATTTAATTTCTTTTATATTTTTATCCACACCTGTTATAAATGACATTATTACAATAATTCAACATCCAACAGATAGTATGACCCATATATAATAATAACAGATGTACCAGGCATGAGGAAGAACATTACCCAGCGGTAACTCTTCCGAGCTTTGGTTTATTTTTAGAGATTATGATAGCAGATCTCTTATCCACATCCTTTTCAATCTCCTTCTTGCATTTTCAACAATACACGTTGTGGCCATTTCTTCTATTAGTGTGTTGTGCCCTTGTAGCCTGTCTTGAAATCGTTTATTGTGAGAACGGATGTTTAACCGAGAATTATGGTTTGTTTAAACCAGAATCTTAGGTTGTCAGTGTTAAGTAAATAACTTCATTCATTAAAAATGAATCATATTTTAAGAATTTGTTTCATAATAGCTTCATTAAAAGTTTTATTCTCTAATTTTCATAATGTGCTGATTTGAGTTGATAAGTATATCATATCATAAGTAATAAGTAAATGATATCATGATTTAACAATCATATATCATTTATATGATTGTTAAATTAGTTTGGAGCTAGTGTGCATGGAATTGACTTATTTCTTACCACTTACAAAGAATTTAATCATGTATAATTGATGCTGGGGCTGATTTTGAATTTACTGTGAGTTGTTTGCGTTTCAAGGCTGCGATCAGGTAAAACAAACCTTGATACACTTGTGTCTTCAATTTTTAAATAACAGAAATATTTTATAATTTTATTAAATTTTTTTTTTTTTTTGTTGTATTTATCGATTCTTAGTCTGTCATGAACTTATTTGCTATGAGCCAAGTTCATTGGTTTAAGTGTAATATCTTTTTAAGGTTATACTTAAATTTCTTTAATATTGGGAACTTTACACTGATGTAGCTAACATCAGATGTTTTTTAATTTATTTTTTGTTTCTTTATCTGTATTTAATGATGTGGACTCTATGAACTTGATCGTGTAACGGAAATATAACAAAATAATGTTTTTATTAAACAGCAATAAAAATATCACGGTATAGTAATTAACTTAACCTTTATCTGTAATTTTTACTTTTATCATACAAATGAAATGTTTACAAGCATTGTTGTTGATATTTTTAATTTTTTATTTGTCAGGCGCCAATTACTCTTAATTGCTGTTGCGTTGACATCTTGATTTAATAGCTGCTTTTCTTTCACCACTTGTTAAGAGATTATCTATAAATAATGTAAGAATCCCTTTGACTCTTGACCATTATTAAATGTATATCTTATTCATTTTTATTTATTTGATTCCATTTAACTGCGTGATGTCCTAAGTTATATTTACCATCTACGATCCTACCAATATTCTATTTATACAGCTCATTACTTATTCCTTTTTACACCATGTTATATTTAGTATCCTGTGATATCTCCTTTTATCGGAGAAAACAGTACCAAGGTAATTGTGGAAGGTTTCTTTACAAAATATATGTATAAATTATTACATTTAAGGAGATATTTAAAGGTTTATAGAACAAAATATTTTTGCTCTGAACTATAAATATTTAAAGTAAGAAAAAAAAAAAAAAAGAAGTATTTTGATTAGTAAAAGCCATTTAGATAAATTTCTTGAAGCAAAAGTATTACAAAATATTTATATATTTACGGATGAAATTCGGTATCAGTATTTATTTGATTTAATTTTTTTTTTCTTTTAATTTACGAGTTCCATATTCTAAAAGTATTTTATCCAATAAAAGCAATAATTAAAATGATTTACAATAAAATGGCAGTTATTTATAATTATCTTCGTAGACCTCTTATGCTCCATTAAATTTACTGGTGCCTTAGTGGTTTGTGTCAAATTTTATTATTGTTTGGATTCTATTTGAGTGAAATATCAACATCAATATATGTTTTAAAAAAAATCTTTATTAAAATGTGGATCACTATTTTTTTTTTTTTTCATGTTTAATTTAGTAAAATACAGTTGAACCTTAAGTGAGTTTTATAAGAATAATAATAATAACAAATAATACATAGGAATAGTATTAGTGTGTTAAAGAGCAGGCTTTTTACATGCACAAATTGTCTATACATATTTAATGAAGATATCTTCCAATAGTATATATTTATACAACACGTACATATAAATAAAAATGTTTTGTTTTAACTTTTTTGGCAAATAAGTCGTTTCACAGTTTTTTTTGTCTATGTCTGTAGTGGTATGGCAATTTTTGCATGTTGTAAAATTGACTTTAACGTAGTGTAAAAATATTTAAAACTGTGTCTTTAAAAATTTGGAAATTATCATTCGATCGCTTTTTCACCTTGGCCACAGATCTGAGCTTAGGTGTTTGTTGACACACTACCAAGATATAAATATCGTCAAATTTGGTACTTATCAAGTTGAGCCATCATACTACTATGTGTACAAAGAATGACATTTAAAATTTTATTTCAAGAATTAAAATTTTCATTTTCAAGTACTTCATTTTTTTTTAATTAATAAAAATCAATTTTTTAAAAATTATTATGCCGAGAAGTGTATATTGTCATTCAGTGGTTATATTTTGCTGGGATAAAAGAAGTTTTACCTTATTTTTGTTCTGTTTCTTAAAATTGTATTCATTATACATAATTTTTTTTTTTTTTCTGATAAAATTTAATATTGCTAAATGAAAAACAATGTGATGTATAGGAATTTTTAATTGGTAAAAGTAAAACTTATAAGGGTTCAACTGTATGTATGAGATAATTTTTTCGTATGATAATAAATTTGAGTATATCATTGAGAATAAGATTATATTTATTGAACATCTGATGCGATTTTACAATAAAGGATAAATTAATCGTTAATATAACAGTATTCATAGCTACGTTATAAGATTAAATATTATAGAAAATTCATATTCTATGATTTATTTCTGTGCTATTAGATTTTTTTTTTTTCAAATTGTAAAAAATAAATTAAGCTAAATGTTATACAAAAAAAAAAAGACCGAGACATTCTCGGAATCCAGGTTTCATTAACAATTTATTTTAGGTTGTTTCATTTTTTCGATTTTTTAATACCGATGAAAATGATTTTTAAAGGGTGATGTGAGTACTGGAAACAACGCTAAAAGTGATGTAGCAGACTATATTTTTGTATAATGCTGTAGGCCTAAGATAATATGCAGAGCATATTAATATCTCTATTCTTTTTTTATTTTTTTTTTTTGTTAATATATAATTTTATGTATTTTACCGTTTATATATTCCATAAGAAAGTATGTCATTATTTAAGCGATTATAAACCTTTGTAAGTAATTTATTAGTATTACATTCGAAACATGAATTTTATGTCTTTATTTTATAATTAATAAAAAAAAAGAAAAAAAAAAGTTCACAGCATAATAATTACAGAAAGCTTTCTGTTGAATCGTTTGACGTATTTCTTTCTGAAGTTAATGTCAATTGCTAATGTGATTTTTTTTTCTTTTTTTTTGTATTAAGATAGCTTATTTATGTGAATTAAAAAAAAAAAAAGAAGTTTTATTATACTCATCAGATATTTATCAAATGAAAATCCTTATTTTAGTCCAGTTTGAGGAATTTGTGCCTAATTCTTTTATAAAAAAGTAATATAAAACCTTGACAAAAAAAAAAAACAACATAAAATCAAAAATAATTTTTGATATACTTTATCAGTATTGTTGTACATAATGAAATAATCTTGTTGGAGGTATCAATGTCTGCCATTACATATTTTAAAAATGCATTTATTTTTTGTAATTTTTTTTTTTTAAATGGTATTTCTTTTTACATTTTATATTATTCCTAAAATCTAAAACGACTAGCGGTATATTGTTGATTATTTTTATTAATTTTTTATAAGCTTAATTTTATTTGTTGACGATTAGTCGCATTCGACGAGTCTGTTTTTCATTTAAGGGCTTTGTTGATTAATTTTTAATAAGATAAATGTGGATGTATGTCTATGTATTCCTTCCCCAATTTTTTTCTTCCTTACTATTATTATTATTATTATTTTATTTTTTTTTAAGGCATTATGTGTAATATGATTGATAGACTTATATAATTATATGATAGTTATATGTGTAAATATTATGTATCATAAATGACTGAAATGTACAGAAGTGTTTTATAGATTATAAATATATATAAAAATAGATTTACACGTATTGTTTTTGACTTCAGATTATGTATATAGTTGCAAATTTCAGAATTAATTTTTAGCAGTGCCTGTTTATACTAGTATTAAGGTTTATCACTTGCAAGGAATGTATGGCAGGATCGTAAAATACATTAATATCAAAAAGTTTAATTATTTTTCCCTGTTGTCTGTAACTTTCTCAGATCAAGTTAAGGTGCAACCTATGGTGGATTAAGGTAAACATATCAAAAATATAAAATATTACTTTTACCCTCTGCCATAGTTCCTATATAATCAAATCCCATTACCCTGATTTGACACAGTGCGATACTTTAGTTTCATAAAACACTTGATAAAACACTCACTCGAAACCTTCATACTAGACTTAAAAGCCAATAACTTTACAGAAGATTCTGCCAACTATACCAAACATTAAATAGGACATTTCAGCTTTCTTTAGATAATAAGCATTTAATATATAAAATTATATTTAGGCCCATCTGAGTCTTCGGATTAGAACTTTATGGAACTGCAATACACTTGAACAATAAATGTACCTTTCCAATCCAAAATCTTAAGTACCGTAATTAATGCTTCTATGTTTCCAACAAAAACTTCAATCATGACTTTAATATCCCTTACGTTCTTGACAATATACCAGACAATTTTTTAAAATTTCATAGAAACCTTATTTACTGATGGGCCGTATTATCGAATGCTTCTTAATGAATGAAGCATGCTTAAGAATTACAGTATAAAGGCGCCCAAACATCCATGCGAATCCAATCTTTTCTCACAAAATTAAAAAAAAAAAATTTTCGGCCCCAATGTACAGGGTGTTCAGCATAAGACTAAAGTAACTTTGGGTGTAAATTCTGAGCCTCATTTTCAACAAAAATCGATATAAACTATGGCTGGGATCTCATCCATTTTATACATAATTTAAATTTTATGTTTTTTATGAAATTACTACTTCATCACATATAGTTTTATAAATATTTCCCGAACTACTAAACTAAAGAAATTTCAACATGCTCATCGGAAAGAAGATTAAATTTCCTTTAAAATAAACTTATTTAGGCTCCAAAATAATCACATCCAGTATTTAAGTTTGTGGTCCAAACATTAGAGTTAGTAATTTCTTTCAAAACTTTTGACTGAATTTTTCTCAAAAATATTTTAGAAATAAGCACTACATAAAAAAGAAAACTACAAACAACTTTCAGATTTTTAAGGTATACTAGGATAATTTTTAAAATTGATACTGAAATCCCTTATTTATTCCAAAAACAGGAAAATCCAACATTGACTTTCATAATACACAGCACTGATCTGACAGCATCCACTGATTGGCAAAGTTCATCATAATTTGTCAGTGCATATAAATACGTTTTACTAATTCCACTTGGTTTCTAAAGAGGGAGGACATACATACTGAGTATGTAAATTATAACTATTAATGTTACTTTCTGTGAAATAAAATTTAATTAAATTATCTTAAAAAGTTCTTCAAATTGCCAAATTTAGAATAAGATAAATAGGTAATTGGGATTAAATTACTTTTCTATTAATAAAACATATTAAACCAATCTAACATTTTTAAGTATTCTCTTATTGTTTCCCAAATTATAGATATTGCATCTCTTTGTTTTTTGTAATTAATAAATGATTTCAGTATCAATTTTAAAAATATAATGGTATACCTAAACTGGTCGAATGGTGTTTGTAGAATTTTTTTTAATTTTTGGGAAAAATGGAATTGAAATTTTGAAACAAAATAAGAAACTTGCTGTTTCTCATGTTCAGACCAGGAACTTACTGGATGGGACTATTTTTTTTAAATTCTATTTATTGACATGTACAATTGTATATATAAAAAATACATCTAGTGAATGTGATTATAACATTCAAAACATTCCAATCGCTTGTGAATAAACTACCCTCTGGTCAGCCATCAACAAAAGTTCAATATCAGAAGGTCCTGAGGCCATCTTTTCAGACGCCTCGGAGGGTTGTCATGAGTAGAATGGGAAGCAAGTTGAGAGGCTAGTGGATGGAGTTTACTATGAAGGGAAATGTATGGTTTCGGCTTATTTCAAAGTTTAAATAAGCTTATTTTAAATGAAATAAAAATAAATAAATCTCTTTCTAACGGAAACATTGAAAATGTAGTGATTTATTGAAAAAACAAAATTAAAGATATAGATAAAACGGATGAGAGTAGAGCCATATTTTTTATGGAATTTTTTTTTGAAAATGGCCAAAATCGACTCCCGAAAGTGCATTCTTATGTTGAACACCTTGTATAATCTTAATTCTGTGTGGAAAAAATGAGTTTTGCATGGGTGTTCAGGCGCCTTTATAATGTATGTTGTATATGGTGTCTTGTGGGGAGTGTGGCGTACTAAGTATTCTGTATGCGTAAGTGTCATGGTACGTATAGCTTCCCCTCTCCTCTTAAATTAATTCTTAGGCATGCTTCCTTAAGAAACATTCGATAATACCGCCCGTCTATAAATAATGGCATATAGATATTAAGCCTACTATTAAACACAGTTTAAATTTCAAGATGGTGGTGATTTCAAAGAAGTCGCCCACGCTATGTGAATAATTCAAGATAAATAATTTTTGAGTACGAAATTTTACTATATTGGAATGTTTTGTGACATATTTACGATTATTTTTTTGGCAGTTAGTATAACAGGAAAAAGTATATAAATTCCCAGTCAAAAATATCACGACACTTTAAAATATTTGAATTTTATAAAAACGTATTTTTTTTTATCATATAAAGAAAGGTTCGGAAGTTTATAATAAATATTCCTAAACTAGTCATAAACAATTTTTATTAAAATGAATTACAATATTTCTTCCAATGAACAAAAAAAAAAAAAAAAAAAAACTTTTTAAAATTTCCATGTTTTACAGTTTTAACTTTAAATTTTTTAATTTATATTTAATAAGACATATTTCCCCCTCTGGCTTGAATGACTGCTTCCACTAGTCTTGGCATTCTTGTAAATAACGAAACGAATGATAAATATGGACTGAAGGAAATTTGAAAAAAATAATCTAAAATTCCATCGTTTTTTGTTAACAGGGAAAAACATTGATGTGTCTAATTCTTAATGTGTCAGGTTTATTAAATAATATTAATATGAATATTAACCAAGTATGGATTAAGGTAAAAGCCAGGAAAATCTCGAGAATTATGGGTGTTGCAATACTTCTGACGGAGATTTTATATGAATTTTCTTCACAGTGATACTTGAAATAATGATAGCTGACATGTACTTCACTTTTCATATTCAAACCTATATAGAAATACTAATGTATTAGGTTGTCCCAAAATTATTGCAGGTTTATGGTTTTAATTTAAAAAACAAAATAAAATATCTAAAACATTTTGTATATTAATCAAAAAACTCTCCATTACTGTCATATATCTGCCAACGGGTTAACAACTTTCCTATGCCTTCTTGATAGAAGTTTGAGTGTGATATTAAAAAAAAAGTCTAAAGGTGGGTCCACACTATGCCGGGGTAGGCCGGGCGGGCTGACCCGGGCGGCCTAAGCAGCGTTGATGTAGACGCCCCGGGCTTTTAGAAAATGCCGGCCCGGGCCGTGCCGATCCCAACCCGCATAAAGTAGGTACAGATCAAAGGAAGCCGTGCCGAGCCGAACAAAAATATAGAGTGGGGACGTGCCGAGCGGCCCTGAGCGGCTTCAGTTACAATTAAACCTCCGACCGAACTAGACGAATTATTTTATTTTCGACTCGTTTGTTTAAGTAGGGTTTTTTATTGTTCATTTTAAGTGATGGAATGGAATGACGAACAAGTTTTAGTGTTAATAGACTTATATAGAGAACGTCGTCTTCTATGGGATAGTTCAGATTCCCAACATAAATTAAAAAACCAAAGACACAACAGTCTCACAGAGATTGCTGTGGCTTTTGGAGTGAATAAAAATGAAATTGAGCGCAAATGGAAAAATTTAACCAGCCATTTTTGGAGGGAAAAAAAGAAAGAAGCTGAAACGAAAAGAACTGGGAGTGGCGATGATGAGCCGTACGTTAGTAAATGGTTCGCCTACCAACCGATGAATTTTTTGGGCGATAAAAATAAACCGAGGAATACTCAGGATAGCACACAAAGAAAAGAAGAGGTAAGTTTGCAATTTCTATTTATTTAATATTTTTAACAACTATGCTAAAAACTAAGTTCACTTTCCAACATAATATGTTTTACTTGTTGTGTTGGAATGTCACTTCACCCTGTGGAGAAATAAAAAAAAAATCGGCAAATTCATCTCTTACTGATTGAGCCACAGTAGTACTTCTTCTGGGGACTCCAGAGAGGGAACGTAAAGATGAAGAAGCATCTCGCCTCCATAATCCTAACGTAAGTTCCCCGTCTTCCGTAGATTCGCTATCGAACATTCCTCTAGGGCTATAAACTGATTTTGAGGAGGTTTTGCGTAAAAAATTATGTAGGTAAACAGCAGCCATAGTAACTTTCGTTGCAGCTTCAGGTTGTAATGCCATTGGAGATCGGAATACACGAAAGCATGCAGACAGCACTCCAAAGGCGTTCTCAGAAACTCTTCGAGCCCTGCTGAGTCTATAACCAAATATCCTTTTCTTAGATCCTTTGTCATGTGTTCCAGAGTACGGTTTCATAATATTTGGTGAAAGAGGGAACGCGTCGTCTGCAACTAACACAAAACGGGGTTAGGGTTGTCCTTCCTGGCAATGCCCGTGGGGGAGGTAAATGTAGAGAGTTTTCTTCTAGAGCTTTCTTGAAAAATGTATTATTGAAAACGCCTCCATCGGAGATTCTCCCTTGACAACCCACATTAACATATATAAAATTGTAATTGGCGTCCACCACAGCCATCAAAACTATGCTAAAAAATCCCTTGTAGTTAAAAAATTTCGAGCCTGAATGAAAAGGTGCTACTAAAGCGATATGTTTGCCGTCGATAGCACCGATGCAGTTTGGAAAGTTCCACTTTTCCTCAAATACCTGGGCGATTTCATTCCACTCTGTTTCACTCTGAGGCATCTGAAAAATGAAAGTAAAAGAAAAATTAATCATATTTTTTAGCGAATTTTTTCTTTGTATATTTATTTATATTTATTTATTTTAGTATTTATTTTAGTATATATATTTTCAGGAAGATGGACCACAAGACAGTCAAGAAGAAGGCGTTAACGATGACAGCCAAGTTGTTCATCCCCAAAATTCTGAAGACAAACAAGCATCAACGCTTTCCCCTTCAGAGGTCGCCGGAACCAAAAAAACATTCAAATCTCCAAAGGCACTAAAAAGCAAATCTGCAAGACGTCGATTAGTGGATAGTCCCGGTTCTTCCAATGCACTGGATGAGGCTCTGAACGTCATGAGATCTCTTCAATCAAAAAGAGCGAACATCAATGATGAATATTCGTTGTACGGTGAACAGATATCAATTAAACTGAGAAAGCTTTCTCCGCCCTAACCAGGTTAGTTGTGCAGAATAAGATCAACCAATTATTATTTGAAGCTGAAATGGGATATCTTGAACATCAGCATGAGTACAATGTGCCACAAGTTAATATACGGCAAAACTCTGGACCGGCCAATCCAATGGTGCCTTCATTCCCCCAGACTTCTAACATGCCCAATCAAACGCAACCACCATTCTTCACTGACAACATGACCAATTCAACATCTCAATGGTTTTCGACGTCTGGATATTCCTCATTACCGTCGTCAATTTCATCGCATTCGCAATCAGCATCCCCGGCATCCACTAATTCAGAACTGTCCAATATGGACCCCTTTCCTCAATAGTTTTTACCTTTTGTACTCAATTATTTTTAATGATGTCAATAAAAGTACTATTCTAAATTAATTTTGTTTAATTTTCCTTACCTTAATGTAGTCTTGAAGGGCCTCTACAATGGCGTCACAAACTTCAGGTACGATTTTAGAGATACATTGTTTGGAGATCTTCAAAACATACATTAGTGAGTGGTACGAATCACCAGTCGCAATGAAGCGCAGAGTGACAGCTAATCGTTCGCTTGCTGGAATAGCATCTCTATAAGAGGTATTCTTTTTTGATATTTTGGGTCCAACCTTGTTGAGTAGCATTTGAAAGTCCGATCGCTGCATTCGAAAAAAAAGTTGGTGAAACCAACGTCATTTCGGTATTCCAAATTCAACGGGTCTTCTTCATCCAAAATTAAATCTTTCATTAATTCGCTAGCCCTGTACAGCTGCCGTCCTCTCCTAAGGCTCGGGCGAATCCAAAATCTTCTTTGACGTCTTTTTGGGGGCTGATTTAAAGCGAGTATCACCACAGCCATGGCTGACATAGCGACGTCATAGTCGGTAATCATTTTGAAAACACTAACACTTTAAGGACACTTTAAAAAAACTTCTAAAGTATTCTTCAACGAAGTCACCAGTCTTGGTGTTGAAACTAATAATGTAGGTAGAAATAACCCGATCGGCTTCGTTTTCGGTGTGGACGTAGTGCCGGCCCGAACGTACCCGCTCGGCTTAGCCCACCCGGGTCAACCCGCCCGGCCTACCGCGGCATAGTGTGGACCCTGCTTAAGAACGCTTTTTTTTTTAATGCGTTAAAATTTTATCGAATTTTGATTATGAAATTTTTTATCTGTTTAAAAGTTTCAAGTGTCTAAAAAGTGTAGTGTTGTTGAGGTAGTGTCTCATAACCGAACGATTTTCGGAGGACATTGCCGGTAGTTGATGCATGAGGTAGCCTGGTTGCAAGTGTTTATCTTCAGAGGGAATACATTAGTGGTAAACAATATATAAGATTAAGATTTTTATTGTTATACACTATTATTTTATTATGTGCATTTTTTTTTATTATTTTTTTTTTTCATTTATTGATATTTACAACTTGTAAGGTTTTTTTTTTTATTTATTTATATATTAAAGAATGTGAATAGAAAATTTATTTTTGATTAGTCCGGGCGCCGTTTTTCAAGTGGATGAAAATATGGTTCTATGTTTTACAAAAAAAATATTTAAAAAATACAACTTTAATTTAATACAAGTATTTAAAAGATTGACATTAAAAAATACAAAAAAAAAAACAATTTATTTTCTTAACACTACAAATTTAAGTAATGCCCCTGATTAGGAACTTTATACAAAGGAACCAAAATACCTTAAATTTGTATGCAAAACAAAAACTGGTAACCTTGCCAGTCATAAATTAAATTGTCTTGATAAAATGATTCACCATTCTTCTTACTGGATAATTTCTGGATCACTCCTTTAGATCTCCAAATCCCCAAAAAATATTCTGCATATTACATTACAAAACACGCACTGTAAAATAAAAAATAAAAACACTGTAAAAATAAAATCCTTGCTTAGAGAAAACTGGCCAGAACATATCAATATTTACACAGACGGATCCAAAACAAATGATAATACAGGCTCTGCAGTATACATCCCAAAGTTTAGATATTCAGCTCAATACAAATTACCAAACAACACTTCTATTTACAACGCTGAATTATATGCTATATTTCAAGCCCTTGAACTTATTAACAAATCAGATGAAAATAAATTTATAATATTAACTGACAGTATGAGCTCATTAGAAGCAATAAAAAATAATAGTAACATAAATAAAAATAACATTCTAGCCAACGTCATAAAAAAGCATTATCTCGCAATAAAAAACAAAAAACAAATAATATTTATTTGGATCAAGGCACACATGGGAATTCCCGAAAATGACGAGGTAGACCGCCTTGCAAAAACTTCCGTCAACCTAACGCATACTACTGACATAAAACTGCCGTACTTGGAATTCTTTTCGATGTTAAAAAAAAATACGCTTAATAAGTGGGAACAGAAATATCAGGAATCATCCACAGGCTTATACTTTAAGTCTATCGTACCGCAAATTCTAAGGGAACCCTGGTTCTTTCGATTAAATTTAACCAAAGATGTAGTTAAAAATTTTGCTAGACTTAGAACTAATCACGGTTTATGCAATGTTTATCTGCAGCGCATAGGAATTAAGAAAAGCTCAGGGTGTGATAGATGTAATAAAAGAGAAACCCTCCAACACATAATCACTGAATGCCCGGCTTACAAAAACCAAAGAGAAAAGTTTCTTAATTTTCTAAAACCTTATAATAATAATATACGATATAAAAATGTACTAGCAACAGACAAACCAGAAGAAATAATCAGCATAACACAATATTTATATTCAATAAATAAATATATCTAACATTGAATTAGTAAAGAACTGAATAATAGAATAATTGGATATGGATAATCCAATGCCATTAATAAAAAAAAAAAAAAAAAAAAAAAAAAAAAAAAAAAAAAAAAAAAAAAAAAAAAAAAAAAAAAAAAAAAAACACACTGAACACAGACTGACTGATGCCCATCACACGTGGAACTACACATCCTGTTCCCTCCATAAAACTGCCTCTCCCACTCCTCTATTCTATGTATTACCAACTAAATTTATTGAATAAATTAATTTTTAACAAACTTCACAAATTACACTTTTTTCAGATTTTATCCAATACAACTTACACTATTCTCAGTTACAATTATATCTGTGTATGTATATATATATAAACTAAAAACAAAATAAAATAAATGTACATACTAAACATAATGAGATTAATATAAACAACAGTTAACTCTGTTATAAGCAACCATTTTTCATTCTTTAACTAATTTTAATTTATTAAAAAATTTTTGTTAAATTTATTTAAAAATTCCATGCGAATATGGACAACAAAATTTTAGACCCCTTACAAACTGTACTAAATAATATTCATCAAGTAAATGTGTTAATAGTGGATATTCCGCCGTTGTCCTTTTAGCTTTCGTCCTTAGTGATACTGTTTTAAAATATTCCAGGATTTAACGGTTAAATATATGTGATACCTATTCCATTACCTCAGACATGATTAAATTAAAATTAAAAAAAAAATTGTCAATTATGAAATAGAATGTGTATTTTTACATAATTTTTGAATTAGAGGAACCGAATCAGAATTTACAAGGAAGCGCAACAGGTTATTTTCGGATTTAAGGAAGTGAAAGAGCTTATTTTTAGATTTAAGGAAGTGTCAAAGTTTATTTTTAGGCTCGAGGAAATAAAACTGTTTATTTTAAGTTTCAAGGTGGTATAAGCACTTGTCATCAAATCAAATTTAATCGAATTTGTTTAAAGATTACACTTGAATAAATTAAGAATTCGTTTATATGGATGGTACCTGATGAATGATTTAAAATTATTTCTGATTCCCGTTATTATTGATTAACCAACTTTGAAATCGATAGTTAATGTTTGAACCGATTAACTTTTTTTTTAGTCTCGTAATGATTTCCATTTTGTCTTTAAATGATAAGAGCTCTCGTTTCCTTTTTATTAGCATGGATAGTGACGTGTAGTTTTTAAAACAAAATGTGATTACAAAGAAGATGTATACCTCACAAAGAACAATTTAAGACTTGATCTATTACCAATCAAATGATAAGGAAGATATTGAGAGAAACAATTAGAGAGAAGCCATTAGATGAAATGGTCTAATTATTTATACAGTTCTTTGTAAACAAAATTGTAGGTATGTAAAGAAGTTCATTTTTGCAGTTTCTGTGAAATAAATTGAGCTTCACTTACAGACATTCATGGAAATAATAATTTTGTTTTTCATTTAATTTTACTTTTTAATTGAAAATAATCCAGCGCTGCGTCATTGGTGTTTAAAACCCAGTGGAGGCTGAGTGAATGCACTATAGCTATATGGAATCAAATAAATTTTTTCAAGAAAAATTAACTTAAATACCTTAAGGTGAAAAAGTTGCTGTATGAAGGAGCTCCTTTTATAAATTCGTTTTCAGTAAGAAGTTGAAGATTATGCAGTATCTCATTCTTGACATGGTATGGGTGGCAAATGGACAGCTGTAGTTGTAAAATTAATATATATATTTTAAAACTATTTATTGGTATTTAAAACTGTATACATTATATACAACAAGTAAATTTGAGAAAAATTATTACAATGACAAGTCAATAACATGTAAAGAACTGCTCACTAGTAGCATTCCAATAGTTCTAAATTAGAAGGTCTCATTGCCATCTTCTTTTCAGACACCCCGGAGGATTATCGGGAATGGAGTGAGAGTGGGTATGCAGTTTACTATGAAAGGATAGGTATCTGGTTTGGGCCAAATCAGCAACATATGTAACATTTAAGATCTTTATGTGTAAGTTTGTTCGTGACATAGAAAGGAGCATTGAGGAGCTTACGAAGGATTTTGGATAGTAAGGATTGGATACGAGGAGAATTGGAAGGCTTAGTGGAGCCCCAAAGCCTAACTTCGTATGTCTAAATGGGTCTACTTACTGTCATGTAAATAAGTCTTATGTAATTTATCGAGAGCTTTGAACGCTTATCTAGTAAATGTTGGAGTAGTCGAAAATGACGAGAAGTTTCTTGTCTTTTAATTCTGTTATGTAATAATGTCCGTTTATATATATATATATATATATATATATATTTGACTGAAAAAAAAGAGTTTCTATCCCTGGAGATTAGTTTTTGGTAGTATAAAAAATACATATACTATCACATACAAACTCTTATACTCATCACACAAGCTCCTTGGTGTTTTTTCTTGGTCTTTAGAGTACTTCTCAATATAAAAAAAAAAATAAAAAATATTAATATTGGTACACTGGTTAATACGAAGTAAAATTCATTACCTAGTCCTCAACATGTGACTATTCGAACTTCCTCCCTTCTTAACGATTCGGAATTTCTATCAAGTAGCGCCCTATTATTATCTTGTTTACACTACAAATGACGTCATGTCCACGGAAAAAAATGTGTGTTATCTCCCTCGCAGTAAAGAAAAGAGTCCTGGAAGTCGAATGGTGAAAAATAGACTTAGGAAAAGCCTTCGATAAATTGCTCAGTTCGCCCTCTACTATCCTTAATTATTGTGGGCGATTTGTTCAAATATTAGTCTTTTCTCGCCTTGTTTCTGGCTCTATTTTTCTTTAAGGCAAAAAAAAAAAAAAAAAAAAGTGGACAATAATTATTTTTTATTTATTTATTTTTTCATGGAACAGCCTTAGAGACCAGCCGAATATCATTATTTTCACTTTCTTTCATAGCTCTTCTCTCCTTCCTTCTCTCTTCACACCTTTTAATCATTCTTTCCGATTGCTCCTTCATTCCTCGGTCTACGCTATTCCCTTTCTCGCATCTCTCTCTCCCACAAGGACCTTAATTTCTTTTAGTCTTTTCCTGTAGTGATCCCTATCAAAACAGTCTTGGTCTGTTATTTTCAGTCTGTCAGTTTCTTCCTTCATCTGTTTGATATCCCCCCCCCCCCCCCAGCACTCTTGTATCCTCTCATTTTTTTGAAGGCTTCTCTATTTAATCTCTTTGGGTGCATCATCACCGTATGCCCTTAGAAACTTAATCTTCTTATTCTTACGTCCGTTTCCAAATCATTTATTTCTTTGTATATTTCCTTATTAGGTCTCAACCTATAGCCTTCTTGTCTTCTTTGGGCCGTAAATTCTTCTTAGTATTCTTCTTTCTATCCCTAACATTTTCGTTTGGCTGGGGAGGGAAGCGGTTTCCATTCCGTACAGTATCACCGGTTTGACGACCGTATCGTAGTGTCTAATCTTCGCATTTGTTGACAGGCTCCTTTTATTATATAAATTGCTTGTCGCGAAGCTTAGTCTTTCCAAATTACTTATTTTTCCTTGTATGATTTCCTTCTCCGACCCATTGCTACATATAATTTCTCCCAGGTACTTAAATTTATTTGTCACTTTAATTCTCCCGTACTTTGTCTCTACTATTTTCTTTTGAAACTAATGCATTATATTCTATTTTATTATAAAGCATTATTTTGTATTTTATTCTTTGCGATTCAAGTTTCTTGTAATATTGTTACTTTTATTCATTTTCTTTCTCCTACTCCTGAAAAGTTAAAACTTTTTATAATTTAAAATATTTTATAGATTTTTAAATTTGAATCTATTCCACTCATCGTTATTGAACGGATCCGCTACCTAGGACTCGATATGGACAAACGCCTTGGAAACCACATTCAAGACTCTAACTACAAGAAACTGCTCGTCGTTATAGAGTACTCCAACATTTACTAGACAAACGTTCAAAGCTCCCAATAAATTACAAAAGACTTATTCACATGACAATAATTAGACACATTTAGGAATTCGGAGTTGAGCTTTGGGGCTCCACTAAGCCTTCCAATTCTCCTCGTATCCAATCCTTACTATCCAAAATCCTTCGTAAACTACTCAATCCTCCTTTCTATGTCACGAACATACTTATCCATAAAGATCTTAATGTTCCTTATGTTGCTGATTTAGCCCACACCAGATACCTATCCTTTGATAGTAAGCTCCGTACCCACTCGAATCTACAAGTCTCCCAACTAGCTTCTCACTCCATTCCCGATAATCCTCCGGGGTGTCTGAAAAGAAGATGGCAAAGAGACCTTCTAATTTAGAACTATTGGAATGCTACTAGTGAGCAGTTCTTTACATGTTATTGACTTGTCATTGTAATAATTTTTCTCAAATTTACTTGTATATAATGTATACAGTTCTAAATACCAATAAATAGTTTTAAAATATATATATTAATTATTACAACTACAGCTGTTCATTTGCCACCCATACCATGTCAAGAATGAGACACTAAATAATCTTCAACTTCTTACTGAAAACGAATTTATAAAAGGAGCTCCTTCATACAGATACTTTTTCACCTCAAGGTATTTAAGTTAATTTTTCTTGAAAAAATTTATTTGATTCCATATAGCTATAGTGCATTCACTCAGCCTCCACTGGGTTTTAAATACCAATGACGCAGCGCTGGAATCTCCATAACCTGACTTGCCTCTGATGAGAGGAAAGACAGGTTTGGTTCGGAGATCCCTAGGCTGAGTGAATAGGTTAAATATAGAGTATGATTATATTTTTTAATATTATTTCTCTGTTTCTATATTATTGTTTTTTATTTATTTTATATTATAAGTTGTATATTTAGAGTCTTTCGATCTTAATTGGTTATTGTTTTTTGTTTTTTTCTATTATTTTTATTCTACATAATTTATTCTTTCATAGTAAACTCCATACCCTCTCGAATCCACAAGTCTCCCAACTTGCTTCACACTCCACTCCCGATAACCCCACGGGGTGTCTGAAAAGAAGATGACCGAGAGACCTTCTAATTTAGAACCATTGGAATGCAACTACTGAGCAGTTCTTTACATGTTATTGTAATCATTTTATTCACATTTACTAGACGTATATGTTTAAATATTTAATATTTTTTTATGTAATAAACTTTTTAAATATAATATTTTTGAAATTTAAAACTGTATAAAAAATAAATTGAAAATACATGTTAATGTATTACTAAGTAAATGTGAAGATTTTGCTCATTATAAGATGTCAAATTTAGTGTTTGTAAAGTAACAACCCATTTGTTTGTAAAGTAACAACAAAAGTTAAAGATAAGGAAGTTATCTGGAACATAATGGGAAGCGCGTTGAGGCTAGTAACTCATTTGAATGGTTATGTAGCTTACTATGAAAGGGTAGCAAACCAAACCTGTATGGTTAGGGCTAATTCAGAAGCATATGGTAAATTAAGATCTTTTTGGATCAATTTGTTTTGTGACAAAGTAAAAAGTATTGAGGATTTTTCGAATTACAGGGATTGGATTTGAGATGAGATAGTTTAGTGTGGCCCCAAAGCTCAACTAAATATCACTACCATGTAATATTTAGTAAATTACTGTCATGTAAATGAGTCATTTGTAATTAATCAGATGGTTTGAACGTGTATTTTTTGAGTCGGTGCTAACCAAAACAAATATAAATCGAAAGAATCTAATAATTGTTAAGAAGTGTAGAAAGTTTGTTGCAATGACAAGGTTTAACTGCCTTCTTGTCTGGCACAGACTCTAAAAATAACTGATCATAAATTGTGAATAGGTATATGAATATCTATAATTTCGTTGATTATCACATGAGTTACACCATGATGATATAAAAGGATCAATACAAGTAGGATTGATGAATTAATTGCCACTTCTATTGGAATTATTTTATTAGAAAACTAATTTTAAATGCTTAGAAAAATATAATTAAATTAGAAAAAATAAATAAATTTTCTAGACATAGAAATCTCTATAAAAAATAAACAGCATAAATTTGGTATATACAGATAGTTAAATATTTATGAATCATTAGAAATAATACAATAGTTTTAACCCGATCCAGATTTTTGTTTAAATGAACAGGTAAACATTTCCAATAGCCTCATTTTAAATTTTTTCCTAATAAGAACGGAAAAATCCAATGTGTCAATGGAGGAAATCCCACGGTGAACCCCAAACATTTAACCTACCTGTCCCTTCGATGGATATGTTTCAGATATCTGTTAGATCTCCTGAGATGAGTACCAATATTTGTTTTCTTGTCTTACATTTTGAAAACTTTAGTATATATAATGCATGTAACATAGTGCTGATGGGTTGAAACTTTGTATGTTTCATAACTGAAGATGAATGTTTAGCATTCCAAAACTAGTTTTCTAATAAAATAATTCCAATAGAAGTGGCAATTAATTCATTAATTCTAATCGTTGATTATCCTTAAACGCTCTTTGGTTTGAGGTGATTAAAATATTGGTTTTTACTTTTTAGTTCAAGTTTGTACATATAGGTCTAATCTTGAAGTCTTTTTTTTTTTTTTTTTTTTTTTCTAAAAGTAGTTTACTTTACTTTTTGTTCTATTGCCTTTAAGTCAAGTAAAAGCGCTTTTAAAATTACATTATAAAAAAAAAAAAATAATCGAATAATATGAACTTAACGGATTTTGATCATGAACGATTATTTTTTTAAACTAACGGTCTTAGATATTTAGTTCATAACTAATGTAGAAAATGGCTAGCTGGCTTTTTGGTGGGAAAAGTGGAGGGGAATATGGCGGGAATCAATACCCGGGGAGGGAAATTCCCCCTCCGGAGGTTGGTCACCGTGTTCGGCGGGTGTTTCAGTCTCGGCCGGGCACCTGACCTTTTTGTGTCTTTTCTATCTTTTCGCCTTTGTCACTCTATCACACTGTCACACTGTCACACATCACACTGTTACACACGTCACGAATCGAGCACACACCACTACCCCAAGAGCACCGCGGTCTATGGGCTCACTCATTCCCTTGAGTTGACACCTGGCACTGGTGAGAAGATAAAGATATTGCTCTTATCAGTAGAACTGCATCCAATGCCTCTTCGATTAGAGATAGTTCCTTAAGATAGCTCTCATCTTTATCATCAACTAAACACATTTAAATTATTCGATGACATTAATTTGTATTTTTGATCTCTCCTTATAATCTCCTACTTTAATTCTTATTTTGATGTAATGTTATTTTATTTTCGTAGTTGTACTTTCATTCTTATTATGTGAAACATTTGTTGTTAGTTTTTTTTTGTAATATATATAACTAGATTTTGTAGATTATCTGTAGTTTTGAAACAGAAAGACATTCCTAGACTGTTTTGCAAACGTATAGGGTAAACCAGACAGGAAATATTCTTGCTAAAATTATAGAAAGAATAGTTTAATAAAGTTGAAATTTTTGTTATTTTTCCCTAATTACTATACTTTGAGCTAAACGAGAAAGTTCACACCAAACATTATTCCTAGGAATATATTTTACGAGATAGTGACAATAACTAATGTAAAATCAGTTATTGACACCCTATGGATATCTTTTAATATACGGGCAGAATTGAAAGTACTTTTCACAGTTGAGTTGTAGGATTTAATAGGATTTTTATGATTTCTTTTTTTTTGGCTAAATATTTCTTTTTTTTTTAATTATTAAGATAGAGTGTCAATAACTGTCTGGGGTATCAATAACAGTATGGTTTATTCTATTTAGATAAAAATATAAATAAATTTAATTTTAATGAACTATGTTTCACTTGCTATGGTAACTGAAGTTATTTGATAAAATTATTCTTCGTCAATAATACGTCCTTTAACCACACATGGACTCCAACCATTAATGATATAATTTACATATATATATATATATATATATTATATTATGTGTAAAACATAATTATGTTGGTAATTTTTTTTTCTTTTCATAACTGACGTTATCTAATGAAAGTGTTCTTCATTACATACCATTCTGAATCTGTATGTGGTCTCCAATGATTAAATTATGCATATATGTATATGTATATATATATATATATATATATATATATATATATATATATATATATATATATATATATATATATATATATATATGTGTGTGTGTGTGTGTGTGGATAAATTTCTTGACTGTTACTATTAAATGCTTATAAAGGTTCTTGAGGTTCAGTCAATAAATAAAAAAACTATTTTGGTAACGTTTCGAGACTATATTGTTCTCGTAATCATGGTCTGCAGTGAAAAAACAGGTTACAATAAAATTATATAAGTTATACTAGATATTTCGAAACATAAAGTTAGGTACAATACAAGTATATTATAAAAACATGTGTTAAAATAATACAAATATACATAATTACAGAATATAGAGGAGTATGAAACTACTTACAATGTTACTGGTGGATATGGTATCGACCAACTAAATTCTAACAATTCTAGGACACAACTGACCTCGGGAAATTTTGAAAAAAAACCGTTACAAAGGTTATGGGGGATTCCCAAGGAAAAATTAAGTTAAAAGAACTGGATGGTATTCTCAAGATGCAGGTACAAAAATATTTCGGTGTAATATACTAATAAATGGATGAATGATTTATATGATGTATATAAATGTAAATGTATATTATTGGTCTGAATGTATTAAGTTGGAATAACAGGTGTTAAGATTTAGAACGTCTGATTTTTTGTTTATTGCGCGATTTTTAAATTTTTCTATGGTTATCATTGCTTTAATACTTCATTTAAAATTATTTTGTTCATGTTGAATAATTTTGGGGGAATCAAATTTAAAAGAATGTTTTGTTTGCCTGTAATTTGTGGTGAGAGCTGTTTGGTCAGGTTTGTTCCGGTTTTATTTATAGATGTGCAACTGTATTTATGTTGATACATACATATGACATATGACATACATATACATATGACATACATATGATACATACATTCAGACCAATAATATACATTTACATTAATATACATATCATATAAATCATTCATCCATTTATTAGTATATCACACCGAAATATTTTTGTACCTGCATCTTGGCAATACCATCCAGTCCTTTTAACTTAATGTTTCCATGGGAATCTGATTAATTGTTCTTTATTACCTACGTTCCTAAGCTATTTGTTGTCTCCAATGATTAATTATATAAATATATATAATTTTATTCTTTTAGCGAAATGACAATCATTTCTGTATAAAATATAGTTCTGCTTGCTCTTCTATAATTTTATTCGTTTTCCATACATTTTTTCAGATCGTTATTGTTATTATTATTATTTTTTAGTCAATATTGCTAAAATAAAAAAGAACTGCAATATGTTTATATTGCAGTTCTTTTTTATAACTTTACTCTTTTATAACTTTTTAATTTACTATTTAATTATAAAAATATAATTAAATTAGAAAAAATAAATACATTTTCTAGACATAGAAATCTCTATAAAAAATAAACAGCATAAATTTGGTATATACAGATAGTTAAATATTTATGAATCATTAGAAATAATACAATTGTTTTAACCCGATCCAGATTTTTGTTTAAATGAACAGGTAAACATTTCCAATAGCCTCATTTTAAATTTTTTCCTAATAAGAACGGAAAAATCCAATGAGTCATTGGAGGAAATCCCACGGTGAACCCGGTGAAACATTTAACCTACCTGTCCCTTCTCCCTTTCACGATGGATATGTTTCAGATATCTGTTAGATCTCCTGAGATGAGTACCAATATTTGATTTCTTGTCTTACATTTTGAAAACTTTAGTATATATAATGCCACCGTTTGGTTGATAATATATTGGTAATAGAATTTTCCGTTCTGAATTCGTTCCTCTGAAACTACTTTAACTGACAGCTCTGGGAATAGTTACGATAAATAACGTAAATAGCAGAAAATGTGTCCAAAATGATTTGTTGGTGTAAAATAAGTCTTTAACATCTATCTTAATATTCTATTTCATTTTAACGGTTTTTTGACACTTAATAATAAGAGTTTTATAAATCTTTTTATAGTAGTGATCATAAATCTGGTTTCAGTCCTCTATTTTTAAACAAAATAAAAAACTCATATTCTCCCCCTATCGGGAAAAACATTAGATAATGGATATGTCTATCTATAAACTACTTGCGCGCATTGCTAATATGTTCCACACCCATACAAATAAGGGTTTCAAACGTTCTTTTTTCATTCAAACCAATATAGCTCCTAAACGGTAGGTCCTAGCGAAAAATATTATAAAACAAAAAATATTTTCCAATTAATTTCTGTTCAGAAAACTGTCGGTAAAACTTTCGATCCGCGTAACAACAGCAAAGCTAGAGCGTGTCAAAATGTTACATTTTTGTTAAGGATGAAAAAAAAAACCGTTACAACGTGGCTTTTTTCATTCAAACCAATATAGCTCCTAAGCGATAGGCCCTAGCGACAGATGTTATAGAACAAGAAATATTTTCCATAATAATTCTGATTAGGAAACTGTTTCATTTTTATTCAGAACACAGAAATTTTTAATCCCAGCAATACCAACAGAGCTTGAGCTTGGAATGTATGTGAATAAAAATACACTATCCAGGCTGTCCCGAATTTAAATGGCAAAACTTCAGGAACTTATAGGGGAACGAAAAACTAAGATAAAAAATCCTTTGCAAAAAATCTCAAAAAAAAGAAACAAAACAAGTTTTCATTTTTATACTTATTTATTTACATTTATGTTATGTTCTTTTTAATGTAAATATTGCTCAAAATGCTGTCCTCTTGCACCAATGCAAGCATTACATCTAGTACTCACTTGATAAATTGCAGCTAAACATTGTTCTGATGATATTTGGTGCACTGCATCTATGATTCGGTTTCTTAATTGCTCTCTTGAGTTGATTGACACCGAATAAACTTTCTGCTTCAAGGTTCCCCATACGAAGAAATCCATGGGTGTCATATCAGGTGATCTGGGTACTACTCCTCCACGTCCAATCCATCGTTGTGGATAATTTATATCCAGCCAAGCTCGAGCAACGCTGCTGTAATGAGCTGGACATCCATCGAGTTGGAACCACATTTCAATCCGCTGCTGTAAGGGAATGTCATCTAAATAATTAGAAAAGTCGTTCTCCAAAAAATGTGTAAATGTGATGACCATTCAATCTTCCAGGTAAAAAATATGCTCCCACCAGTAATCCGTTCCAAATTCCAAGCCAAATGTTAATAGCGAATTCATGCTGAAACCTCTTCTCTCTAATAGCTCAGGGATTTTCAAGAGCCCATACATGCCCAATTCCTCCTCTTGTATAGCTTCATCTCATAATTTCATAATTTTTACATGATAATTTCTTAATTAACAATTCCTCCTCTTGTAAAAGTAGCTTCATCTCATAATTTCATAATTTTTAATGGAAATAAATTATCATCGCGAATTTTGTCAAGAAACCAGTTACTAAAATTCAATCTCTTGACTCGTGGTCTGAGGTTGTTGGAATGATGCTAGAGTGGGGTGTCTTGAATTTATCAATAGTATAATGAATCATATATAATGCATCGACGTAATAACAAGAAATTTCCTAATCAGTGCTGAAAAATTTGGGATTAGAGAAAATTACATTTTTATAAAAATACATAATGATCCCGAGCATACAGCTCGGAAATTCAAAATGTGGATCCTGTACAACACATCAAAGTGGATGCCACATCCCATTAATCACGATATATTAATCCTATAGTGCATTTTTGGAAATATCTAAAGGATCAAGTACGGAAAAGGTGTGTTTCTAACAATCAAAATTTAAGTGACGTTATTATTACGAAATTATAGTTACTGTGACACAAAAATTAATGAATATAGAGCATTATAAAAGCAAAAGTTGGCCCTACTAAATATTAATTGTTCTCGAATGTCAATATAAAATAGAAATTTTATCAAGTGTACGAATACTTTGACTCATGATGTTATTGTTTTTTTTTTCAGTTATTCTTCTTGTTTTATTTTGTGAAATGTTTTATAAATACAAAAATATATTGATTAATTAACGTCTTGATGTACCAATACATTAAATGGATTTATTGTTTTAAATAATGCTAATATTTATTATTTCTTATGATTTATAGCAGGTGTACGAATACTTTTGACTCTGACTGTATATATAATGATAAAAAAAAAATAAAAAATAAGTATAGGGAGTCAATTTACAAAAAGGAAAATTGAGACTACTGTATACATAATGAAAACGACTCTTTTAAAATAATCCAACGTGGAGTCATTTATAAATGGGGCAGGCACATTTATCCTGTTCCACCAGCTGAAAGAATTATTTCGTTTTAGCTCCTTTTTCATTAATGGAATGTATTTTTTTTTAAATGTTTACAAAATAAATGTTAAAAAAAAAAAAGAAATAATCGAGTACTTGGTTTGTCTATTTTATTGACCAACTACTATACTAGGAAATGACGAGGTAAACACCCATAATGAACCGCCTGGATTTACCTCCAACCAGATGAAAGTTCATTCTCTACTTTATTGAAGTTGGTGGTGCCCCTGAGTCTATCGAAGAATAATAAAAAAAAAAAAAAAAAAAATTATATATAACTTTCTTTTCACTATATTTATTTTTTATATTTCTTTATTTTTCTTACGCATTGTAATTATTATATTAGCATATTGTTATTATTTTTTTTTTTTGGCCTTTTTTTTTCTCTCTCTTTTATTCATATATTAACTTTTATACTTATTATTGTCTTCATTTGAAATTAAGATAACCAGACTATTGTACAACTTATTATCCCCAGAATAAAGATTTTTCTCATTTCATTTCATTATATATATATATATTGGCTATAGAATGAATAACTTGGAACGTTATATTTATCGTAGATTGCCATGTCATTATATATATATTTTTATCTGGCCCCCTTGATACTGTTGGCTAAAGAATGAATAACTTGGAACGTTTTAGGGGTTTATCGTGAGATTGCCAATGTCATTATATGTATTTTTTCGATTTTTTTTTTCGCAGGTATCGTTTTAAAATGAAATTCCGCGTCTAATTTTAAAAACCCTAATGCGCGAATTCAGCTTGAATCAGTTGATGATGAAACAATTTTGCTACTTTAGCCCAAACAATAATTGCACATGTGCATCAAAGCACATACTGTGTTTGATGTCATAGAAGGTGCTAACATTATATGGGTGATTCTCAGATTACGGGCAATTTTCAGTCTCATAAGATTATTAATCAATTAACTAAGTCCTACCTTAATTTTTGCCCAATGATATTAGAGCGGTGAAACATTTTTTCATAATAAAACATTAAACATGAAATAAAAACGAGTAATTTGTTTTGAAAATTGCTTATAAACAACGAAAATGTCATTACCACGGAGTGTCCCACTCATACTTTTTTACTAAACATTCGCCACTTTGGTTTCTTCAACAGTGGCGAATGGTAGTGAAATTTATATCCTCGCATTAAGGATAACCTAAAGATCTTAAATGTTTTCATTTTTGTGTTTTTGGTAATAATATAGTACGTTTATTTTGCTCCAAACTTGGTCCCATCACTATGATACCATCACCAAGTAAGAAATAAATTTGTAGGGAAATCAACTTTAAGAAATGGAAACATTTGGGAAATTTTTTTCAAAATGTAGTAGTACACCTTTTGCTGAAGACCAGCCATAGCGGCGAAGCGATAGTCAGTGTGGTAGTTCCCTCACACGTGTTTACAACTTGAAAAGTAAGTCACATATCTTTATTGTTGTCATAACCACGACTAGTATTATCACTCTTACTTTTCAAATTATTTCATTGGCTTTGATTTAATTTTGACTGTCATTTGTTCCTAAACAGTTGGCACAAGCAATATTTTGTTTGTTTTAATCGTAGCGCATGCAAATGTCATTACCAAGTTAAAAACCCATGTCATTCT